>OY101450.1:26976610-27576610 GCA_956483635.1 Panzeria rudis
GGTAGTACACATGTTCAATGTAAAAATTCATTGAAATAATGTATTAGTTCATTAGGGCAATGTATAGGTTCATTAAATTCAATGTAAAAGTTCATTGAGACAATGTATTAGTTCATAGAGGCAACTTATAGGTTCATTAAATTCAATGTAAAAGTTCATTGAAACAATGTATTAGTTCATTGGGGCAACGTATAGGTTATTAATTTCTATGTAAAAGTTCATTGAAACAACGTATTAGTTCATTGGGGCAACGTATAGGTTCATTAAATTCAATGTAAAAGTTCATTGAAACAATGCATAAGTTCATTGGGGCAACGTATAGGTTCATTAAGTTCAATGTAAAAGTTCATTGAAACAATGTATTAGTTCATTGTGGCAATGAACTTATACATTGATTTTAAGAACCATATATTTTTCAATGAACAGTAGTTCATTGATTCAATGTACCTGTGTCTTAAATCAAAATTAAGACAAAAATTCATTGAAACAATGAACTTTTTCATTGTTTTCATGTACTTTTTTGGTTCAGTATAAAGACTTTAATAAATACATTTAATTTTTATTGTGTTTTATGTATTCAATGCCTTCTAAATATTGAAATTTTTTAACTTGTTATTTGTAATTCAATATGGTAAGTACTTGCCTCCAATGGCATAGCCATGTTAAAGTAATTTGTTATAATGACAATGTAAAAGTAGTGAAGGACATCTTTATTAGCATTTTAACTTATAACTTTGATATCAAAATTTTTGCTAGATATGTATGTACATAACATATTTTCCCGAAGACTTGGTACACTGCTAATATCCATAAGCAACTAACAACAAAGTGCCAAAAAATAATAAAAAAATAAAAATCACTACAATCCCGACAAAATAAACAAAGCGTTTATAAAGCCGCATTACCAAGATCCTTGTTTTGCCATGCGAATCCCTTCATATCGAATGTTCAAATGGACAGCTGGTTGGTTTGCTGTTTGTGTCTAGACCCTAGAGACAGCTGTGACACATATATGTACACCCACGTACCATAATAAAATTTACTTGACATATGGCAGTGTATTGTAGTAGTTGCATTCATGGTAGTTATAGCAGCAGTACTGATGTTGCTGACATTCATTCTATTATTCTCTGGCAAACAGTCACTGGTATTAAGTGCAACTAAACAAATCCCAGATCACCGACTTTTTTTCCTTAAACTTTAAATAGTGAAGTAAAAACGCAAACACATTTATTCATTTCCACAAAGGATTTGGTAGCTTTTTACAGTTTACTGTAGCTTTTCAAAAAAAAACGGAGAAGTTAAAAAGTTCTTATATTTTTATAATAAGATTTTATTTAATTGGCAACATGCGTATGTTAGTTATTTTAATAAAACTTTTTAAAACATTTTCAACCATGTCCTCTTTGAAGACTGAGCAGAAAATTTTCAAGTGGCCAGTGTCACTTACGCCTCTCGTATTCGGCTAAGAGCAACAGTGTCGGTTCTTCTCAGACGAGTGTGGCCTCTAACGTTAAATATGTTGCGGGCTAGTGAATTTTGTTGCAACTTAATTTTTTATCTTCCCGCTATAAAAATAAATTAAGTAAAGTGCGACTTTGGCTCGTACACGAAGGGTTCAGTACAAATATATATATCCCTTTTTGCTTTTACCCCTTTTTCATTTTGGCAGTTTTTTTTTTTTGTTTAATTTTATTTTTTAAGTTTTGTACATTGTTTTTGGTGTTTTTTTGGTCTTGGCGTTTTTTAACGTTTTTATTTTCACTTTTTGACGATATTTTTAGTTTTAGCGATTTATTTTATTTAAGGCGATTTTTTTAAGTTTTGGAGCTTTTTTCGGTTTTTGAATTTTTTCGGTTATTTGTGATTTTTTACTTTTAGCGATTTTTTTTGTTTGACACTTTTTTCGTTTTGGCATATTTTTTTTTTTGTTTTTGACGTTTTTTTTTAGTGTAGGCCCTTTTTTTTTTGTTTTGGCGCTTTTTTTCGTTTTGGTGATTTTTTCCATCTTTTGCGATTTTTCCTTTGTTTGACGATTTTTCGGCTTATGACGATATTTTTAGTTTCGCCGATTTTTTTTAGGTTTTGGCGATTTTTGTTAGTTTTGGGGGATTTTTTCGTTTTGGCGGTTTTTCGGTTTTTGATATTTTTAATTTCGGCGATTTTATTTCGTTTTAGCGATTTTATTGTTTTGGCGATTCATTTCGCTTTGGAAAATTTCTTTCGGCTTCTGATGATATTTGTAGCTTTTTCGATTTTTTCGCTTTTTGGCGATGTTTTTTCTTTTAGCTATTTTTTTTAATTTTGACGACATTTTAGTTTGGCGGTATTGACGATTTTTGGCGATTTTTTTTTTGTTTTGGCGACTTATTTGGTTTTGGCGTTTTCTTTATTTTTTTTGTTTTTTCGCTTTTTTAACGATAATTGTAGTTTAAGGGATTTATCTAAACTCTTAGCGCTTTTTTCAGTTTTGGCACTATTTTCGGTTTTGGGAACTTTTTTCGGTTTATGGTGATTTTTTTTTGTTTTAGCGATTTTTTGTTTTTGAAATTTTTTTCGTTTTGGCGATTTTTTCATTTTTTTGCGATTTTTTTAGTTTTGGCGCTTTTTTTTGTTTCGGCGCTTTTTTTCGTTTTTGTGATTTAATGATATATTTAGTTTAGCGATTCTTTTCGGCTTTCGTGCTTATTTCCGTATTGATGACTTTTTTCGGTTTTTTTAGTTTCTATGCGATCTTTTTAGTTTTGGTGATTTTTTGCGTTTTAGCGATTTTTTCATTTTGGTGCTTTTTTAAGCGCTTTTTTCATTTTTAGGATTTTTCGTTTTTACATTTTTTTTTGGAATTTTTTAGTTTTAGCGTTTTTGAAAATTGCAGGAGTTTACCTCTTACGGTTTCCAACATACATCAGATTGTGTAAATTACATAGTAAAATTACATTAACTGATGGAACACCATTTCATTTTTATTGTTTTAAATATCGGTGTTAATTGGTGTAGTATATTCCACAGCCTACACCAATTAACACGAACTTTGAAAATTTAACGTGTCTATATAAGTATAAGTGTCTGCATATTACATTAGTATTTCAACATTTTTCGTTGCTCGCTTTAGAACACTCTTTAATTTTTGTCTGTCATATATTTGCTGTTGTAGCGGCCAAAGTTTTACATATTCTGTGAAAATTTCAGGTCCGTAGCTCTTACGATTCCCGAGAAAACAGCTTGTGACAGACAGACAGACTGACTGACAGACAGACAGACAGACAGACAGACAGACAGACAGACAGACAGATGGACAGCATAGCGAAAATAATAGGGTTCCTTTACAATGTTGGTGTACGGAACCTTAAGAAGCTACTGATTTCACCCTGATTTTCTAAAATCGAGTTTTCATCAGATCTCGACGATTTGAGGTCAGGGGAATCTATTCTGACTATATTTACGATGATGTCCGTGTGAATGTGTGTATGCATGTTTGAGTGTTTGTACCCTGTAGTCCCAGTTATTACCCACGACATTGCCATCGATGTTTCAATGATTTTTCGTCTATAATACACATTTAGTAATAAGTTTAGCGACAAGGTGGTATATGTTGTCGTGTATAAAGAATGTTTTCTGACAAGATTATGAAAATTTATGTTACAAAGACGTATTGCCGTCAACAAGAGTAACAAGTGCATCGAAGTTGTCGCTTGTGCAGTTTTATTGCCAACAAGAACAGTAATAGCTGCATCGAAGTTGTCGTGTGTACGGTCTTATTGAAGACAACATGAGTAATAATTGCATCAAAGTTGTCTTGTATATGGTTTTATTGCCTACAACATGAGCAACAACTGCATCGAAGTAGTAGTGTATACGGATCCTGCAATAAAATGATATCTATCGATTTTTTACCATTTTTGTATCTTAAGCGTTACTTTTGCTTTCGCGTTTGTTCCAGCTATTATTTTAGCGAAAAAATATATAACACAAAAAATTATTTTAAGGGTTGAAAGCACTCTATATACTCTATAAAAACAAAAAAATTATATTAATTGCAGGACGAAATTAAAAGTTATGACCACTTTATCAATTTTTTCTTGGGTTCACATGGAAAAGTAAAAAATTTTTATGTTTTACATAATTTTTTAAAAATATTTATACAAAAGCAAAAAGTAGGCTACAACTCCTTTCACATAAGATTTATTTTAATACAATCGACGAACAATGTCAAAAGTTATATCAATTTCAAATAATTTTTTTGTAGCAAAATACGACCTACCTAATACATTCTTTGCAAATATAACAACCCACAGTGCGAAAGAACAATTTTTTTTTCAAAGAAAACCAGAAATTTGTGAACATATAACGTATCTACCGTTCAGCAGCTTTTAATTTTTTTAACGTCCTAAAATTTATAGATAAAGAATATTTGAAAATAATTTTACATAACGCTCAATACATTTTTATGCGAATTCAATATTTTTATTTTTTTTTTCAGAACACACATTTTATTTTGAATTCAATATAATTTAGATATATAATCTTCGATATATTTTAACGTAACCTATTTACTAAAAAATTTCAATTATATTAAAAAATATGGATAACACTCAAGACATTTTTTTTGGATACAAACGATACTACTATTTAATACTATTTAGAAGTACAAACCTACGCTATTATTGCAGTGTATGTTGTTTATCAAATTTTAATAATTAAACTGAGTAATGCAGCGTACTAAAAAAGCATAACGCTCAATACACAAGACTGCAAACATCAACAATTAAAAAAAATATTATATAATTTCTAATATTTTTCAAAAATTTGATGTATACAATAGGAGAAGCCAATATTCTAAAACCGTTATAAATTTAATGTCATTTTTTGGAAAAATTCATAGTTTCTTAATGTGGAAAATGAACAGCATGCATTAAGGACACACAATTTTGTATGAAAAAAGTTTTACACAAAAAAAAAATTATCTACACTTTCCATTTTCAAATTTATGTATTTATTTTTTGAAATATTTTACTATACTTTCAACAGACACGAAAAAAGCATTTGAAATAAGAATCAACCATGTACGTTATATTTAAATAGGCGAAAAATATCTGCCAACCTTTCATCTTTTGGTTGTTTCGGCGAAGTATACTAGACTATAGCTCCGAATAAGTGTTTAGTGTCAATAATAAACACAAAATTATCATTCCAATTTAAGGGGCAAGTATCAATTATATGGCCATGTTCTGTAAACCGAATCCGAGTAAATTTCTCCTTTTCCAAAAATAAATAATGCCCCCATTTATGTATTTTAAATAATATATAGTAAATTAATTTCAGTAGATAGATTTAGTTTGTCCAAATCGAGCGTTTTAAATCGTCTGGATTTACAGAGCAGGCAGAATAGAATCAAAATTGAATACACACATTGCAGCACATTTTCCAAATAGTCATTAAAAAATCTCAATAAAATTGAACTTAATAAAAAAAAACATTAATTTCCTTTTACTGTTCGCTTAAGGTGGTATACTTGATTTTGTTGGTTTTGATTATTATCTAAAATACAAATCAGATAAATTTCCATGTTAATGTATTTGAAATGAAGCAACAAGACTAAATTTGAATTTATTGCCAAATTAAAAAACTCAAATAAACAAAATATCAATTTAAATTGTATTTATTTGTATGTCAATAAAATTTGCCATAAACAAAATTTTATGTTTGATTGTTTTCTAAATTTCCCATTTGCAACATACAGTTTTCTGTTTGATATTTAATGGAGTTTTAGACATTTCTTGCACGTGCAGACAGTACAAAGTTAAAATCTAATTAACTTAAATGAAATTGAAGTTTTTAATTTTATATTATTCTGAAATGAAAGAAACCAAGACCAATAGGAAATTAAGGAGCTTATTATTGCCAATGAAAGTTAATTAATATGGAATTTCTTAACTACTGCTGTTTTTTTATTATTGGAGCATATTTCGGTGTTCATTACTAGACAACAAACAATTAACTACATAAAAATAGCACTTTTTATAATGAAACATATAAAATTATTTTGATATCATTACATAATTAACAAAAACGATCTAAATGTGCCGCTGTTTGCAGCCTTTGATACTGAGTAATAATAAGGCCTAAATGGAGGAGTGTACTTAAATTTCGTCCAATGTAATATGATTCGGCTACAAGCATGTAATTATTAGTTTATCAGTATCTAAGTCCTATTTTGTCTTTCGCGTACACTTTTACTAAACGCCAGCTTTTATTCTGTTGTAATTTCAAACAATAAAAGTGTACTAAAATTATTATATAAAAAAGTTAGAAAGGGTTTTTAAAATGGCTAAATTTCCAACAGGCTGTTTTTAAACATCCTTTTACGTTTGTAATTTGAATGTCTATACTTTGGTAGGAACTCGTTTTAATAATTGTATCTGTTTATGTCTGATTCAAACATATTTTTGTTAAGCTGCAAATATTTTAACAGCAAACCGAATTTTGTGGTTCTCATAAATACATACTCTTCTAGTTACAATGACAAACACAATTGGCATTTAAGAAATTGCAAAAGTTTTTTTCAAATAAATAATTACTATCGGCCCTGTTCTGTAAACGGAATCCTAGTAAATTTCTCCGTTTCCAAAAATAAATAATGCTCTCATTAATGTTTTTGAAATCGTAATAGTAAATTAATTTCAGATATGATATTTTAAGCTCTAAAATATATAAAACTGCAAAAAAGGCAGAAAAAAATATGCTGTTAGTGGAGTTAATTTCTCTAAATCGAGCGTTTTTAAATTGGCTCAGTTTACAGGCATATTGATAAAAATAATTATGAGACTAAAGGGCTGAAAAAGAACATCTGCCAAACTGATTTAAACACAGAATACCTGTGATTTAGTGCATTCGTAGCTTAGTTCGGATAATATGTCTTAAACATCTGAAACGTAAAAACTAACTGAAAAGCTGCAATATTTTAAAACTAAATGGTAATGGTTTCAGATTCCACACACCGACCAGTTAAAAAATAATAAAATTTTAACCATATATATCGTTGTCTCGAACCATATATGGTTAATTCAAACCATATATTGTAATTTTGAACCATATATATGGTTGTCTCGAACCATATATATGGTTATTTTCAACAATATGTTGAAATTTCGAACCATATATATGGTTGTCTCGAGCGATATATATGGTTAACTGAAACCATATATTGTAATTTTGAACCATATATATGGTTGTTTGGAACCATGTATATATGGTTATGTTTAACCATATTATATTTAAAACAGTTTGTTTTTAAACGATATATTCAATCATAGTATGTTGCTCTTCGAATATGGTTGCATTAACCATGTTTTTTCTTTGCGTGATGGGACGATTTTTGGGAATCCGGGGTTCTTCTGCGATTTTGAAGAGATTTTTGTAAAAGTTTTTGCGAATCCGGGGAACTTCTGGGATTTTGGGGAGATTTTTGCTATAGTTTTTGGGAACCTGGGGAGCTTCTGAGATTTAGGAGAGATTTTTGTTTCAGTTTTGGGCAATTCTTAGACCGGTTTTTTGCCTAAGGATAGTATCCTTGCTTAATAAAGGTGCCTCCCTCGGCTAAACACCAGATGCCTCGGCTAAATTCTTGAGAAGTATTACCTAACTATCTTCCAGGCAATATTTAAGAACGTATTATTTTTTGTAAAACAAAAATATGTCTGCCACGAAATACTGTTTCTTAAGATTATTGTTTATACATATTTTCTTCATATTAATCATAAAACGGCACTTCTTTTTGCTTCCATACAATTTAAGCAAATGACAAGTGTGATTTCTTTGTTTCGAATCATTTTGATGATTTATAAGTACTGTTTTGTTTTTGTAGGTGTGCTCTTTTTATTTGGGAGAAACAATTCATGTAATAACTTGATTCTCCCGAAACAATACATGATTTGATTCTCTAAAAACTGTTTGTTGCTTTCATTTGTTTTCCTTTGCTTTGATATTTAGCAATAGAGTGTGTGAGTTTAATGTTATGAATTACTGTGAATTGAACTTCAAATGGTTTGTTGCATATGACTAAGATATACTGAAGTATAAAATCAAACCAAAAAAGTTTGACTTGAGTAGAACAAAAAATCATGAAAATGGGAATTAAGAAAAATAATCTGGCGGCAACACCGGGAAAGTACAGTTTACTCGTAATGTCAACTTGAAAGTTATTTAATTCTCACATTCATTTTTCACGAAAAATTTAATAAGAATTGAAATCACATTCAGCAGAGCCACCTGACAAGTGGTGATAAGCTAAATACACGTAAGAACTGACGATGAAAGTGTAGCGGCTACCGAAAGTGGCACTACTCTGATCTGCTGTGCAAAAACAACATATGTAAATATCGAAAGCATTTTATGAAATATAGATGGTATACACAAAACTAAAGCTATCGAAATTTAATTTATGCTCCGTACAGGTTGGATTTGTACTTTTGATTGGATGCCCCCTTAGACAAGTGAATAGTGCAGTATTTCACTAATCAGGTCGCAGGTTTGATTCCTACCTAGACACTGGATGTTTCTGTACTATACAAATTGAGATCGTGTTTTTACTCAACGCTATTTTTTAATGTTGTACTCAAGTTGTTTAGGACTCGTGTATAATTAATATGAAATGAAGTTGATCAGTATTATTAACTCAATATGTAAAATCATTCTTATTTTTACGACTTTAATGATGATACAGAATAAGTCTTCAACTCCGGACAAAAAACGCTGCCAAATAAACAGTCCCGAAACTAAATCGATGACAGTAGCTCTAAAATCTTCTCATATTATTGTTTATTTTCTTTTGTTTTTATTTTTCGTATGAAAAATATAAGAAATTTTATTTAATCACCGCAACACTGTTGAGAAAAAGAGTGGCTAAAACTGAGAGCATGACAAAAAACTTTCTCAAAATAAAATAGATTCCATCCCATGACCAGTGTTGCCATATTTTTTTTCGAAAATCTTCAAAATACAGATTAAAAATCTTATTTTTCCTTTAAAAATCTTCTTTTAGCTAAAATTTATTTCATTTAAAGCAGAACGCGAGAAATATATAAACATGAAACTAAAAAGCATGAAGTATTTATATTGAGGAAGGAGTTTATCAAGTTAAACCCTGCTGGACTTTAAAGGAGGAAGTTAAAAAATACCTATTTTCCTTGATTTACACATTCGTGCAATTTGAATATTTTGATATTTTTTAATGAAAATTCGAGTAAATAAAAAAAGGTAAAACGTTCAAAAAATTAAATGTATAAACGATCATTTGAGTGTAATACCTTCCGAAAACATGGACACACTTTGTCCTAAAAATGTTCTTTCTAGCTCAGAGTCAACGAAGATTATTTGTAAGAATCTGCTGAAATCTCATCAAAAATTTATTGTGGGCAACAAATCACCTGAGGCTGGATTGATTGCAAAATGTCTTTAGTTGAATTTAGAAAACATAACTTAACTTAATTCAAAATTCGAAATATTCAAAACGTGCGTACAAAATTCAAAGCGATATAAAGCAAATAAATATTGTTGAAAGACGTACAAAACAATCGGAAGCAGGCCAGACAAATTAACTTATCCAAAATTGCCGAGGACTGGTCTAAAGTCTTTGTCAGAGAGCTCTTTATAGTGTTAACCAGGGCATAGGATGCCAAAAAATGTATCGAAAAATTTTTTAAAAAGCTATTTGACATCTGAAGGAGTTCAAATATACAAGCAGCAAAAATAGGCAAAAAATAATCACCTGAGCTTAGTGGTCGACGCCATGCTGGCCTGGGTTTTCATGATGCAAAAATAAATATTTAAGCTAAAAAACACAGTTTTTCTGCAAGTAACTCCAATTAAGACAGAGTTAAAAACTTAATATATGTATATAAAAATCTTTTTTTAAGGGAAAAAGTATTTTTATCTTTTCGACCCAGCAAAAACTTCATAAATAAGATAAATCTTCACATATGGTAACACTGCCCATGACTGCTTTTTACGGCGTATGATTAATGCCAATTTATATGGAAAAACTCGTCTAGCCCCAGTTCTGTTTTATCATTTATCCCACGACTGCTTTTTACGGCGTATGATTAATGTCAATTTGTATTGAAAAACTCGTCTAGCGCTAGTTCTGTTTCATCATTTACATTGAGTTTTTGGTTTCTACAGACTTATTTTATCCACGCTGAGGTCTTCTGTTTCTTTTATATGTAAGTAAAAAAGCATATCTTTCCAATGTATTGCCTTTACAACTTTGCACACTTCATTTCCATCTCTGTTCTTAGTTTCCACTTGATACTTGATAATTTTTTATTCTATACATACTTTTAAAAGTTCATTTACTTTAGTTTGCTCTTTTCTCTGGCAATTAGCATTAATTTGAACTCATAACTCATGCTATAGTCAGTCATTATTTAAATTTCATGCTGATATATTCCATATGCTACAAGAGTAAATTGCCCCCTTTTGTTAAATAAATGTGTGTGTGTGTGTGTATATGTTTTTTACGCATGTAAGTTTTAACTAATAAATTGCTTAAATTAACGTCTATTTATTGTATTCGACATACTTTTTTTTTAACCATTTTACTGTTGTGCACTTATTTAATTTTTTTATTTTTTACAGTTCTCACACTTTTGCTATGCGTCCTCAAAGGGGAATTGGCTGTCTGTTACATCCAATATACAGAAGTTGTGTTTTTTTTAGTGCCTTATATGCAAGTGTTGCTGTTACTGGTGATGATGATAATGATGATGATGGTGATGAGTATGATGAGTTCAGATATAAAACATAACAAATTATATGTGATTTACAGACAGACAAAAAGTAGTAACATCATCAACAACATCATGTTACATTAGAGCAAAAAGGCTGGGTATTGAGTTCGTAAGTAACAAGAAAAAAATCTCTTTTTTTTAGTCTATTTAAAAAATTTAATATTCTATTTTTTATTTATATTGATGAAGGTATGAGTTCCGGCAAAACATGGAAAACAATGTATTTTTAAAATATGTTAAAGGCGTCAGTAGTTTGCTTGTAGAACACTGAAATAAACAAGAATATAAATTTATTTTTTTTTTTCAACTTTTTATAATGATTGACATGGCAACAAATAAATAAAATGTACACAAGAAGGAAAATCAAATAACAATCAGTGTTATAATAAAATATGGATGGCTGGTTCTGATTTAAAATGTTTTCGTCCTTCGTGTCCGTGGTAAAAATATGGTAAAATATTTCATAATGAAAACGTAAAAGTTTTGAAAATTAAATTAACTTTAGTTTGTTGTAAAATATTTTGCAAGAATGAACTCTTATTTGTTTTAAAGCTTATAAATAGATGATTTCATTAAGATATCCTTAATATTTTTAGAGATATTTGGCTTTGAGTTTTAAAATTTTGCTTTTTGGACTTGATTTTGCTACCAATTTCGTAAATATCTCCAGTACTAGCATAGCCAGAATTTAAAAAAATATATTTTATGATTTTCTACAAAATCCTTAATAATATGCCAAAGAAATTTCTAATTATCTCAATTCATGCAGCCGTAAAAAAAATCAAAGTCAAAACTTTGAAATGAGGGTAAAAAAGGCTAAATTTTGCTTAAATAAAATAAAATGAACGTTTTTCTCAAAAATGTTTCAGAACTAAAAATTTTCTTTTTCCATATTTCAAAAGAATAGACTTCAAAAATGACTGCAGCTGAAACTTTAAATCGATTCAAGCATGCACGCTACATCGAGCATTGGGTGAATATAGTGAATTTGTCTTTGAAATTCTAAATTAATCATTTAAGAAAAAAAAAGGCCATCGAATTTTTCAAATTTCTTTACAAATTATAGCAGATATATCTAATATTACACACTGCAGAGAAAAAATTATCACCAACAAATTTTCAAACAAAAGATTGTTTAAATGTGCTTTACATAATCAATGAATTGTTTTTTTGACTCTTATTTAGGACGCAAACACTAAAAACAACGAGAAAAATTGTGTCGTAAAAAAACAATGCCGATGACGATATATACACAAATAACAACAACATCAATGATAGCAAAAGGGCTGCATCTGTATCAAGTCTGTTTAATGAAGATTTTTGAGTGAATCTAATCGTTAATGTCTTTGCGTTAATTCTCATTCATTTTCCTAGAGTCTTTAGATAAACATTCTGATTTGAACACATTTAAAAAAGTGAAATTTCATAAAGGCTTATGGATGATGATGACCCAGACAAAAATTTTGTTTGATATATTACAAAAAATCCAGTAAATATTTTTGTTTGATATCATTGTGTGTAATTTTTTAAGTCAAGGAAATATAAACATATACGGACACCACTACGTGATAAAAGACCAAAAAAAAAAAGACCCATGTCTACCAGTTTTGCCCCAAGTCATGCACTTTTTTTATGGGCCTCCAAAAATGTTGGGCCTCGGTGTCATTTTTGCAAAAAACTGATCATTTTCTCCGGCTCATATCGTGTAAACCGTTCGGAATTTTGACTTACTCTCTGACGCAAAGTTGTAAAACAAAAATTGTGAATGTATAAAATCAAAAAAACTATATCTTCAAGATCAAAATCGCAAAAAATTTTTTACCGTTTTCCCCTGTTCAGGTCCATAGGTGGCAAACCGTTCAAAATTCAAAGGAAATAATCAACTACAAAACTGTGCCAAAGATTTCAGTAAACAACTTTTTAGAACATATAAACTTCCTAGAATTGATTCTTACACCGTTTAGGTAGCGCTTGCGTAGCCGCAATGTGTTGTAACTTTCTAATTTTTTGCTTGATTTTAACAATTTTACTCTTAATACGTTGGAAGCAAAATTTGCTTTTAGATATGGGTTGAAACCATGTCAAATCGACAAAATAAAAATGCCATTTTCGGAAACACCAACTCTGATTTCGATGATATTCGCCACATATGGAATCCATTAAAGGTACTAAAAAAATTAAAATTTCAGACCTCGGATCCCTCCCGTTTCTGAAATTTACCATCATGAATATTGGAAAAATTTTTAAAATTTGACTAAAGTGGACATAAAAAACCAACTATAACTTCTAAACTTCAAAGCTGAAAAAATTTTATTTGATGTTATTTTGCAGGTTAAAAGAATGCTTTTGAAATGATGTGCATCTCGATTTTTTCCGTCAGTAGTTCAAAGGTCATTTCTGGATGGCTTGAACTTAAAGGGCTATATCTCAAAAAACTGTTTTTTTTTAAATCTTAAAAAAATATATGTCAGTTAAAAAACTCTTTTCTACACATTCGGAAAGTTTCATGGTGGTGCCGCTTCTAGTTTCGGAGTTATATAAGCAAAAGATGGCCCAAAGTTAGATTTATGTCTTATAAATACAATTATACTGCTTTCCATTTTTTTTATTTTTTTTTTTTTTGAAATGTTAAAATTTTTTAATGTATTTTTCAGAGCAATTAGGATGTGCTGAATACGTGAAAAATATTTTCTTCGTCAGTTCGGTCATTGTCCAGATAACGGCCCTTTCATGTTTTTCAATCTGCACTTATTTTTAAAGAGCCATCTAGAGTAAAAGGATGACTCAATTATTATTATTTCCATTTTGTTCTAAGGTTGATAAATTACTATTCGAATAGTGGATCATTTGCTTCGATCGGATAAAAAATGACTGAGTTATAAAGGGTCTGCCATCTAACGTTTTTTTTTCAGCTCATGTCTGATTTGATAGATAATTAGTTCTATCCTTCCGCTGAACGAATATGGTTGTGTATACGCTTGAACAACGCTGGGAAATGTTGCAGAATGTGTGCGAAAATTGCGTACGGATTTTGGGAAGAAGAGAAGCACCGCTCATTTTGATCTTGGCGGGTATGTAAACAAGCAAAATTGTCGCATTTGGGGCACAGAAAACCCGCACGCATACATTGAAAAGCCGACGCACCCAAAACGAATCACTGTTTGGTGCGGATTTTGGTCCAGAGACATAATTGGGCCATTTTTCTTCAAAAATGAGCAAGGAGTGGCCGTTACAGTCAATGGCGATCGTTATCGGGGCATGTTGAACGAATTTTTGTTCACAAAAATTGAAGAGGAGGATATTGGCAACATTTGGTTTCAACAGGACGGCGCTACGTGCCACACAGCCGAAGCTACACTCGATGTTTTGCGCCCTGTCTTTGAAGACCGCATTATCAGCCGCAGAGCTGATGTCGTTTGGCCACCTCGGAGCTGCGATTTGACACCGTTGGACTATTATTTGTGGGGTGCCGTCAAAGATATGTGTTACACCGACAAGCCAGAGACAATTGACGCTTTAAAGGACAATATTCGTGAAGCCATTGGTGAAATACAGCTGCACACAATCGATAATGTGTTTAAAAATTGGACCGATCGTGTAGGCTACTGCATGGCCAGCCGAGGCAGCCATTTGAATGAAATTATTTTTCATTATTAACCGGAAGGATTGTACTTTCAAATAAAAAAAGAAATTTGAGAAAATATTCAGTAGTTTTTTTTATAGCATTTTCAAAAAAAAAAGTTATCTGGCAGACCCTTTAGTTGATCATATTTAAGCTTTTATGACATTTGTAATGATTTTTTCCAGTTGTTATCATTTCGGAAGATGCTTTGTACCACAAATTATAATAAAATCCATAGTTCTATAATTTTATTTCATGGTCAGTCAATTCGATCTCAAAAAATTTAAGTCATAATGGACCTCAATGGGATAAAAAGTAAAAATGCTATAATGAAAAAAAAACGAAATCATAAGCATTTAAATTTATTAGCAAATTATTTATTTAAAATTTTTATTTTGTTTTTAACTAATACATTTTTTACTAAATTTTAATACTAGTGTTTTAATTTTTTCTTTATAGCATTTTTAGCTTTTATCCGATTTCGGTCCATTATAGCTTAACATTTTTGAAATCGAATTGACTATGAAATTAAAACATAAAAATATGAGTTGTGTTATTATTTTTGGTACAAAGCATCCTCCGAAATGGCAATATCTAGAGAAAATCATTAACAATTTTATAAAATATTAAATTTGATCCGCTACAGCCCAGCCATTTTTTATCCGATCAAAGCAAATAATCCACTATTCGAAGCGAAATTTAGCAGCCTTTCAAACAAGATGTAAGTCATTTTAATTGAATCACCGTTTGACTCTAGATGACGCTTTAAAGACAAATGTAGATCGAAAATCACGAATTTACCGTTATCTGGACAATGGCCCAAATGAAAAAAAACATTTTTACTGTGCTTCGCACATTCTAATTGATTTAAAAAAATACATTAAAAAATGTTAACATTCCAAAAATAAACTGAAATCAAACTTTGTTGGACCATCTTTTGCTCTATAACTCTCAAACTAGAAGCGGCACCACCTTGAAACTTTCAGAACTTATACGAACTAGTTATATAACTAACATTAATTTTTTTCAGAATTTAAAAAAGGCGGTTTTTTTAGTTATAGCCCTTTCAGCTCAGGACCTCTACATATGACCTTTCAACTTCTCGCGGTAAAAATGTGAATGCACATCATATCAAAAGCCTTATTTATACCTGCAAAATAACATCATGTAAAACTTTTTCACTTTTATAGTTTAGAAGTTATAGTTGACTTGGAAAAGACACTTTTCTCATATTTTGACGATTGGTATCATTTTCATGACGTCATATTTCGGAAACCAAATGACTTTAGTGTCTAAACTTTTTTTACATCAAATCTCTTCCGACATACACTCTCTGTAGTGAATTTCATTGAAATCGGAGAGGCTCGATCCGAATTGCTTTCGATTTGACATGGAATTACTCTATGGACAAAAAAATTTTTTTTTACCGGCGCGACTTAAAAGTGCGAATTTTGAAAACATATAAAAAATGTAAATTTTTCAAATCTTATCGCCTGTAAATTAACAACCAGTTTTTAGCTATATTTTTATATAGCTAAAAACTGGTTATATCTGTAGTCAAAAAGAAAATACATGATATTTAAGAAAAGGTTTCTGATAATCTGCAAAAAATATGTATATATAAGTGGAAACGCTGATCAGATAGTTTTGCATATTGTCAGTAAATGAAAGAAATAGAAGAAGACAAAATAAAAAGCAAAAAAATATTAAATATTTAAATATTGTCTTTGTGCATGGTTGAAGTCTACTGATGACTTGGTAAAGTACCAATGAAATGCATATAGACGACAATGCTTACCCATTCGCAAATAAATTTAATTTAAAATAAAATTATGACAAATAAAATTATGCCTTTTTAACGATGTCGAAAGAAAACCTGAGCGATCGAAAGCCACTTTCTCGAAATCTAATCAATTTGGATTCAACAACATCGACAGCTTTCGGTTGCTTGCACTTACATGTGTCAATGTTTTTCTCTTAAGTATTAAAATTTTACAATAATGCCATATTGGAAATTTCTAGTTTATTTAACGATTTTCATTAAAACCCTGCAAATAGTACTAAATTGTTTGAAGAAAAAGAAAACCAAACATAATGACAAGAGAGCCCATTGTAAGATACTCGCAGTTGTATAGGAAATTTTTATAATTTTCTAATCCAAATTCTAGTTTTGTTGTACAGGTGCGACTACCTTGTTTGATGGGCCTCACACAGTAAAGAAAACAGAAGTATTGAATGTGTTAGTGGCTTTTATTTTGTTAAAAAAATCATGAGTATGTACATAAATAATAAAAAAAAAATTATAAGAATGATAAAAAATATTATAATAAAGAGAGATGTTACGAGTTCTAAGAATTTAATGGACTTTTTTGCAAATTTTTTTATTAACATGGAAAGCTCATGATCATATATTTATTTGACGCTCCTAAACGTATGCACGTTTTTTTAGTAATTACTGCAAATGAAGTCAATAGAAAAGTGTTTTTCAATTCCACTTTGAAATTTAAAGGTGGTTTGATTACGAAGAAAATTTTCGTTTTTCGTTTTCTGAAGAAGCCGCTTACGGAATTGAAACCACTTCCGAGAGGAATTGTATTCTGTGACATCGCTGTATATCATTTATTGTTATAAAGCAAACAATGTTATAAAGCAAACAATGAAGAGAAACCCTTCATTCGGACAAAGAATTTCTTCATTACACTAAGGAAATTTGTCATTGAATTAAGGAAATTGTCATTGAGACAATGAAGCATTTCATTGAATTAATGAAGAATGTTTCATTGTATTTATGAACTTCCTTTGGACAGCCATATCATAAATGGAATGAAACTATATCATTAACTCAAAGCAACAGTACCATGTATTAAATGTAGTTTTTGCATTAATTACTTAATATTGTTGCCAGGAGCGGATACAAGGGGGAAAGGGGATATTCCCCCCCAACGAGTAAATTTCTATAGAGTTTCTAAAAGAAGTTTGGAAAAATAGTATGTTTTACTTAGAATTTCCGCCCAACCATAACAGCTTAAGCTGGATCCGCGCCTGATTGTTGCATACCATAAATGAAATTGATTCATTAGAATAATGAAGCAATTACATAAATAGAAAAATCGTGTACAGTAAGCAGGTAAGAATTGTATGACTTACTTATATTTTCCATAAGTTCGTTAAAAAGAAAATTCGTTTGAAAAATGTAAAGATTTTCATTAAAATTAATTAATTAAACAATTAATTAATGAAAAGTTTCATTAATATAATGGAGAACTTTTAATGTAACCGTTTCAAATCATGAATGAATGATTTTCCTTTCAGTGTAGATTTATTTGAATAATTCTTAACATTCAACATTTCGCCACTAACACACAAACACTGTTAGAAAACCAAACATTTCTTCAAACTCCTTAAATTGAAATATTTAAAAATAAAATTTGTTATTGAAAATATAAAAAAAAATTTTTAATTAAAAATTCAGGTGCCCTTCTTATACCCTTAAAGGTTTTATACATATATAAAATGCTTATTTTAATTTTAATCATCATCATTTTGTTTGCTTGCTCTCATTAATCACTCTTTTTTTTATAATTTAGAACCTAAAGCTTAGATAGTACTGAGCAATTATGTTTTGCCTCCTATAAATATGCTACAATTTATTAAATTTAAGTTTTTATTTATTCATCAAATTTCTCTTAAGTTGTTGTTCTATTCTTATCATTTTTCACCCAATTTGTTATGATGGCCATTTTTTTTTTGCTTTTTCTTTTCTTTCGGTACTTCCTGTCCTTCAGATAAGGGATATACATATACTTTAATTTTTTTCCAAAAAAAAAAAACAAGAAAAACATTGTAAAAATTGTTTTCCTGGTATGGACGGAAGAAGATCCCTACTGACATTTCCACCTTCTAAAACGTTTAACTTAAGTAAAAAGAGAGAAAACAAAAAAAAACATTTGAAATATTTAAAAAATATAAAAATATGTTGTTACGCTTGATTTGTTAAATTGCCATAGAAAATTGGAATATTTTAACATAAACTTTTATAAAGTGAAAATTTAAAGATATTAAAATTGCTTTTAGCAAAACCCAGCACATAGTCTTAGCATTTATTTACATTTGAGCTAAAGAAATTTTACTAAAATAAACGCCGAAAAGTGAAGATTTTTTAATATGAACTGAAAATTTTTATTAAACAATCGAAAATAATTTTTTTTAATACTAATTTTTCTCAAAATATAAGAAATTTAAGTAAAATGTTCGCTCATTATACGTTAAGTCATTACTAGTTATTTAGAGCGGTTCGAGAATACCTTCTCTTATCAATGATTTTAGCCAGTTTTTGCAGAGCAAAGTTTAATAAAAAAGAATATTCGTCGATCTAATTTAAAAATAGAATAGCAAAAACTACTGCTTCGCCTTAAGCAGAGTTGTAAGCCAGACTTTATGATTGTTGTTGTACCTCCTGCCTTGATACAAGCTTCAAAAACACATGTCTTTCATTCGCGATTTCACACCCGATAGCTCTCATTTATGGGATAAAACTGCGCTTTTTAAAGCAACAAAATAAGCGATTAAATCATGGGTCTTCGTTTTGTTTTGTCATCCAATTGTGTGATCGTTGAACTTTGTTAAATAACAAATAAATCAAAGCATGTCCTTTATTTTAAATCTCTCTTCCATGCATTAAGTGGCATTAAATTACACTATACAACACAAAAAAATTAATAACAAGCTTCTGACAACGGATTCCTGTAGAAGGAAACAAAAAAAAATAAAAAATCGCACAATGTCATGGGATACCGGATTGGAACAAAGTTCCTGTAGCCTTAGGCCTACTTCCAATCGGCTTTGGCTTGTCGTCATCGGCCTGCTACTTTCGGCCTTATGCCATCGGCAGGCTACCTTCGGTCGACTCCATTCGGTCACACGCCCCTTCATAACTATCGACCTTCGGCACACTCCACCTAGTCACCGGACCCGTTTCCACGACCCCAGCAAATATAAAAAATCTAGTTTAAAAACAAAAATTTCACCTACCTTGATGACATTAAATAAATGAAGATAGTAATTTCAAACCCTAGATGAAAAAAGAAAGAATTCGTCCACAAAAAACACTATCATCTGGAAGATACTTAGGCGATACTTCTCAAGAATTTAGTCGAACACCTGGTCTTTAGCAGAAACACATTCACTTAGCAAGGAAATCAATCATTATCAAAAGCACAAACCTGATCCAAAGATTCCCAAACACTACAAAAAAAATCTCCCCAAAATCCTAGAAGTTCTCCGGATTCCGCAAAACTAGTACAAAGATCTCCCCAAAATCCCAGAAGTTCTCTGGACTCCAAAAAATTAGAAGAAAAATCTCCTCAAAATTCCAGAACTTCCCCAGAAAACAGCGGCAATACCGAAAACCGTGAAAATCACAAAGCGGCAGCACTGAGATTTTTAGAAATTGAACTTTCGCGCTGGCTTGTTGCCTTCATCTTGAATAGTTGTTACCAGTATTCGTTACACGTATTTGTTACACGTATTTTTCTATTTAAAATAATTTACTTCCAGCATAGAAAACATGTATATGCTGCATATCATATGCACAACGTGCTATAGGAAACTGCGTTCCACAATACGTGTGTCGGTTTTTGACACTTTATGTCTGGTCCTTAGTTTAGGTTGGAGTTAAAGTTGCAATCCTTGCACTTCAGGTACAAGTTTATTTAACAGTTTTATGCAAAATACTACGAGAAATGTTTTTGAAGAACATTTTAACACTCTAACGTTTCTCTGTCTCATTCTTTTTTTACGCTTTATTGAAAAAGGAGCAAAATTAATATCAAAAACATGACGTAGTTAGCCAAGTAGCACTTTGAATTTTTAAGTACATATATTGCTTAATGGCAAACTTAGTTAAAAAAAGAAAGCACGGTGTCGTGGGACAACGGGTTGGAACTTAGTTCCCTACGTTATACTTACCTTAGAAATTGCCCCTTAACCCCTTAGTGGACTTACTTTTGAAAAATATTTATCATCATTTTGAAATAAACATTTTCAGTCAAGGAAAAGGTAGAAAATTAAGATATATTACAAAAATATATTGCGGTTATGTTCTTCCCGACTCAGATCTAATAATGTTTTACATTTCCTAAAAATTGGTTACATAGTTTCAGATAGGCAGAAATTGCCTCTTCCCCGCCCCCATAGTCGTAGTCCCATTTTTGAAAAAATATAGTCAGTGTCCTTTCTTCCAGACCCACATCTATCCATGCTTCACATTTCATTAAAATTTATGAGATAGTTTCGGAAGGGCAGAAATCGCCCTCTACCCCTGTCATGGTCCTAGTTTTAAAAAACATATAACCTATGTATGTGTTCTTCTAGACTTAGGTCTAACTAAGTTCTAAATTTCATCAAAATCGGTTATGTGGCTTAGGCTTTAAAGCGCAACAAACAAACAACAAACAAACAAACTGACTTTCGCATTTATAATATTAGTAAGGATATTTAGCAGAGACACCTTCAAATATCACTGCCACGAACCATTTTGCCAAGCCAGAAACCATTTGGCAAAGACACAAACCATATTGGAGATTCCCAAAACTAGGCCAAAATCCACCAAAATCCCAGGAGTTCCCCAGCACTTCCCCGGAAGATTACGCCAACACTGAATATATAAAAAATCCACAGCGGCAACACCATTATATTATGTTATGCTGTTTCATGTCAAAAAAATTTCATATCATCTACAAGAATTTATATAATTGAGGAGGTGAAAAGCAAAGGGGTACAAGTGCTACAACTAAAAAATTTTGTTATATGCAGGAATCAACACTTAATACCAATATCTATCACTCTATAAAAATTCAGACCTGTACGATTACCTCAAAAGACGGTATGTATTAGCAACCAAAAATATTAGGCATGAAATGTATGGCAACAAAAAGCTTTGAAGCTTCATTAGTTAGAATGGCATCTTTTGCACTAGTAAGGGGCTTTAACAAGGTTGTGATAGAATGCTAAGAAAGTTTAGGGCATATTACGGCATCAGTTGAAAACTAGTCCAACATTTAGAAACAACAGACTCAATACATGTCCTTGCTTGAATTATACACTATAGAGTTTCCGTATTACAAGATAAAGTTATAACAAACTCTAAACTCTCATGTACCCAAACAATTGCTGGGTTATGTTGTCTTGGTTCCTCTACATATTCTTCACATCTTATTTATAAAAAATTTTCTTTTGGATTTATTTGTGTTGGTGTTAGTAAATTTTGTTGAAGCAATTTCAACACTCTCTTACTGGCTGATACATTTACTGTAACGGTGATGGATCATTTAGTTAAGCAATTTTTTTGTTTGGGTAAAGCTTTAATGCCTTAACAACTACAATACCCAAAAAAAAACATTTTATTATCTTAAATAAATCTAGAAAAGACCCCACATAAATTTCTTACTTTACTGGTCAGATTATGGCCTTTTTCCCCTACCTCCCAGTAAAAATTATATACAGGCCATTTAAAAGCATTCAATATTGGAGCAGCACGATTCTACTTGACATGTTACCATTGTCTGTTGACGTATTCACAGTGAGTCGTTTTTGAGTTTGTGTGTATTTGTTATAGTGTCCTTTTTCCAACAAACTCATGCTACAGTGGTCTCATATAATTTAACACAAAGAATACTTTAAGGCTTTTTACTTAAAAGTGTGGAAGCTGGAAAAACTCCAGCCAGCTACAGATTTAATTTTTCAGATTTCTTTCAATTGTTTGTTGCTTGTATTTCAAACGTTTACTTAAAAGTTTTAATTTTCATCACATTTTGTGCACAAAAAGAGAGAGCCTTGCTCAAGAAGCATAACATTTAGGCCTTAATGCGATTTATAATTTTAACAACATGAAAATCCATTAAAAAGTTTATTTTTATTTGAATTGTTAGCACTTTTAGCTTAAAACAAAATACCTGAAGGACTTTTTTTTGTGGACATTTGATATATGCATTGGATTTTTTTCATGTAGCGTATATATTTAGTAGAAATTTATTTTGAATTTAAGCCATATTTAAATTAAATTTAAGAATGATTTCAGCGGCAAGTTTGCGTTAATATCAAGTATTCAGTTACATGCGCTTAAAGTGTTTTGAAATGCTTAAAAATGTACAGCTCTAAATTTCGAGATATACATTTATGTTAAAAATGGAGGCACCTGCACGACATATATTAGCATAACTGGAAAGGGGTTTGCCCTTTGCAGTAAAAAACTAAAATCAAAATCGGCAAAAAAAAATTATGTTTAAGCCGAGAAAACAATATTTCTAAATCTACCCATCACTTTCAGAGATATCTTAAAGGTTTGAGGTTAAAAATTAAGAATTTCATAGAAAATTTTTAAAAGTGCTCATACTAAATTGTGAATAAAATCAAAAGTTGTGTACCAATTTTAACAAAATATAGCTCATTTCCTTTGGAAAATATTTAGCTACATGATACCGAACAAAAACTGAGACCACAGATCAAATTCAGCGCATCAAATACATGTTGGTAGATGGGTGTGGTCAAATGTACAGCTGACTTTCTCTTTTTTTGTGTGCCGGTGCACAGTGGTTCAAAAAATTTTTTGTGGATATAATTCGGTAACTCGTGAGTCATTCAAGATATTGTTATGAAATTTTAGACCAACATAGCTGAGATACGACGGCTCGACATAAAAGGGGGCTAGGGTGCAAAGCCCCAAAGTTGGCTACCCCTGACGGTCAGTTCTTTTTTCTTTTAAATTGCCAAGAGTAAATTTATAGTTCGAATGTTAAAATTTTTACATAAAGATAATTCTTGAGATTGCCTACAAAAAACATGTTCACATGTTTGGAATATTTCCTTTAGTTTCAAAGATAATTTCGTTTGAAATTTTTATTTTTTTATGTTTGACCTTAATTAGGCTTTTCTTGGTATAGTGGAATAACCTAAGGCCGGAAAATGTGTTCCAAAAAACAACAATATTGGCACTAAAATTTAGAACAAAACTCGAAAATGTTCATACCGATATCTTGTTTCGTTAAAAAGTTGCATGCATCTCAGTATGAAACGTGTAAAACAGACTACATTGTTGGGTGTGTTTTTTTTCAAAAAGGTGGTATTGTTTTTCCAGTCATATAAAACAAATTTCCTTTGGAAGATACAAAACTCTTGGCAATTTTTTAAAGAAAAACTATGGAAAAATTTTTTTATAAGAAAAATTGAATTGAAGGAGGAAATAGTTCTCCTTCCAGCCTTATCCGAATTTAACCCATTTTGAAAGAAAATTTATGGTTTCATTAAAAATTCGTCAGAGTTCAAAGCAACGATCGCCATTAAACTGCAAATCTTCTAAGGCCTTAGGTATTGCCTAAGCATAGCGAAAGCTATTTAGATATCACACGGTAGATGACGATAGGACAGTTTTCGAGAAGTACCGTTGTGTAAATTTTCGCTGGTAATTCGATTTTTTTCGGCTATATAACAAAGCAAATAAACACCAAACACACTTAAATAACAAATTACCCAGTTGGCCAGACTGCCATGCACGACATTGTCATCTACGACTCTTGCGCGAATTGTCCCCTGAGCGTTGTCCTCTATTAAACACTTTTGACGACAATATCAGCAACAATGTCTTTCGTTTTGTCCTCAGTCCAACTTTGTTGAGGAAAATATTAACAGAAATGTCTTACAGTTTATCTTCAGTAATATTTTGGAGGACAAGATGAGCGACAATGTCTTAATTGATGCCCTCAATCCAACTTTGTTGAGAATAATATGGGCGAAAAAGACTTACATTTTGCCTTCAATCAAGCAAATATCAGTGACAATGTCTTTTGTTTTGTCCTCAGTCCAACAACAAGCGACAATGCCTTACACTTTGTCTTCAGTAATATTTTGGGGAACAAGATAAGCGACAATGTCTTAATTTTTTTCTTCAATCCAACTTTGTTGATGACAATATGAGCGACAATATCTTACATTTTGCCTTCAGTCAAGCAAATGAAACACTTTTGACGACAATATCAGTGACAATGTCTTTCGTTTTGTCCTCAGTCCAACGATAAGCGACAATGTCTTACACTTTGTTTCAGTAATATTTTGGGAAGCAAGATAAGCGACAATGTCTTAATTTTTGTCTTCAATCAAACTTTGTTGAGGACAATATGAGCGAAAATATCTTACATTTTGCCTTTTATCAAGCAAATGAAACACTTTTGACGACAATGTCAGTGAAAATGTCTTTCGTTTTGTCCTCAGTCCAACGATAAGCGACAATGTCTTACAGTTGGTCTTTAGTAATAGTTTGGAGGACAAGATGAGCGACAATGTCTTAATTGTGGTCCTCAATCCAACTTTGTTGAGGACAATATGAGCGATAATGTCTTACATTTTGGCAAATGAAACACTTTTGACGACAATATCAGTGACAATGTCTTTCGTTTTGTCCTCAGTCCAACGATAAGCGACAATGTCTTACACTTTGTCTTCAGTAATATTTTGGAGGACAAAATGAGCGACAATGTCTTAATTTTTGTCTTCAATCCAACTTTGTTGAGGACAATATGAGCGACAATGTCTTTCATTTTGCCTTCAGTCAAGCAAATGAAACACTTTTGACGACAATATCAGTGACAATGAACTTGGCGACCATTTATTCGAAAATTTCCTCACTGATCTGTTTGAGCTGTCGCCAACAGGTCCTTCATGCTTTAACATAGTCATGCATCTGCCTTGCAAGATGTCTGACAGACATAGTCACCCGGGTATTTGATGTAAATTAAATATGATTTCCAATCGAAATTGTGTCGTGTTTATTTTACATCTCTTTTTTTCGGTGTGTGTAGGCTGATAAACACAGTTCCCTTCTTTCCATCGTGCAGTCAGGTAATAACTTTTTTTTTTTTTAATTCGTAAAAAGTTAGTAATACCTTTTAAATGTATTATTCAAAATATTCATGATCTCAAAATAAATTGGCATTTCCTTAAAAATTTTTGAAGCAAAATGAAGAGCATGTCTTTGTTTTAAGACATACATACATATTCATGTATTATAATATAAAGATATCTGCCACATAAACTCAACTGAAATATATTGCCTCAACTGAAATAAATTTCCTGGTTTGCTCATACTTCTTGATGTACAAATGCATTTGCAAATGTTATTGTTATTGTATGGTTTATACATGTTGACATTATTGTAAAACAAACATGATAATGATGCCATTGTAGTTGTTATTTGACTTGTTATAGTATACACTCCTGTCTGTCTGTATGTCAGACGGGCTCTGGCTGGTTGGCAGGCGTTTGTCTTCTTTTGGCTGGCTGGCTTGACTACTTGCATAAGATGCATACTAAAACATAGTTTTTACAAGTATGTGAGAGTATATATGCAATAAATTGCAGTTTCGTGTTAAAGTAATTTGTCACTAACACGCCTACAATTGTAAGTTTTATTTAAAGAAAGCATCAAGACAAAAAGTTGCCCGTATCCTCCCTTCAACTATGAAATTATGCGCTTTTTTTTGTAACAAAGCTATTTAATATTTAAAACATGAAAAGGCATTAAATTTTAAATTGCATCTATTTGCTTTGAATAGATAGATATTCATTTGAAAGATAATATATTCAGACATCATGTTAAACTTTGTTTACATTCAAATGAAAATTACTTTGTTGTGTGCAAGAAAAGTAATTTAGTAATCACTGCCATGCCAACGTTATTTGAATTTAAATTGTAAAGAATTTGTTTGAATTAGGAATTTGTTGTTTGCCATTTTAATAATTACATATGAGATGGTAGTCGCAGTTAAAAGCATATCTTAAAGCTGATGATATAATTAAATATAAGGCTCCTAAAATGAATTAATTTAGCACAACAGGTGAAGGGGATTTAAGCAAAGCAATTAATTTAGTTTAAGGGAGATATTACTTGAATAGGTGCTATTTCGAATTGATTAATGTGGTAAAGTTTCTGGCACTTAAACTTGAAAAGGCGAGTCCAGGGGAGGGGGAGAAAGGACTATGTCCCCTAACACGAAAAAAATTTATGTCATTTCCTTTCAGTTTCTAAAAGAAATGTTACAAAGTGGTATGTTTCATTTAAAAGCTATTTTAAATAGCCGTGGCACTACGCTGAAAATAAAAATCAATACGTCTGTACTTAATTTAATACCAAGAGGTGTCAAAAGTACGGTAATCCCGGCTTTTCTGAAATCAAGTACAGAAAGAGTGATTAAGTCCGAATATTCGAGTGCAAAATACTTAATTTTAGCCTGATTAGCCTTTATTTATATTATAAAATTTTTACTTTAAGTACGAATATGTTTATAAACTTTATACACAGTCGTACTCGTACTGTGTTTGTGTTTATTTGCTTGATGATAGCCACAAATTACTGTTGTGCTCTTGTTGTTGTCTATTTGCATTGCTCGGGCATAGCAATGAAGTTGCTGACAAACGTCGTATTATACTTGAATACATCCGCCGCGTACTTGACAATCGTAACTGCGTATTTATAATCAATACCGCCGCGTACTTAAATCAATCCCGAATCAGGCTAACTTTTACTTATTTAATCCTGGAATAGAACAGACTCGAGAATTTATATTTTTACTACTTATATAAATTTAATATTTTCACTTACTGGTTTTCAATTAAAATTTATTTTTGCTCATTCCTACACTGAAAATAGTCCATGCAACATTTTACGAAAAAAAACTTTCGTAGCTACTTTTTTCGTATTATATACGAAACTTTCGTACATTCCACGAAAAAAGTTTTAGTCTAGAATTTTATTATTTTACGAAAGTAACGAAAACCATTCGTATTTACTTTTTTCGTAGAATGTACGAAATTTCCCTACATATTAAGAATTAGGTTGAGTCCAGAATTTTACTATTTGACGTAAGTAATGAAAACTTTTCGTAGTTATTTTTTATTTTTTTTTTTTTTGTAAAATATACGAAACTTTCGTACATATTACGGAATAAATTTTTACACCAGAATTTTATAGTTTTACGAAAGTAACGAAAGCATTTACTAGTACGTTTTTTCGTAAAATATACTAAAATTTCGTACATATTACGAAATCAATTATGGACTATATAAGTTGTTCTTAAAATTATTGAATCATATAGAATTGGGCGTTAAGTGAGCCGTGTACATATAGGTTGTAGACAGCGTTACCGTTAAACATTTTCAAAAAGGGGCACAAAAAGCGGATTTTTATAATAAAAGGGAAACAAAAATGGGATTTCTGAGAAAAGAAAAGTTGCAACTTTAATTACAAGAAAAATTTATAAAAAAATTTGTTTAATTTTTTCGTCAAACACAAGAAATATTTAGTAATATTCTCTAAATATTACCTCAAACTATGAAAGTATTTCGTAAAATGTAAAGTTTTTTTCTCTTTTCTGCGAAACTCTTTCGTATTATATAAAAAACTATTTCTTAAAACACAAAATATAATTCGTAAAATAAACACAAAAATTTCGTTCGTTTCGTACATTTTACGAAAGAATTTCGTAGTGCGAAATTACAAAATATTTCGTAAAATATACGAACGATTTCGTTCATATGTTGCATGGTTATTTTCAGTGTAGTATTGAACTTAGCTCATCATGTTTGTAAACCAACGCCTTAGACCACACAGCTAACTCAGTATAGAAAGAACGACAGCTAAAATCCAGCATACTTTATACGTCACCTTTTTGAACTGACAACTAAGTTGAAATACATGCTTTCTTGTGAGCTTAGTGACATTCGGTACTTCTCCGTCAACGCAAAGTACGACTTTCAACTTTTAACTTTTAACGTACGTTGATTACTTTGACAGCTATCAGTTGGATTTTTGCTTTGTTGTCGGTAACCCTAATATATTGCATCATAACTCGCGAACGATTCCTCTGATTTGAGCAAATAAACCCTCAGAATATGCAGCATAAAATTGTTTTTAAGTCCCCAGCAAAAATAAATTTGGTACAAGGCAGCAGGTAGATTAATAAGAAGTGCTTCGGAGATGCAGAAAAGCACACAGTGCATCCCCTCTGCCTTACGAAGATGCAATAAAGTAAGCGAGCGCAGAAACATACCACACACATGATGAATTTGGTCGGCTATTTATGTTTTTTCATGTGTTTTAAACACGAAGTTTTTTATTCAACTCAAACTTTTCTATAGTGCATCATCTCTCGCTTACGTGGGTACAAATATGGATGCGAGTGTGATTTTTGCTTCGTAATTTAATTTTTTTATTCTTCCATTGTGTAAAAAAATAAATGTGCCTCGATAGCTTAGTGGTTAGTGTTCTAGTCTAACATGCGGAGATCGTGGGATCGATTCCTGATTCAATACGCGAACAAAAAGTATTTAATAAAAGTAAATTGTAGTGCAATATAATTTCCAATTGTATTTGTAGCATTTAATACATAAATAAATATAAAAACAACATAAAATAATGGCAAATAAAAAATAAATCCAAGTGTGGTAAAATTGTGACATAAAGAGAAAAACATTTTTTAATTATATACATATAAAAAAGACATGAGGTTAATGCATCTAGGATGCGCAGAAAGAAGCTCATACCTGCAGGCCTACCAAGTGGGACATCCCATACAAAAATCATGTAATACCGAAGCAGGTTGGTAAGGGAGAGTACCGAAATCTCTCCCTTACAAACCTGCTTCCGGCAGACGGATATTTTTTTGTTTTTAACTGTTTTGGAGCTATTCAGAAATTAGTGGAGAAAATTGGTTTTTTCATGTAATTTTAAACCTTTTTTCATTTTAAAAGGCTCATACAAAAATTAAGAAAGCAAAAATTTTTAAATTTTTATGATTTAGTAGAAAACCATATGTATTAGGAATAAAATAAGCTAAAAATCATTAAAACCGATTAATAAATGACAATTTTGACTGCAAACCACCGACTTTGGTCGATTGGTCTACGCGGAAAAGAAATCTGACGAGATTAGCGGCAGCTGTCGAAACATGTCAGTTCAGCCCTCCGTGCAGTCAAAAATTTTTCTTTGTCTACATGCTTTACATTTATTTCTAAATAAATATATAATTTAATTGAAAAATTAAATTAAAACCGAACTCAAGCCAAAATAAGAAAATATATTTTTCATCATGGCGGTCTGAATAATTCCGAAACCATTGGGTACATAAAAAGTTAATTTAAAACGGCTTAAGGGTAATTTTATTCCAAGTTTTTACATTTTTTTCTAATTAAATTGGACTATGCTTTCCCAAGTTATGATGAAATCGATGTAGCAGCCCGCTGAGAAATCCCAAATTTTAGGTAAAATTAAAAATAAGTATCCATAGAATTTTAGATTTCCACTGTTTTTGTAGATAGGGTACCATAACACTTCAAAAAAATATAGTGGTGATCAAAGGTCATGACAAAAGTTTCATTTTCTTGAATAGTGTTATAAATAAGCCAAAAGACTTCGTTAGTATTATTATATTTAATGAAGATTGTGTCGAAATTCTTTAAAAACTGCACGAGAAGCGAATTTGATACTGCTTTGAAAAAATATCAATATATTTCATATATTATATACATTTCTTAATAACATATAGTCGCTTTTCTTATACAAATGTGTTCACAAGTTTCCTAATAATCTGCATAGCAAAAGTAGCAGCACAATCTGTTGCAATATTTGATTGCAAACCCAAAGGAAGACAAAGGCAAAAGCTTATGTTTTTCATTTCTTACTTCTGAAATCCTTACATTTAACAACAAAGTGAATTCATTAATTAAATTTACTTAAAAGCCAATACCCTGAAAAATGTGTATTCAAAAATATGTCAAAAACTTTATAAAACATGCAATTACAAAATATTACAATAAGAATCCCTTATTATTTGCATTTATATTATTGTCTCCTTCTTAAAAATTGCATACGCAATAAAGAGGTATTTCTTCATTATCCTTTACATCTTGGTTGCCGTGAAATCTCTTAATATAGGAAATATTCGCAGACTCCATTATATTCTTCATAATATACAACGATAAACATTTAAATAATCCTACCTACACCTGTCAAACCAACACTAAATTAATGCAATATAACTGCAACAGCATCACTACACCTTTAGTAGTGTTGTTTGAAAAGAGAACAAAACGATGTGCAGAGGAAATGTTATAGCATCAATAAAAGGAAACCATAGCAATAGAGCTGTAAGTGCAGCCTTTGGCATGTTTTGGTTAACTGGTTCATGGAACATGGAAACTCAAAAGCCAGATTTAAGTCAATGAATGCGAATTTGTAGAATCTTATTCATATGATTATGCTCCATAGAATACACATAACTTATTTAGAATTTTTTTATAGCTATTTTTATTTAAGTTGACATGCACAGATAATGCTTTAAGGACATACTCAACATTAAGTTGGATATGCAGTGATAAAATTAAAACAAGAATATGAATTTTAAAAAACTAGTAAATTTTTAATAGATTTGATGTTAAAAAAAAGCTTTTAGCAAATTGAATCAAACAAACACTTCAAGAATTTACTTGTTGACGCCTATAAATAGGCAATACTTTTTATTTGTAATTTAAACACTAGGCATATGCAATCTTTATATTTTCAATTAATTCAATGCAGCATAGTAATTATTATATTCATAGTATAGTTTATCAAGCGCCTTAGATTATGCAAGAATTTCGTATTTTAGTTTGCCTTAAGAATATAATTAAGCTTATTTGATATATGAAAATACTGTGAAACATTAATTTATGATAAATTTACTATATTCTTTTGAAATATTAATATGTATAATTTTAAACTACACAATTCATAAGTCTTTAGTTTATCAAATGTGTTATTCGAACTAAATAAGAAAATGTGTTTTGGATAATATGTAACCATGACTTTTAAGAGCAAATATATACATTTTGTTTATGGATGATTCTCATTTGGAGTACACATATGGCTACATTCTTGTAACTGTATGCCTTTAAAGTTATAACAATTAAGTTATGAATTTATTCGAACTTTAGGGTTTTTATCCAAAGCTATTTCAGTTCATTTTTCAAAAGATGGGACAGAAATAAACATTCAAACAAAAACCCCCATCTGGTAATGACAGAAATGAAAAGCTTGAAAGTTGAATATGATAACAAACATAGTGAAGTTCCAAAGCTTTGTTCAAAGATTAGTTGAGAAAAAAACCGCAAGATGGCAGAGTCGACTGTTAGTTGATTAAAGCAAAAAGGATTTTCAACTAGTTGGTTATTGCTGTCTTCGTTGGCTGTGATGTCACAGTCTAACCAGACGCGACACGAGCCGAAAGATATTGCCTACTCAGCCGACGCGGCCAGCATCACAAAAGAGAATTAATAAAGTATTAGTGTTTCCTTTTGTATTGTCTTATAGAGCATTTACACTGCCTCAAAATCTAGAACTTACGAGATTTCGAGCTAAATCTTGTTGTTTTCTACTAGATTCCCCATACAAAACGAAATCTACTTTTGCAGTAGATTTGGACAAAATCTAATCAAAATCTAGTATTTTTATTTGGTTTTTACTACCCTGTGCAACATTTTTATATAAACAGTGAGTGAATTAGCTTCGCTCTACAAACATTTTCTAAATATTTTATATATGTTACTGTAACATTATTTTTAGCACGCTTTTATTAGCTTTACGGACATTTTCAACGTTATTTTCATTAAATTCAAGACGTCCGATCAACTTGAAACTTTGCACACATATTAGATTGCGATGTCAATACAATCTGATGGATATAAAAGTGGGCTGTGTCACACCCATACTAACTAAATATTTTATATCTCGAAAGCTATAGCAGTCAGAGTATTCATATATGTCATGGACTATTTCGAGAGCAAGATGCGAAGTATTGCTACAAATTGCTATAGTAGGACCGCGAGAGGGGGTACTCCCCATACAGAGTATTAATAATAATCTGATATGTGGAAAACTATAATAGAAAGAGTCTTCAAATTCGGTATTAGTTAATTTGAATACAAAACATGGAGTAAGGAAAAAAACTGACTGGGTATGTGCGGAGGGAAGCGGTACTCCCCATACAAAGTATAAAGTATAAAGTCTTGGCTTTAATTGCTTTTAACGACTACATGAATTGAAATAAATAAAAAAAATTTCTTCATGTTATCAAGGCTTGCGTTAAAAATCATAATATATTTTTTAGCAGATTTGGAGATATTGACAATATATAGAACAAAGTCAAGGCCAAAAACCACAATTTTAAAACTCTAAGCCAAATATTTTTGAAAATATTAAAGATATTTTGATGAAATCAACTGTATTTTCTTTATCCATTTATAAACTTTACACCAAGTTTCAACTCATTAAAATCGGATAATATTTGTAAAAATTATGATGCCGACAAGGTTGTTCATGCCCGAGCTAGTCGAATTTAACACCCATTTCAACATTCTTAAATTTTAGGTCCTTCTCTATGATTTTTACATACGTATTATTTTGTTTTTTAATCGGCTCGCAAGTTTCAAAGATACAGATTTATTACTCTTTTTCCAATTTGAACTACTGTGCATTTTCGTCCTGCTACTTTTGGCGTTATGCCATCGAGCGCCCATTTTCTGCCTTGTGCCATTAGCAGGCCACCTTCGGTGGACCACCTTCCCGGCGATATTAGCCCCACCAAAAATAAAAGTTATAATTTAAAAACAGAAACTTCACATATCTTGATGGCATCAAGTAAACGAAGATAGTAACGTTAACCTCTAGATGGAGAAAGAAGATAATTCGTCAACAAATAAAAACTATCACCTGGAAGATACTTAGGCGATACTTAAAAGATACTTGGGCGATAGTTCTTAAGAATTTAGCCGAGACACCTAGTGTTTAGCCGAGACACCTTCATTTATCAAGGGCAACATACACAAACCCGGTTTAAGGATTCCCAACAACTACGACAAAAATCTCCCAAATATCCCAGAAGTTCTATGGACTCCCAACAACTAGGACAAAAATCTCTGCAAAATCTTAGAAGTTCCCCGTATTCCCAAAACCGAAAAAAGTTTAAGGCGGCAACACTGAGTTTTTAAGAAATTAAGCCTATTGCCTTGTTGTTGAATTATCTTTATACGTATTTCTTACCAGTATTCGTTACAGGTATTTGTTACACGTATTTATTCAATTAAAATTTTTTTTATTTATACCCCCGCATGGAAAACAATTATATGCTGCATATCATAAGCACAACGTGCCATAACGAACTGCATACGAAAAATAAATTAAGAATGTCAAGATTTTCACTCTTTCATAGGAAACAGTCTACTATATTTCGTTGCAGAAACTACGAAATTTATTTTTGTTTTAATAAGAAACTATGATAGTATATTTTATTGCTTAATCGCGATTAATCGTATATTCCTTAATCGTAGTCGCGATTACAAACTGTTTCATATATAAATATAAAAAACTATCTATCTAAATTAGAACCAAGCAAAGAGAAAACTAAATAAATGAGATACAATTTGTTGTTTAAGTGTGTTGGTGTTTAATTGCTTTTTTGATAGGTACAATTGACTGCTGGACTCTTGTTGTTATTTATTTTGATTGTTTGTATTGTGTACGTGTAAATTGTCGGCTAATTAGCTGACGATCGTCGTGGGCCAGTACAAGCATCGCATGCCTCTGATCTAAATGCATAACTAATACTCGACAATTTATAACTTAAGTGAAATGCCTTAGAGTATGCAACATTAAATTCATTTTAAGCTAAAATTAAATTATATTAAACTTTTCACAAAATCATAGAAAATCTAAACTTTTAAATCTTTTTCTATTCATTTTAACAATCTTTTCTTGTACTCAATACATATTAAAACTTGTAAAAAATGAACATTTATTTTCTTTGAAATAAACCAGAAACGCCTTCAACATTTCCGTCACAATACATTTACAGCAAGAGCATTTCACCTGCCTTGCAACAGAAATTATCTAAAGTCATGCAGTATGTATGTATATATCTTTAGAATCTGTTTGTTTTCGGTTTGTTGCCTTCTCTTAAGCGCTCGAACGGTTAGTTAGTTACAACACGATATGGCTTAAGCTATTGCTCATGGCAATCCTACTGATGTCATGCAATTCATCAACGCCATCAACATTTAACCAACTTGATTTCTAGACGAATTTAAATAGCAACAAAACGTAGCGACATAGAAAAATTATACGTGATACTATTTAAATTTTATTTTATTCTATGACTTCTCTTAAAAGAACAAAAAGTATGAAATTTATATATAGAAATAAATAAAAACACTGGCATAGAGAAAATACTTTACGACTTTGTTTAAGCAGCAAAGCCATTAATAAAACTACCATAAAAAATACACAAACTTTTTTTAAGCATCTTTTTACATTCTTTTGTAAATAAGGGTAAAAGAAAAAAAATTGCCGGATACAAAATACCAGGTTCACAACAAAAAGAAACCACCATCATACAAAATATAAAAGAGAAAAGGTTATTGAACGTGTTTACGGAAGAGTTATGCAAATCTATAAAAAAGAAACGTACATAAAAAAACTTCCCAAGATAAATGGAAGGTGAAAAAGTAAATGAATGGAGTTTGTTTTAAAATAGCAAAAAAAAATCAAATGCATTTCTTTTTTCTTTCAACTGAAGCAGGAAGAAATTCGAGAAAAGTATTGGCTTGGAATTTTGTACACTAAAGCCATTAACGAAGAAATATTTAACATCATGTTGGATATAATTTACACGATGAAGGAAAAAGTTTTTAAATACAAAATTGTAATCATAAAACTTAAAGTAAATAAATGCTAAATAGTTTTTAAGAAACATAGAATAAGCAAGAAGAATCTTTGTTTTTGATTTATAAAACTAGTGGCAATATAAACTACTGATAAACATTTTACGAGCTAGAATTACTATAAAACTCAATTCAAGAACACGGAAAAAATCAATTCGATGCACGTGATTTATAATCAACTAGCAATACCCGGTGTGCTTCGCTACTATAGAAAAGATATAGAAAAATAATAATTACTTCGTATAATCAGTACCGGTCCTCCACCCACTCCTAGATCGTCATGCTTTTGCTTAAAAGTGCAATTCGATCTCAATGCAATCTAACTCAAACTTAGAATGTCGCTATAAAAGTTCTTCAGCTATAGGATAATTATAAATTATTATTAGTAAAAAACATGTTTGAGGCCTTCTTTAGGGGAGAATAATAATAATACAATTTAAATTTTATTTATAACTTTGCTACTTTCGAAAAAAAGGGTTAGAAAAAATTACCAAAATTATACTTTTGCCCTTTTTTGCGCCCACTAAATTTATTTGAAGGATTATTAAGGAGAGAAGAATCCAATTTAAATTAAATTTCTATCCTTATTATTTTAAGAGATAAATTGGTTATCAAAAAAAGTACCAAAATTATATTTTTATCCTTTCGTGGTCCCTAAATATACAAATTTAAGAAAGGACCAAATACCTTTCCGTTTATTTTTTAATCATATTATGATGCTTTTGGAATTTTGTGTCCACCTTAATTAGATGCGAAGATATAAGGTTACCGAATTTACCCGTTTTTACTCCTTTTTGTCCCCTTAGCATTTGCATTTAAACATTGCTTCTCAGTGGAAAGAGAAACCTACATACCAAATTTTTTTTCCATTAAAAAATATTCATTCAAAGTATATAACAAATAGTTGTACAGAAAAAGGTACCAAAAAGAGCTGCAAATTTTACATTTTATATATTCGAATTTCAAAAAAGTACCGAACCGTATTCGAGGCCTTCTGAAGTAGAAAAGAAGACATTTTAAATTTCATTACTTTATTTAATAGTTTAGGAAATGAGTGGCTTAGGAAAAAGTACCAACATTATATTTTACGCTTCTTCGGCCCCTAAATGTACAGTTTTCAAAAAAGTACCAAACACCTTTGTGATTATTTTTTTATCTTTTTATGTTGAAATTTTGTATCTACCTTAGTAAGATACGGAGATATAAAGTTACCGAATTTACCCGTCTTTAACCCTTTTTGCCCGTTAGCATTTGAATTTCCTTAAAACGCTTCTTAGTGGGTTCGTACTTCGAAAGAGAACCCTACTTACAAATTTTGTTTTTATTAAAAATATTGATTCAAAGTACATAGCAAATAGTTGTGCAGGAAAAGTACCAAAAGAGCTCTCAATTTTACCCTTTATATATCCGAATTTTCAAAAAGTATCAACGCGTATTTGAGGGCTTCCTAATGAGAGAAGAATACATTATAAATTTCATTTCTATCTTTATTATAATAGGAGATAAACGGGTTAACAAAATAGGACCAAAAATATGTTTTCACCCTTTTTCGGCCCTAAATGTACAACTTTCAAAAAAGTACCAAACACCTGCTCGCTTGTTCTTTTTTTTAATCTTATAATACTTTTGGAATTTTTGGTCCACCTTAGTTAAATCCGCAGATATAAGGTTACCAAATTTACCCGCTTTAGCCCTTTTTGTCCCCTTAGCATTTGAATTTTCTAAAATCCCTTCTTAGTGGCTCCGTACATCGAAAGAGAAACCTTCATATAATTTTCCTTTCTATTAAAAATATTAATTCAAAGTACATAGCAAATATTTGTACAGGAAAAAGTACCGAAAAGTGCTCCCAATTTTACCATTTATATATTCGAGTTCCTCAAAAATACTTAAGTACGTTTGCGGGCTTCTTAAAAAGAGTGGAATACATTTTAAATTTCATTTCTATCTTTAGTATTTTTGGAGAAAACAGGTTAACAAAAAAGTACCAAAATTATATATATACTTTTAGTATATAATTTTCAAGCAAAAGGTCTCTTTTTTATAGAAAAAAAAACAATTAACAACAACAATTGTATTTTTATTTCCATATTTCGTTACTCCTTTGTGTAGCATCGTCCGAAAATAATGTTGAAATTGATAATAATAATATTTGGAAAATAATTTTCAAAATTAAAGTGGGTAAAAATATATAAATTTTTTAAAATCCTAAAAATTTACGTTGTTTCAGACATAGTGATTGATTTTAATGCTTGGATATATAAAGCTTGTTTGAAATTTTTAATTAGGTCCGAGAAATTGGTTTAATCACTTATCAAGAGAATCTTATTACCTTTCAAATGATATATTACTGACCTCTGTAACTCAAAGCTTTCTTAAGATATTAGTAATTATGTAAGTAAAGTCAACTTAATATCCAAAGACATTTTTAATTATTTTGTCTTGAGTTCGGTTTTAATTTAATTTTTCAATTAAATTATATTTTTATTTAGAGATAAATGTGAAGCATGTAGGCAAAGAAAATTTTGACTACACGGAGGGTTGAACTGACGTTTCGATAGCTGCCGCTAATCTCATCAGAGTTCTTTTCCGCTTAGACCACTCGACCAAAGTCGGTGGTTTGCACTCAAGAGTTGAATATCATCTACTTTTAATAAATTCATACTGTTGCTCTTAGAGCTGTATTGCATTTGATAGTTATTGATATTCACTTTTTTTCTTTATGTCTTAAGTTCACCTTGATCGTCGTATAATATGGAAGACCCACATAGATTCAAATATGACCCAAATGAAATTGAAAGCAGTTCAACTTAATTGGCTAATAGGAAGAAACTCTACACTTACAGCCTTATTCTGGCAATTTGGTAATAATAAATTGGTAACTGAATTTTTGTTACCTAATTGTAATTCTTATTTTTTCCGGAATTCCGGAAATATGGTAAAAAAAATAATTTAACAAATGTGGTGAAAAAATTTACACATTTTTGTAAAAAAATTTAATTGTTTTTTTAAATAAAAAAATATTGTGGATAGCCAAAAAGAAAATTAATGAAAATTTTGGCTTCTACACGAACAATCACCCAGGAGAAAATCTCACAATTCTTTGAGATTTTATTCATATTGCAAAATAAAAATAGTTGCAAATCACACAAAAGCTTTAGGTAGAACAATCTTAGTGGCAAAATGCGTAATTGTCAGTCCATATTTTTGGATCATTACTGATTATGCCAAATTGCGAAAATTCGCAAAAACTTGCTAACTTTAAATAGATAGAGAAGTCTGATAGTGTTTAAAAAGCGGCAAATCTGTAAAAAAAAAACCAAAAACGAGCAAAACAATCACGTTTACAGGAAAATAGCGAAAATTTGCGAAAAATTGCGAAATTGCAAACAAACCTTAAAATTGTTTTAAAATACCTAAAATTATAAGGAATGCAAAAGCTCGGGAAAAAAATTGCGAAAATTACGTTAATTCACAAAAACTTGTTAACATTAAAAAGATAGAAAATTCTGATAGCGATTGAAATTCGTAAAACTGTAAAAAAGCAAAGAATTAGCTTAAAAATCACTTTTATCGCGAAAATAGCGAAAATATGCGAGAAATGGAATATTGCAAACAAGCTCTAAATTGCTTAAAAATAGCAAAATTTTAAAAAAAAATACCAAAAGCTCGCAAACAAAATTGTGAAAATTATGCAAATTCTCAATTTTCGCGGTAAAAGTGATTTCTTTTTGCCAGTTTTTAAATTATTTACAGTTTTAACGACATCTAATCAATATCAGACTTCGCCATATTTTTAAGTTCTGGCGAATTTTTGTCATTTTCACGAGTTTTTCCGAATTATTGGCATTCCTCACAATTTTAGCTACTCTTAAGCAAATTTGGTGCTCATTTGCAATTTTGCAATTTCTTGCGAATTTTCGCTATTTACGCGGTAAAATTGATTTGAGCGATGTTTAAAGAATTTAAGAGCTTATTTCCAATTTTTCGCCAACTTTAATAACAAATTGAATAAAAAAATTTTAAAATAAATTCTTGCTACCTACTTTTTTGTAGGTAATAGTTTTATTGACTTTTGTTACGACAAAAAAATTATCAGAATACCAATTTCGAATTTTTATAACTTTGGTTACAAATTATAACCATGGTGACTATTATTAATGTGTCAGAATACGCCAGTTAGTCCAGACTGTGAACTTCTCCTATACAAAACGATAATAAACCAATTTGGTGCTATAATATAGAGAAAATAGACAAAATAAAATTCTTGGTTTGATTACAGTCGGAAAACGCCGTATTCATAAAGATCTAGATTTTCCATTAGTAAAGAGATGTTCCATTATAAAAGAGCTCCAATCGGATCCAAATCCTTTAGCCCGCAAGATCATTAATTTTAGAGGACACTCTCGGCTAAGAAGGAGACACTCCTGCAACCGTTGAATCGAAATATTTTGTCTAGCAGTGGCTGGACTCATTATTATGATTTTTAGCTTTAAGTTTTGAATACATATTGTCAGTTCAATTTACAATTAAAGATTCAATAAATAAATTTAAAAGCTAAAAAAATATCTTGTAATAAGCTTCTTGTTATTTCTCTATTCTAGTATGAATTGTCATTGATAATTACAAGTACTAGTGTGTGTGAATGTTTGTTTGTTCAGTATATTTGAACATGTACATCCATTTTGCTAAGTGCCTTTATTTTTATTTAGAGATATATGTGAAGCATGTAGACAAAGAAAACATGTAGACAAAGAACTCTGAAGAGATTAGCGGGAGCTATCGAAATATCAGTTCAACGCTCAGTGCAGTCAAAATTTGCTTTGTCTTCATGTTTCACATTTATCTCTAAATAAATATATAACTTAATTGAAAAATTAAATTAAAACCGTACTCAAGCCAAAATAATTAAAAATTTCTTTGGATATAAACCCATACAATTCGTCTAAAACTCATAACTTAATTGTAAAGTCAACTTTTTTAGATTTATTTTTAAAATTTTTTATGACATCATATCTCCATAACTAGACGACCCAGGAGTCTTACATTTTATATCTCTGTTTTTCATGTATCAAAAAAATTCCGTACCGACTTTCAATAAAATCCGAGAGGTTGAGGTTCATATCACCCTTTTTCTTACAGGTCTCTCTTTCGCAAAACAGATGATAATACAAATATTTTTATATATGTATCTTAATTTTTCTTTAGAAGGACCAATAATAATGAAAAATATTCTCTTATTGTGAATATCAAACCTTTAACCGTACAGTTTTGTTGTAAATATATACAATAAAACAATACAAAGAACTCTGTGCTACTTGATATTTCATTCACGAATTATTACGACATATTATACAATAATATTCAAAACCAATTAGAATATGTACGTTTTTTGTAAAATTGTCTGCAAGAATTTTAGCTACAAGGCTTTTTGTAAAGAAAAAGTATTTTTAAGCTTAAAAATAATAATATTACAAGGTTGTTAAACCATACACCATGACAGCACACAAATATTTAAACTTTTTGTTTAAATAAAACTACAAAAAAGAGCCAAGACAAATTGAATTTTTTTCTTAATACAAAACGTTAACAAAACAAAAAGTTATACAACGTTATGGCAAACAGGAAGTAATTGTAAATGTAGGCTTTTAGGTTTTTAGAATGTTTCCTTTCAAAAGGATTTTTTCTACAACGTCGTTATAAAATGAATGTAGTTTACATTAAATAGAAGGCTTTAAATTACCGTCTGTTGAAAATGGACTTAACTGAATTTCTTTTTATGGGATATAAAATTGATTCCGTGGTCGAGAAAGAATATTTATATACTTTTAATAAAAAATTATACTAAAGAAATTATATTATAAGGAAAAAATTATGGTCGCTAACGCAAAGAAATTTGCCAGGTTAGAGTGGATTGGAGAGGCTACCGGTTGCTGGAAACCGACTACTTGGGTTATTTTGGTACCACTGTGATAGCTAAAAAAACGGATACATATGTATAAATTTCGTGAAAGCTCATTGCATATCCTCAAGCTACATATATCTATATTGAACCAACCTGAGTCCTAAATAAATGCACTTGTCTTCTTAATTAATATAACATTCCTGTAAGTCTGCAAGCTTGGGTAATATCGAATTTCCCAAGCTTATCGCCTTATTTATTGATAGAAGTGGCACATTGACAGAAGAGGGGCTTGAGATTTTCTTCCTCCTCTTTATCTCGACAACTTGGGAAATTTAACCTCCTAGATTGAGTACCAAAAAGACAGTGTCCCGCTATGACCGATACGAGTATGCGTAGCTGTTGACGAGGAATCCCCAGTATGGATGCAGATCTTTCGAAGTTATATTGGGGATAAATAGATATTGAAACCTTACCTTTGGCTTGGAATGTCCCACCATCTCATTTACGGATTCCATCAGATAGAGAATAGAAGGTAGCCTTACTGTCGATACATATTCGGATATCCATGCCGATTACTCTGTTATATTTTAAGCAGTTGACTGCCCTTTTCATCGCCGATATTTCAGTCTGACTGACTTGAAACAAAGCTCATCGTACTCTGACAACTGACTAGGATCCGTCAGTCAGATGGACGGACATATATATCACATCCTGTCGACGCTGCATATCATTTATCAAGAACCACGAATCACGAGCAAAACAGCAGTCGATATGTGGTCAGAATTGTCGGGGAGATTCAAAATATATCGCAATATCGTCGCATACTCAAAATTGTTTGTTTCCTTGTACCTGAGTCTTTTCGTCGAGCTCATGATCAGGGAGCCAGTGCAATATAGTGAGCAGAGCTATTAATGGCATAATTCGTGGTGAACTCAAAATCATCATAGCAGATATTCGTAGAAGTTTTTCAATAATTATAGAGTAGGTGACTTTATCTAAATAAATATTAATTATCTGTTTCCAAAAGACTTTTTGAAATAGGGTAACAGCTTGGCCGCCCTTGCTTGCACATTGAGGTACCCTGGAAATTTGATAATACCAAGAAACTTTGCACTATCAGATAACCCAAGAGTGGCTCTGTTAAATGTCGGTTAAGTGACCCAGTAAAAAAATTGCTTCAAATAAAGCAGGTTTTTACTGTGAGAGAATAAAAGTAATGCTTACAAACCTGCTGATATCGCTGCTAATTTTTGATATAAAAAGCGCTTTTTGAAGAGCTGAAAATCATCACCATTTTAGGCACTAAAACTGTAAGAATATGGAACTTTCTCGCTTAAAAACATGCATTTTTTATAGTTTCTTTCATATACATTCACTGCTCTGCAATAACCTCTTCTTTTGAAGCGTATTATTATGCGCTTTGTTGCCTTAGTGCTTCAAAAAACATGAAAATTTTTTACTGGAGAAGGTCAGTATCTTGTATTTCCTTTCGAAGAGCACAAGACTCGTCTGCTGAGGCTTAGCATTGAGGCCACTTTTCATGTTCCATCTACTAAATAGCCGCAGTGTCGATTATAGACGCTAAGAGATGGAGTCTAGCTCCATCAGTACCGAGACAACAGCAAGATTCCATAAGATAAGCGCCAAAACACTCAATTCCAAGCAAAAAAAATCTATATTTAGAATCTCTAAATACTGTTAGAAGCAATGCATTTCATATTTAAGGAGAAATGATTCCAAAAATGCTACCAAATATGCACTAACGATTGAAAAAGAGGACGAATAAATAGGCAGGAATACTTATTAGCTTTTGACAATTATTTTACAATGCGAAAAATATACACGAAGCCAGAAACTATTTAAGATTTAAATTCTCTCGCTGACGCTAGTGCTTTTCGGAAGCAGTAACATATGGGATATTATTTTTAAAGCGGACAACCCAACATATTTTTTGCCGAAATTCCTTGATATTTGGCATAACTATAGAGTTTTAGTAGGTATAAATGTGTAATGCAAATATATTTTATAAGATGTCGAGTTATGGGGTGCGATAGTGTTGCCGTTTATGAAAAAAAAATTATTATTGTTTCGAACTAGAGAAAGTTAAAACAAAAAAATTAAAATAAGTGATTCTTAGAAATCGTCTGATCTTTAAAAAAAAATGTTTCATTTAAAAACAATTTTCATAGCCAAAACCGGAAATGATCAGTTGAAATTAACAATTTTCTAACTTTGACTCTTTTTAATTTTTAGGGTTCTGTAAAGGAACCCTAAAGTTTTCGCTACGCTGTCCGTCTGTGTCTGGCAGTCTGTCTGTCTATCTGTCTGTCTGTCTGTCACAGGCTGTTTTCTCGAAACCCGTAAGAGCTACGGACCTGAAATTTTCACAGAATATGTAAAACTTTGGCTGCTACAACAAGTTACAAATTAAAGGGTGTTCTAAAGCGATCAACGAAAATGTTGAACCACTAATTCAATATACAGACACTTATATATGAACACTTTAATTTTCCAAAGTTAGTGTTAATTAGTGTAGTCTGTAGAATAGACTATACCAATTAACAATGATATTTAAAACAATAAAAATTAAAGGGTCCTCTATCAGTTAATGTAATTTTGAGTATGTAACTTAGAGAATTTGCTGTATCTTGTAAACCGTAAGAGACAAACTCATGAAATTTAAAAAAACGCCAAAAATAAAAAAATGTCAAAACGAAAAATCGCCAAAATGAAAAAAGCGCTTAAAGGAAAAAATCACCAAATTTAAAAAAGTTACTAAAACGCAAAAAGTCACCAAAACTAAAATTATCGCCAAAAAACTAAAATAACCGCTAAAAACTAAGACATTAAAAAGATCGCTAAAACTAAAAATATTATCAAAGTCGAAAAAGTTTCAAAAATGGAAAAAAATCACCAAAACGGCAAAAAACGTCAAAACTAAAAAAAATCCCCAAAAACCGAAAAAATCACCAAAACGAAAAAAGTGTCAAAACCAAAAAAAACGCTAAAACTAAAAAAATAACCAAAAAAAATAAACAAAAAGCGCTAAGAATGAAAAAAGCGCCAAGGCTAAAATATGTCGCTAAAACTAGAAATATCGTCAAAAAGCGAAAAAAACGTTAAAACAAAAAAAACGCCAAAACCAAAAAATCCCCAAAACTAAAAAAATCGGCAAAAGACTAAAAATCGCAACAAAAACAAAAGGAAAAAGTCAGCAAAATGAAAAAAGCGCCAAAACCAAAAAGAAATGGCAAAACAACAAAAAAAGTTAAAAAATAAAAAAATCAAACAAAAAAGCTAAACGGAAAAATTGCAAAAATGAAAAAAGGGCAAAAACGAAAAAGGATACATATGTATTCGTACGGAACTCTTCGTGGGTGAGCCAAAGTCGCACTTTACTTAAATTATTTTATTTGTTGAATAAAATTGGCCTAGAGTGTTCTCTTTATACCGTAAAAGTGTGGTAATGGGATCTCCATAAGTTTAAAAGTTATGCGAATTTCTTTACATGAACCCCACATTTTGGTCACTGTAATAGAAAATCAGTATAAGAGAACGTGTAAACCTTACGTTTAATGTATTAGGTGTGCTCAGCACATTTATGTCAAACTCCACGGGAATTAATTTCACGGCAATTTGCAAACCTCTACCGCTTTGCTGTATGGGTCTTGTTTACCCTTTCTTAAGCGATTAAATTTTTCTTAAACGATTAATTTAGAATTTCGTAAAAAAATTCACCATTTTCGTCTAATGCTGAATGTAGCGTGCATGCTTTAATCGATTTAAAATTTCAGCTGCAGTAATTTTTGAAGTATATTCTTTTGAAATATTGAATAGAAAAAAATTTTGTTTTGAAAATAAAAAAAACACCGAAATATTAAACTCTAATATTAATAAAAGATGTGTTAAAAATCATAAAATATTTTTCTGAGAACAAATCTCTTTGAAAATATTCAAGATATCGTAAAGAAATTAACTGAATTTTCCTTATCTATTTATAAACTTTACAACAAGTTTAAATTAATTTAAATCGGATATTATTTTCAAAAGTTATGAGACTAACAAAGTTTTGCATGCCCGAGGTAGTCAACTTTGATACGCTGCAGCTCACCGTGTGTTTTTTCTGAATTTCAACATTTTTAAATTTTATGATTTTTAGATACGCCGTGGTCTCTATTTGGATCGCAAGTTCCAAAGATATATATTTATTAGCTTTTTTTAAATTGGAACCACTTCGCATTGGTGTCCGCTCCCATGATCAACGAACCAGAGTGATTCGACAATGACTATCCAAATACAAAAACAGTACTCCATATTTCTTATTTTCTACAAAATTTTATTTCTTTCTAAAAGTTTAATTTATCAATTCTTAAATATATTTTTAAACTGCTCCTAGTAAATTTATTTCCTTTCAACTTTATTATTTATTTTCATTATATCCTTTCTGCATAGTTCATTACTTGCTGTTAAGTGTTGGCATGTACTTGAGTTTTTGTATGTGTGTGTATGTGTGTATGTATGTATCCGTTGAACCCGTAGATATTTTAACTATTGTCTGCATATTGATAGTGTAAATATGATTTTAATCTTGTTCATTTTTCTTTCTGCTACAACTACTGCTACTGCTACTACTACTTTCCTTGATTGTATTTCAGACAATCAATGAACATGAAAATTTCCATTTCTCTTCATTTTTTTTTCTCTCTAGATAACTGCCATGCACAAACATTAACATACATTTAGGATTTAGAGCTGGATTGGAAAATAATAAAATAAAAACTTTCCCATATAAACATAAAAATTTGTTCAATAAAAATCATACATTTATGCAGTTGTAAAGAGTCAAGTGCAATTGGAAATAGGACGGTTGTATTAAAAGTAAAAGATCATAGAAATTGTGTTACAAATATCATAGAACAAATCTATTCAACTAAATCTTATCAAAACAATAAAGTTTAATCGTTTTTTTTTTATAAAATATTATCTAAAATATTATCTAAAATATTATCTAAATATTATTATTTTAAGCCTAAAACTTTGCACGCTAACCTCCTTTTAAAACATATTCTATACAAACACATCATGATTCTATTTCGTATGCTGCCCTTTTCTATCCACTTTGCATAAATTGTGATTGGTACTGGTATCTCTGTTGCCAGCAATCATAGCACATTTGTTAAAATTTGTGTGTTAGTATTTTCTACTTTCATATGAGTATCTAGCACATATTTGTAATAGAGTCTAGGTAAATAAAAAAGTTATAAATATCCTTGATTGGCTAGACTTTATTTTATGTTTGATTTTTATTCATATTTCTGTTTAATTTTTTTGGATTTGTTTTTAATGCTCGTATTTTTTAAAATATCAACAAAAACTTACAGTTTCTATTTCATAAATTGCTGGACATGAATATTATTTACCTGCAAATAAAAGAAGATATAGAAATGAGTACAAGATTAAAAACTTTTTCAATTAGTAAAATTTTATTTATTGAAAATTTGTTATTATTTATAAGTTTCAAGATATAAAAAATAGCATGTAAAATAAATATATTTTATACTTTCTGGGTGTATTTAAAAAAATTCCCTGTAAGTGTGTATATTTTAATTGATTACGTAGGAAAATGTTTGAGTATGTAAATTTAATAGTTTTATTATTACCCTAGAAGAAAGAGGACACAAAACACGTCACGTGACTGTTTTCCGAGGACTAGCCACCGGTTCGAAATCTGGAACTTCATATGAAAGGGACGTGTCACCTTGGAAGTGGGCCAATTGACATAATTAATATACTCAGTGACGGCTTATAGATCCAAACTTAAGGTACTTTCCAATGTTTTTTATTTGGAAAATATTTGCTTCTAAAGTGAGGGTATTTTTTAACATTTGTATTCTACTTAAGTGATCTATACTCTCTTCACCGCTCGCGACTTTATGCCTTGTCTCTGTCTTGTCTATGTCTTTTCTATGTCTTGTCTATGTCTTGTCTATGTCTTGTCTATGTCTTGTCTATGTCTTGTCTATGTCTTGTCTATGTCTTGTCTATGTCTTGTCTATGTCTTGTCTATGTCTTGTCTATGTCTTGTCTATGTCTTGTCTATGTCTTGTCTATGTCTTGTCTATGTCTTGTCTATGTCTTGTCTATGTCTTGTCTATGTCTTGTCTATGTCTTGTCTATGTCTTGTCTATGTCTTGTCTATGTCTTGTCTATGTCTTGTCTATGTCTTGTCTATGTCTTGTCTATGTCTTGTCTATGTCTTGTCTATGTCTTGTCTATGTCTTGTCTATGTCTTGTCTATGTCTTGTCTATGTCTTGTCTATGTCTTGTCTATGTCTTGTCTATGTCTTGTCTATGTCTTGTCTATGTCTTGTCTATGTCTTGTCTATGTCTTGTCTATGTCTTGTATATGTCTTGTCTATGTCTTGTCTATGTCTTGTCTATGTCTTGTCTATGTCTTGTCTATGTCTTGTCTATGTCTTGTCTATGTCTATGTCTTGTCTATGTCTTGTCTATGTCTTGTCTATGTCTTGTCTATGTCTTGTCTATGTCTTGTCTATGTCTTGTCTATGTCTTGTCTATGTCTTGTCTATGTCTTGTCTATGTCTTGTCTATGTCTTGTCTATGTCTTGTCTATGTCTTGTCTATGTCTTGTCTATGTCTTGTCTATGTCTTGTCTATGTCTTGTCTATGTCTTGTCTATGTCTTGTCTATGTCTTGTCTATGTCTTGTCTATGTCTTGTCTATGTCTTGTCTATGTCTTGTCTATGTCTTGTCTATGTCTTGTCTATGTCTTGTCTATGTCTTGTCTATGTCTTGTCTATGTCTTGTCTATGTCTTGTCTATGTCTTGTCTATGTCTTGTCTATGTCTTGTCTATGTCTTGTCTATGTCTTGTCTATGTCTTGTCTATGTCTTGTCTATGTCTTGTCTATGTCTTGTCTATGTCTTGTCTATGTCTTGTCTATGTCTTGTCTATGTCTTGTCTATGTCTTGTCTATGTCTTGTCTATGTCTTGTCTATGTCTTGTCTATGTCTTGTCTATGTCTTATCTATGTCTTGTCTATGTCTTGTCTATGTCTTGTCTATGTCTTGTCTATGTCTTGTCTATGTCTTGTCTATGTCTTGTCTATGTCTTGTCTCTGTCTTGTCTATGTCTTGTCTATGTCTTGTCTATGTCTTGTCTATGTCTTGTCTATGTCTTGTCTATGTCTTGTCTATGTCTTGTCTATGTCTTGTCTATGTCTTGTCTATGTCTTGTCTATGTCTTGTCTATGTCTTGTCTATGTCTTGTCTATGTCTTGTCTATGTCTTGTCTATGTCTTGTCTATGTCTTGTCTATGTCTTGTCTATGTCTTGTCTATGTCTTGTCTATGTCTTGTCTATGTCTTGTCTATGTCTTGTCTATGTCTTGTCTATGTCTTGTCTATGTCTTGTCTATGTCTTGTCTATGTCTTGTCTATGTCTTGTCTATGTCTTGTCTTGTCTATGTCTTGTCTATGTCTTGTCTATGTCTTGTCTATGTCTTGTCTATGTCTTGTCTATGTCTTGTCTATGTCTTGTCTATGTCTTGTCTATGTCTTGTCTATGTCTTGTCTATGTCTTGTCTATGTCTTGTCTATGTCTTGTCTATGTCTTGTCTATGTCTTGTCTATGTCTTGTCTATGTCTTGTCTATGTCTTGTCTATGTCTTGTCTATGTCTTGTTTATGTCTTGTTTATGTCTTGTCTATGTCTTGTCTATGTCTTGTCTATGTCTTGTCTATGTCTTGTCTATGTCTTGTCTATGTCTTGTCTATGTCTTGTCTATGTCTTGTCTATGTCTTGTCTATGTCTTGTCTATGTCTTGTCTATGTCTTGTCTATGTCTTGTCTATGTCTTGTCTATGTCTTGTCTATGTCTTGTCTATGTCTTGTCTATGTCTTGTCTATGTCTTGTCTATGTCTTGTCTATGTCTTGTTTATGTCTTGTTTATGTCTTGTCTATGTCTTGTCTATGTCTTGTCTATGTCTTGTGTCTGTCTTGTCTATGTCTTGTCTATGTCTTGTCTATGTCTTGTCTATGTCTTGTCTATGTCTTGTCTATGTCTTGTCTATGTCTTGTCTATGTCTTGTCTATGTCTTGTCTATGTCTTGTCTATGTCTTGTCTATGTCTTGTCTATGTCTTGTCTATGTCTTGTCTATGTCTTGTCTATGTCTTGTCTATGTCTTGTCTATGTCTTGTCTATGTCTTGTCTATGTCTTGTCTATGTCTTGTCTATGTCTGGTCTATGTCTTGTCTATGTCTTGGGTATGTCTTGTCTATGTCTTGTCTATGTCTTGTCTATGTCTTGTCTATGTCTTGTCTATGTCTTGTCTATGTCTTGTCTATGTCTTGTCTATGTATTGTCTATGTCTTGGCTATGTATTATATATGTCCTGTATATGTCTTGTGTATATCTTGTCTATGTTTTGTTTATGTCTTGTCTATTTCTTGTCTTGTCCATGTCTTGTCTATATCTTATTTATGTCTTGTCTTATCGTAATCAAAATTTTCCTTTCTTTCGGTGCAACATTTTCAGATATCCATTTAGAAAAACAGATTTTCTTATGAAAATTTATTTAAAGTTTTTTTTGTTATTATTATTTTCAGTGAATTTACATACTGATGCATTTAACGTTTGGATGTTTATACTTAAACCACACACTCGAACCAATACACAAACTTTTTAAGAGCCCGCTATTATTTTTGCAATCTACAATACATATATGTATATTATACATGTGCGTTTGTTGAAATAAATTTATTATGTGAAGTTTTTCCAAGTCTACTTCTTACAAGCATAGCACAAACATGTAAGGACCAGTGTATAGATAGAGTGCATAAAAGCAAAATCAAGAGGTTTCATCTTTTAGCTGTATGTCTTAGAGACTTGCTTGCATGTTTTTTTTTCTGCATATGTGGTAATATATGCAATCTTCTACTTTGCTACAGTAAACAAGTCAAAAAGTCTTACCATAATTTGAAAAAATATTTACCCACTGTATAAAGCCAATATATAGGCCAACTATTCATTACATTGAGTTTAGTTTAGTTTTTTGCTTCTACTTTTTTGTAAATTATGGTAAAACAAGCGCACACAGAAATATATAAACAACGAACTCAACAACTTTTTCAATATTTCCACCAACATTCGAGTATACACATACATAAATATGTGCAATGTGTTGGCAGTCTAGGATACAAACTAGGGTGAATTACATTTAAAACACTTTTTTGATGGAGTTTTCTTGCAACAAAGTATATTTCATTTTTATTATTTTTCTTTATTTCCTATTTCGTAGGTTTTTAGCTGCTGTGGAGGAGTTTATTGTGAAAATATATGAGTTTATTCGACTTTTTTAAAAAGAATATTATTTCAAGCTTAAAACTTTCACAGCTTTATTTAAAATTTGCAAATATTCTGAGTTTTTTATAATAATTACTTTTAGCGCGCTTTTAATTATAGATATGGAAGAACCTTTTCATGATTTTTTTTTCATTAAACGGGATACTCGGTTAGAGCATCTTTTTTAAAGTATAATCTTTTTATTTTAAATGAAATTTATTTGCTAGTGTTTAAGCACTGTCTATATGCAGCATTTCATTGGTGCTTTAGCAAATCGTCAGTAGACTTCAAACACAATTTTGAATAGATGCAAACCCTTTATCTTATGTACAGACTTTCAAAACCCATTTGAGAATTTACAAATATTTAAATGACTTTCCAAAATAAGCAAAGTAGGCTTTGAAAATTATACAAACCCCAGCAAATAAATTTCATTTAAAATAAAATTGTGACATTATGTCAAATAAATTTCATAAAGGTTTAACTTGGATTTCATTTTTCATTTTGCCTTATAAGTACTTCTATTGTTATCCAATGGATTTCTAATTGTATAAAGGTGTAGAAAAATAAAATAGATTCATATCGCATAAAAAATTATTTGCTGGGTTTTGTATAATTTTCAAAGCATATTTTGCTTATTTTTGAAGATCATTCACATATTTGTAAATTCTCAAATGGTTTTTAAAAGTCTGTACATAAGATACAGGGTTTGTAACTATTCCAAATTATCCTTGAAGTCTACTGATGATTTGGTAAAGCTCCAATGAAATGCTGCATATAGACAATGCTTAAACACCAGCAAATAAATTTCATTTAAAATAAAATTGTGACCATATGTCAAATAAATTGCATAAAGGTATAATATTTTTATTAACAGTTTTTATAAAAAAAAAACATTAAAACTGAAAATTGATTTACAAGACCTGTAAACTGTGGCATACCATTATTTTATCACGTGGGTAATTGCCTAAATGGCGAAATTAATGGACGGAGTAATAAGCAATGAGTTGGATTTTGAACTCGAAAAGTAAGGGGCATACCCTCAAGATGGGAACCACCATTTTCGGTAATAAGTTATGATTCTGTGCTAAAAATACAACTGCCTTTCCCCTATTATGCAGTAACGATTTCAGCAACTCTACCTCTTTTATTTTATTTTTAACAAGAAAAGAACTCATGTTGCTTTATAGCTACAACCTCTTAGAGTACCTTCAAAGAAAACATATTTAAAATCATATATGTATATTCTACTATATTGTGGCAAGTAAGTGCTGCCTCTTAAGAATGTATTTATTTTTTAAAGAATATTTTCTTTTTTGTCTGGCTCTCACATGTTCATGTTGTTTTAATGCTTTTTTATTTTCCTCAACCAATATTTTTTCTCAATTTACCCATGCTAAGGTTTTAATTTTAATTTGTTGCATTTCGTCCCGCATTCTGGTTGGTCCTGTTGGCTACTTGCTTTCTTTTATATATTGTACTCGTTTCTTTAGTGCTTTTCGGTGTTTTGTTGTGGCTTGTCTTTATTAAATTTTACTAGTTTTTATTTCAGTTATTACATGCTGTTCATTTCATGCTGCTATTACATTTTTCCATTTCTTTGTTTTTTTATCCTTTTACTCTGAAAAGTTTCGAAAACTGCTATTTTGTTATTCTTTTGCTTCTTCGACTTCTTTTCATTAATTTTTTTTCCTTTAACTCTATTATTTACTGGTTACTAAAGTTACATTTATATTAAAATGTTAACGTTGACTTTAGTTATTGAAAGTTTTTGTATATTAAAATCGTAAATTTAGTTCCAAGAAAAAAAGATAAAGAGAAAATATTTTATGGGGAAAAACTACTAGAAATTCTTAACAAGAAGTTATGCGCAAAAATCATGAGAAAAAATGTATTTCTTTGAATTTATTTGGCTAACTTTGCATGCGAAGACAGTGATCTCGTGATAACGTGAAAAAATTCATAGAAGAGTTGGGAGGTAGCAAATTTGCTGTAAATTTGTTATTGTTATTTTTTTCAATAGGCAGAAAACTATCAAGCAAAAGTCATATACACAATATTATACCCATTAACTCACTTAAGCGCCCCACATACTTGCAATATAATTGTGCAATTTTTCATATTGTAAAATAATATCGCCAACGTGTACACAGAAAAAAATAGACAAGAATTATGTTCAATAAAACCATGTTATTGACAAAAAAAATATTAATTTCAATAACATTTGTCATTAATTTAATACAATAGTTCGTTGTATGAATTTCTTTCCCATGCCGGTTATTTATTTTCTTTTCATACATAAGTACTAAAAACAAGTTTTATTTCATAAAAAAATAACTGTGATATGACTCAGCTGTAGAGAGTATGTTTTACATCCGGGAAGCCCGGGTTCGTATCCCAGCCATGTCAAAATTTTTTTTTAATTTATATTTTTATTTTATTTTGAAATAATTTTGTTATCAATATAGCGGAATTCTTAATCACAGGAAATTTGCAAAAAAATTATTTAATACCTTAAGTAATGACTTTAGTCGAACTGTATGGGTTTATATCTAAAGAAATTTAATTATTTTTGGTTTGAGTTCGGTTTCAATTTAATTTTTCAATTAAATTATATTTTTTTTAGAGAAAAATGTTGACTGCGCGGAGGGTCGAACTGACGTTTCGATAGCTACCGCTAATTTGATCAGAGTTCTTTACCGCTTAGACCACTCGACCAAAGTCGGTGGTTTGCAGTCAGTAGTTGAATATCATATACTTTCAAGCAATTCATACTATCAGTCTTAGAGCTGTATTTCATTTGATAATTACTGATATTCACTTTTTTCTTTTGTCTTGCGTTCAGCCTCTTTGTGTTATTTAATACCGGGATTTTTGTTGTCAAAAACGTAACTTGATTTTTCTATGTATGTTACATTAGAAAGTTGCACAATATATTGGTCAAAATCAAAAGACTTTTGATTTTTATTACGTAATCAAGAAAATTGTATAAAGTGTTGGCAACATTGTTTAGTGTTGTGCTTAATTTTTCGCTGTCACTAAAATTGGGAAATATTTTATTGGAAAGTATTGAGCTATTTATTGCATGGTCTAGGTCAAAATGACAACAATATGTGCGATAACTTGTGCAATAATATTGTATAATGGATGGCCCGCTTAATATATTAAGATATTTACAAAAATCCATTGCATACTTCTTGAGATTTCCATTAAGTGAAGTTGAATGCTGCACAGTAGTATTTTCTTGGCAAAAAAGCAATTTTTCGACTATCACTTTTCAAAAATCTAATGTTACAGTTCTATAGAAAACTGTTTCACTAAGAAAAATCCATTATTGCTTTTTGTAAAAAGCCATAGTTTGTGCTAGAAAAAATCTTCTGAAGTTACTAAAATATTTTACCATGAAAACTGATGAAAATTTTCATGCAACTCAGTGGCTTATGCGTATAAAATATTTTCAGTGCTAATATTTTAATGCCGTTTTTATTGAAATATAGCACCTTCTTTTTAATTTAAAAAATTATTTAGATTGTATATGTAGCTTAGTAGATATGAGCGAATTAAAATGGCCTTATAAAATTCTGCGTTTTGCAGTTTTCCTTGGAAAAAAATGAAGTTAATTCCGTCTACCGCCGTCCTCTCACTATATCCAAATGAAAGCTGAGTGTGCATTCTTTGAATCCTGGGCATTTCTGTGATCGCTGAACAAACTTAAACGCTTTCTGAAAAAGGCCAGGAATATTCGTGACCTTTTTCAGTGCAGGTTTGTAATAAAATCTGTTGCATACATTTAGGCTCAAACTTTACAAATACGGCTTCTGGAGCCGTATGTTATTTTTGTAAAGCAAAAACTTCCGAAATTAAAGATTTGGCACAATTTGAAATAAAGATTGATAATTAGGCTTGTAAATTGGGCATTTCGTCATTACAGGCTCAAATAAATTGAATATAATGCTTACTTCATGCCTTTCGAAAAGTGGTCTGCGATCGATGCAAAAAGTAAGATTTTAAAACAGGAAAGCAAGCATCAAATTCGGACGGCATTAAAAGAACGAATGAGCTTGGTCTTCGAACGATGGGAATACTACCTTAAGACGTTTCTTTTCCAACCCTGTGCTTATTGCCGATATAACAGGTGTTATGAAGAACTTATAGATCGTTTTCGAATTATACTTCAGGTAATAACATGTCACCAGAAAATAGATACTGTGAAGCTTCAAAAACTTGCGTGGGATACGGCTGAGTTTATTGTTAAAAAATATAACTGCTACTTCATGCCTGTCACTGTCCATAAAATACTAATACATGGAAAGGACATAATTGATGCAGCAGTAATCCCTATTGGTATGCTCTCCGAGGAAGCAGAAGAAGCACGTAATAAAGATTACAGAAAGTAAAGATTATTTTTTTCCAGAAAGTGCAATAGAAGTTCAAGAAATACTGATGTTTTGCAACGTTTGCTTGCATCATCTGATCCGTATATAAGTAGCATAAGACGTAAACCTTATAACCATCTTTTAGGACTAAAGAAATGACAGCTAATGATTAAAATGTTTGATTATTTTGGAGTCATTTTGTTTATACTTATATATGGGCGGTGGGCGTGGCTGTTGTTAATGCAACTTTACATGCATCTTTTGTTTATTTTAGAAAGTGTATGTAGCAAAGTTGAAGACTTTTGTTTGGACAAGAACAATTTATGCGAAAAAAAATTTATTTTGATTGTATAGTAGGTGGGTGATAGGCGTGGCAGATGTTGATAAGACTTGGCATGCATCTTTTGGTTGTCTTAGAAAGTGTATGCATCAGAGATTAAGAGTTTTGTTTGGAGAGAAATAATTTTATGCAAAAAAATTTATATGATTTGTATGGGAGGTGATCGATAGGCGTCGCCGATTTTGATGAAATTCAATATTTTTTTATTTTTGCTTATCCTCGGTTTTTAATCTAATGTGAAGCATTTAGACAAAGAAAAATTTGACTGCTCGAAGGGTTGAACTGACCTGTTTCGAGAGATCCGCTCTTCTCGTCAGAGTTCTTCACCGCGTAGAGAAAGCGCCATTGGCTTGCTTATAGGGCTTGACAAAAAATTTTCAAAGGGTCACTCGGAAACCGAGATTGCCAGAGCTTCATAGAAATGTTAAAGGTATAAATAGTCCTCTGGAGATCAGATTGGATATAGAGACATCGTAGTGTAGTCGGTCTATACGCCGAGGCTGCCAGCTAAATTTCACCTAACTTTTGCTACATGAACATATTTATGTACGCATAAACTCTTTTGTTTAAAAGAGAAATTGAAATGAACTCAAGCCTGACACAATTTGTTACCCAAAAGCCTTAACAATTAAACACATCATAGCTACGGTCACTTTAAAACACTTACATGTGCCTTGTAAAAAGTAAAATTGTTAACTCCTGTGGCCTGATTCTTGATTGTTAAAATTTTTCAAACAAAACTAAAAGTTATTTTTTTTAAACTCTTGCATACAATGGCAGTTAACATAAGGTTTTCGACCAAAAACAATAACTGGCTGTCTTTCTAATAGCAATTTTGTGTGTGAGTTCTTTACAACTCATACAAATTTTTTTTATTCTAACTCTTCCTAGAATTTTTCTTTACCTCTGTATTGTTTACTGTTTGTTTTTCTCTTTGTTACATAAAACCAGAGACAAAAGTTTTTGTTATGCTATTTTTTTAAGACTGATTTTTCTTCCATGGTCCTTTTCTTGTTATTGTTTTTTTTTATTTACTAGATGATGTTGTCAACTTTTTTCAATTTAGAATTCTTACACTCATAGTTGGATTTGTATAGTCTGTTGAAAAAAGTAAAGCAATATACATATGGGCATTTCCATGTCAGCGTACGTGACATTTGTAAGCCAACAAAGTGGAATAGATCTTGCAAAAATAGAAGTAACTGAAAAAAATTTTGTCGTTATATTCCTTTCAGAGGATACTATGTGTGAAAAAAATTATTACATTTGGAACCCTGTTGTCCAAAATATCAAGGGATATAAGGGTATAGCGTACGTGACATAAAACGGAAGTAATGTTAAGGTGCATGTAAAAATAAAACAAGTAAGTTGGAATAAAAAGCTTTTGGATGATTTTATAATGAACAAAATTTAATAACGTACGTGACATAGCGTGACATACGTGACATAGCGTACGTGACAAAAATTTAAAAACAAATAAAAGCATGTTTTTGGTGATAATAGCAATAAAAACAATTAAGATTCAAATTTGTTTCATACTGCAAACTATGTACTTGGGCGCTGAGCTTACGGCGCCACCTTAGCCTACTACAGAGTAGTACATAGTAATTAATTTGAAATTTTTCGCTTAATGAATGCGCAGCTCAAAAATCATATATATGCTGGCTGTCAGATATGAAAACAGATGAAGCTTTTTTATTTTTCAAATTTGATGACAATTTTGCCATTTTTCATTTGCATTTAGATGTATTTGCAGTACTACAATAGCGTACGTGACGAACTTTAAATGCTTATAAAATTTGTATTAAACCAAGTTGGAAAAAAATACCGATCAATATTTATTTGCGACAAATATCTTGCTTTAAACCTTTATTTTGAAACAGCTGCGACCGGTCAAATTCAAATGACGTAGACAAATAATATTTTTGCACTGCGTACGTGACATTATAATAGCATCCGAAGAAAATAAAAAATATACAGCTAATCGAACTCTATCTTCTATCTTTCCTCGCGAACCTTGTATGCTCTTTTTTGTTGGAACATTAATTTTAAATTATAATTGCAATGTTACAATTAACTGAATTTAGTCGCTAGAAAAGCGAAAAAATTCTATTGCAATATCTTAAAATTAGTCAAAGAGATATTTAGCTTATGCTGTTATTTTTGATATTTAAAAATTGTAGTTAGATATAAATACCTCTGTATAGTAAAATTTGATTGTTTTTTTCCCCTCTTTATCATATCTTAAAAAAAGTTTAAATTTTTCAACTCGTGGTTATCATTTTCATGGAAATGTCCATATGTAAGTTTGTATTACGACTAAAGAACACATGTCAACAACCACAGTAGTGTTATTATGTCAACTACACGCATAATAATGGGTGAGTTTTCATGAATAACTTCCGGTTTGCTTAGAACGGCATACGCAAAAAAGTTTAGAAAAATATTATAATACAAAAGGAAAGGATTTACAAATTTTTTAATAAAGTTATATTCATTTAAGCGACAAGAAATCTGTTTATAAAAAGTACAAAACTAAAGCATATTTTAAGAAGGTACTAAATGCCATATTAGAAATCTATTTAGTACTTTAGTCGCTATCTGACAGATATATGTATTAGAATTAAATAAAGAAATTATATAACTAGTTACACTGTACAACAAAATCAAATTTTTAATTAAAAGGTTCTAACGACTATTCACATATTGCGTAACGCTATTTTCAAAAGGTTTTATACCCCCCCTTCGTAGCGCTTTTTGACAAATTTTCGGTATAAAGTATCTAATCCGTAACTAACAAATCGTTAACAACGTTGAACGTTACGTAATATGTGAATGGCCGCTTATTCTGCTAGAGGGCACCAAAAAATACGTGTACGCGGTTTTTGAAAATTTACACACACAAAAGAAAATACCAATGTCAAATAAACATGTCGCAATGTTGATTGCAAATCATATTAACTTTATGAGAAAGAATTTATTGTTTAAGTGTGTTGGTGTTTATGCGTGATTCTCATTATAAACGTAAATTTTGTATTGTTTTTTTCTTTACCAATGTAAGGATTCATTTCATAGTTTTCGCCTCATGCAATGGAATTTTAAGATTTTTGTGTATTGAGCGTTACGTTTGCTTTCGCGTTTGTTACGGGAATGATTTTTGCGAAAAAAAAATACACCAAAAAATGAGTATAGGGTTTGAAGTCTCTCTAAAAACAAAAAATTATTAAATCGCAGACCGAAACTAAAAGTTATTACCATTTTTTAAATTTGTACTTAGATTTACATGGAAAAATAAAAAAAATTTGTCTTTTAAAATAATTCTTTACAAACATTCATACATAAGCAAAAAGTAGGCTAACTTTTCTTTGAAATAACACAAATTTTAATAAAAACCACTATCAATGTCAAAAGTTATGTAAATTTCAAATAATTTTCGTAACCAAATACGACCCACCTAATACATTCTTCAAAAATATAACAACCCACAGAGCGGTAGAAGCAAAACTTTTTCAAAAAAATCAAGAGCAAAAGTAAACAGCTAATGTTCTTTATATAGTTTCTACACTTAAGCTGCCGTTAACTTTTCTTATCGTCCTAAAATTTTTAGATAAATTATATTTTAAAAAAAATGTATACGTAACGCTCAATACATTTTTATACGAATTCAATATTTTTTAATCAGAACACACAATAAATTTTGAATTTAATACATTTCAGATGTATTTCGATGTATTTTAACATAAAATTCTTAGATATTCACTAAAAAATTTCAATTAAACTTAAAAAATATGGATAACACTCAATACATTTTTTTAACGCAAACCATGATTGATTGATGAAACGTTTTGCATTATCATACTATTTAACAAAGCTCACAAAACTTTGAAATATTAAGAAATACAAACCTATGCTGTATATTTAGTGTATGTTGTTAATGCACTAAAAAAGCGTAACGCTCAATACACAAGACTGCGGACAACAACAATGAAAAACAATATTTTTATAATATTTTCTAAAAATTTCATGTGTAAAATAAGAGAAGAAAGTGCAAATTTTCTAAAACGGTTATAATATTAATCTAATTTTTGGAAAAATGCATAGTTTCTTAATGTGTGAAACCAACAGCATGCATTACGGACATGCCATTTTGTATGAAGAGAGTATAAATAGTATTAAATCATGTTAGGCAAATTTCATTAATAAATTTATGCTTTTATTTTATGAAATATTTTACTGAAAAAAGCATTTCGAGTTCGATTTTTATGATATCAAAAATTGCTTAGTACGGCTGTTAAAGTGGAAAACATGTCAAGAAAAGATAACACTACATTATACCTGTCATAGCGATTTTAGAGAAATTCAAAGAGTTAACAGCTGTTGACCATCTGATGAATAGATGATAGCGTTTCTGATCGAATGCTTGATTCTCACTTTAAATGCTTTTTTCGTGTCTGTTGAAAGTATAGTAAAATTATTTCATAGAATAAAGGCATACATTTTAAAATTAAAACTGCTTTAGCATGATTTATTTAATAGATTATACCCAGCAAAAATAATTTTGGTACAAGGATGCAATAAGATTAAATAGAAGGGCTTCGGAGATGCGCAAAAACACACAGTGCATCCCCTCTGCAAGGCAATAACGTTGCAATAACGTAAGCGAATGAAGAAATTTAACGCACACACGGAGAAGGTGGTCGGCTATTTATGTATTTTAAGCCCAAAGTTTTTTTTTAACTCAAACTTTTCTATATTGCATCCTCTCTCGCTTACGTGGATACAAATATGGATGCGAGTGCTATTTTTACTTCGTAATTTTATATTTATTTTTATTTATTCTTCCACTGAATTGCGTATGAAAATAAATGTGCCTCGGTAGCTTAGTGCTGTAGCCTACCATGCAGAGATCGTGGGATCGATTCCTAGTTCAATACGCGAGCAAAAAGTATTTAATAAAAGTAAATTATAGTGTAATATACTTTCCAATTGTGTTTGTACCACTTAATACATAAATATATATAAAAACAACATAAAATAATTTCAAATAAAAAATGTATCCAAGTGAAGGAGAAATTGTGATATAAAGAAAAAAAATTTTTTAATTATATACATATAAAAAAGACATCAGGTTAATGCATCTAAGATGCGCAGAAAGAAGTTCATACCTGCAGACCTACCAAGTGGGACATCCCATACAAAAATCATGTAATACCGAAGCAGGTTGGTAAGGAAGAGTTCCAAAATCTCTCCCTTACAAACCTGCTTCCGGTAGACGGATATTTTGGCTGGGTAAATATATATACCCCAGTTTTTTGTGTAAGACTGTCCATTATGTGCTAAAAACGTAAAACGAAAATATTGTTTTTACTCTCCTCATACAAAATGGCGTGTCCGTATTGAATGCTGTTGATTTTCTACATTAAGAAACCAAGAATTTTTTCAAAAACCAAATTTAATTTATAACGGTTTTAAAATACTTAAACTGGTTCTCTTATTTTACACATAAAATTTTTAAAAAATATTAGAAATTATAATATTTCTTAAAAAAATGGTTAATGTCCGTAGTTTTGTGTATTGAGCGTTATGCTTTTTAGTACGCTTCATTACTCAGTTTAATTATTGGCATAGCAATAAGAACATACACTAAAATACCAACGTATATTTGTACTTCTAAATATTTAAAAGTTTTGTAAACTTTGTTAAATAGTATTATTATGAAAAACGCTTCATTAATCTATCAATGTATTGAGTGTTATCCATATTTTTTTATATACTGGAAAACTTTTATATACTGAACAACTAAGGAGTTTATGTTAAAATACATCGAAGATTATAGATCTAAATTGTTTTAAATTTAAAATAAAATGTGTGTTTTGAAAAAAGTATTGAATTCATATAAAAGTGTATTGAGCGTTACGTAAAAAATTTTTTGGAATTTTATTTATCTATAAATTTTAGGACATTAGGTTAACCAGCAGCTGAAGGGTAGAAACGATATAAAGAGCATTATCGGTTTACAAATTTTTAGTTTTTTTTCGAACAAATTTGGCTTCTTTCGCACGTGGTTTGTTATATTTTCGAACAATGTATTAGGTACGTCGTATTTGGCTACAAAAAAATTAATTTATATTGACATAGCTTTTGACATTGTTGGTCGTTTTTATTAAAATAAGTCTTATTTGAAAGGAAAGTTAGCCTACTTTTTGTTTGTAAATAATTATTTTAGAACATACTATTTTTCTATTTTTTTATGTGGACTGATGTCAGAATTGAAAATGTGATCATAACTTCTACTTTCGTCCTGCAGTTATTTTATTTTTTTCGTTTCGTTTTTAGAGAGAAGGTGTATAGTACTTTCAAACTCTGTACTCATTTTCTTGGTGTATTTTGTTCGCAGAACAATCGCGAAAGTAAATGTAACGCTCAAGACACAAAAATATTTAAAAATCGAAAAACATAATTTTATTTCAGGATCTATTGAATGAGGCGAAATCTAAGATAGAATCCTTCCTACCATCTCACATATACATATCGATGGCTTAATATAAAAAGGGCGTATCTCGATTTTTTTTCAAATCTAGTTTTTAATGTTTTCTGGTAGCCGACTTCCAAATACATCATCCCTAAATGTTCCTTAAATAAACTTTATGAATCAATAGAACACTTCTAACAATTATTTTTAATTATTCAGGCTTATTTTTTATTATTTTCATAATCCAATAACCCAATTTTTACACTATTTAAACACACTTTATTAAATATTTAAAACTAATATAATTTTCCCCCCGTTTTAAAACACACAAGCACATAGACAGAGACACAAACACATATGTTGTATATTTAACATACAAAATAAAAAATCATAAAATATTACGATTTGCATTACAGCAGCTTATATTTATTTACAGTTTTATTAACATAATTTTTTATTATCAAGTGAGCCATGTTTGTTCATTGAAATGGCTTAAAATTATAATATAATTTTACCACAGCTTTCAGCCAAATCAAAAATTTAAAAAAAAATTGGTTTATTTACAAAAAATTTTTGCAAACTGACATTTTGTTAAGCAAATTAAAAATCATAAAATATCATGTTATTTTTAATTAAGCGGAAATAAAAACCATACAAATGTAAATTATATTTCTGTTAATTTTATTTTAATATAAAAATAGGTTTTGTTAAATTTAATTTAGTTGTTCGTAGCAGTACATAAAAATAATTGTTATAATAAAATTCTGCTTAATCCCTTTGGAGTGTGCAAAAACAAAACATTAAAAATGCCCAACACAAAATGCTTTAGGAGACAAAGTATCAAATATTTTTTTTATATTAAAGTACCCAGCAAAAATTTAGTAATGTGTTGTTATTACCAAACAACATACTTTTCAACCTCAAACTACATACCGTCTGAATTACTTTGGAGTAGTTGATCAATTAATTACTAGTAATTAAACAAGCCATTTATTTTCTCATTGGTATAGAAGTAAAGTGATATTAAACCCGTCATAACGCTGATGTAATTTGACATCAATGCTATATCAAGTGCCTTCGTTTCTGACCCAATGACATTTTACATCACTGTGACGCCAACCTTTGCATCAGCTGGTTATCAATGCCAATGATGACAAATCTATTATCAATGTAATGACACATTAACATCATGGAAATTACTAATTGATATAAATTTTAGGGCAAAATGTCATCAATATAATGTCGCTGATAGAAAACCGTAATTTAACATCAGTGCTATGTCAGCTGTCTTCATTTTGGACCCAATGACACTTTACATCATTGTGATGTCAACCTTTACACCAGCTGTCATCAATGGAACGATGGAAACACATATTTTCTTGTTTTTACTTATTTCTATTTTAGTTTTACTTTTTGTTATTTTATATTTTCTTCTGATGTTGGTTTTGATCCCATGCTCCTCAATTCATCGCACATTTATTAACAAACGCATCTACCATTTCAGCTATGTCACCATCTAAAACATCGGCAGCAGAAAGTCAACATAAATATTATTGTTACGACACACATATGATGACTAAGTGTCATCAATATGGTGACTAAGTGTTGTCAATATGATGACTAAGTATCATCAATATGATGATTAAGTGTCATCAATATTATGATTAATGTCATCAATATGATGACTAAGTGTCATCAATGTTATGATTAAATGTCATCAATATGACTACTAAGTGTCATCAATATGACGACTAAGTGTCATCAATATGATGACTAGGTGTCATCAATATGATGACCAAGTGTATGCTGTACTGGCTTAGTTTTTAAAAAAACTTGATTATTTTATTATTAGCTTTGTCATAGTAATGATGATAATTGTACATCAATGCAATTTCATGTTTTTTTTTTTTGACTTTTGTTAAAATGCGTTTAAACACAAAAATAAAAAATAAAACAATTACATTTGTATTAAAATACAAATTACAAACATTATAACATTGTTTACTTGTTTCTTTTTTACATATTTTACACTTTAATAATATATAATAAGTGACATCGTATTAATGTCATTATAGTCATAACATTGATGACAATTAAACTATGACAAAATTCTATGATAACGTTTGTCATCAGACTGATGTCAGCTTTCGTTGTATTGATGACATTTGTCATAGCATTGTTGTCAGAGTTCTGATGATAGGGCGTGATCAATGCGATGATACATTTTTCTATGAGTGTAGTGTATCTGCTTATTATACACACAATAAGTAGTTCAACTCCTGGGGAAGTAAAATGGACTTTTTTTAATTGTGTTCTAATGAAAACAAGTTTTAAGCCTGTAACAACATAGTTGTGCAGTATGAAGCACAAATGCCTAGAAATGAGATGGTATTGTACCTATCAAAAACTTGGTCCTTATTTTGATATCAGTACTTCTTACGGCCGAAATTTTTGGATAGGAACTTCGCTTTATTTTCATATTTATGTTTTTGTGCGGATTGAATTTATCTGTAACTTCGAACATCTTTAAAGCAGGAGTCAGGCTTTATAACGCGTATGTCGGTGGCCTTCAGGCTTGTGCACGAGAGGAGTTACAGTGGGCCAAAGTTTACCACCTGGTACTCAAAAAAAATTTTTTTGAGCCTTGTAACTTTTTTAAATGTTATGCGATTTGAAAAATTTAAAGTGCTTTAAGTTAAGCTAGGAAATACAAAGAATTAATGTTGTTACATGTGTTACCGTATCTTCTATAGCTTAGAAGATATATGATTTAAAAAAAAAATTTTGCAATACAATTGTGCAATTTTTCGTATTGTACAATATTGCCAATGTCATATTGGAATGTCATATTGGAAGGTGGCACAATATATTGGTAAAAATCAAAAGACTTTTGATTTTTATTGTATAAAAATGAAAATTGTGCAATGTGGTGGTAGCATTGTTTACTCTTGTATTTAGTTTTTCCCTGTCAGGAAAATTAGGCAATATTTTCTTTGAAAATATTCTGCCATTTATTGGATAGTATAGGTGAAAACGACAATAATATGTACAATGACATATGAGTAATTCCATTTAGCCGGGTGTGACCATTTTAGACACATTGTTTGTTATAAATCAAGAATATAAAATTTTCTACTTAAAAAAACGTTGAGGCTCGCAAGGGCATTAAGCTTAAAGTCGTTGAATAACGGGTAGCCACTGCTAGAACACGATTTCTGCTCAGAATGGTCGTCAGAAAGCTGCGACGGGTGACAAAAAATTATATTTCTTGTATAAAAACCATTTGTAAAAAAAAGACGGGTGTGACCGACGGGTGTGACCGACGGGTGTGACCGACGGGTGTGACCTAGTACGAAAATTTAAAAAATTAATATAAATAACATAAAAATAAACTGATAAGAAAATAATAAGACATTAAACTATTTGCTATCCATTCTATTATAGACAGCAGAATACTTTAGCCGAATATTTTTTTAAATTCAATAAAAAGCAAAAAAATTATATTCTTTGCAGAGATAACGGTTTTTATTAATAATAATGAGAAATGGAATAAAAGAAAATCTGAAATATATATTAAACATACAAGGAGGGAGAGCAAAATGTTTCTTGCATGATAATTTAAAAGTGCCTCAAATTGATTAAAAAATATTAAATAGTGTATTTTTTATCTTTTCTATAATTGTCATTCTCTAAAAAACATCAATTGAGAGATTTTTTATTAAAAATGAGAAAAAAAATTGTTTCTCGCATAGGGCCGTTTTACGTGGAATCACTCACATGCAATAATTTTGTATAATGGATGGGCCGCTTTAGAGCTTTATCGCATTTGCTAGTTATTGATATTCACTTATTCCTTTATGTCCTTTATGGACTTTTAAATTACACATACTGTTTTGCAAAATTTCTTTTAGAAACTCAATAGAAATAGCTATATTTTATTCGTTTGAGTGGAGGTGGGTGGGGGAATATCCCATGTGGTTATTTCAAACCATATCTTGTAATTTTGAACAATATATATATGAATGTCTCGAACCATATATATGGTTAATTCAAACCATGTATTGTAATTTGGAACCATATATATGGTTGTCTCGAACCATATATATGGTTATATCAAACCATATATTGTAATTTTGAACCATATATATGGTTGTTTTGAACCATATATATGGTTGTAATGAACCTTATATATGGTTAATTCAAACCATATATTGAACCATATATATGGTTAACTGAAACCATATATTGTAATTTTGAACCATATATATGGTTGTTTGGAACCATGTATATATGGTTGTGTTTAACCATATTATATTTAAAACAGTTTGTTTTTAAACCATAAATTCAACCATATATTCAATCATAGTATGTTGCTCTTCGATTATGGTTGCCTCGAACATGTTTTTTCTTTGCGTGTACACACCACAGCTAATATTAAAAAATTTGCAGTCATCTAAATCTCAAGAAAACTACAGTTTGCTCTTAATTACTTTTTAGTTGTTAATACAGCTCATGATTTAAGAAAAGAAAAGTTTGACTGAAATGATGGTGTTGTCCGCCTACACTTCCCTATAGAAATGCTGCTATGAAACAGGTTTGCGAGCGAGAAACATTATAATCTCACTTGCAGGAAGTATGATCTTAATGTAGTGAGTTCCCGATTTAATTCTTTGGCCTAGAACTTTTTTTTACGGCCTACTAAAATATGTGAATGTGAACAATTTGGCTTAATTCCTAAACAAATATTTGTGTTGATTTATTTTATACGTGTTTGTTTTTTCATTTAAAACTTTTTCAACCATGACAGTTATTAATATATTTTGATTAAATTTTTATATATATTAACATACATATTAAAATAATAAAACGAGCATATCGCCGCCATTAGCAAAATATGCACAGAAATTTTCGATATAATATTTGCATTATTTTGTTATATTTAATTAAATGTAAATTGCATTTTGTGGATTATTTTTATTTTTATTATTGAAAAAGATTTGTTATCTCTTACTAATTTTAAATAAATAAAATTTAATCTTTTTTTATACATATACTCGTATTTTTATGAACTTTTTGCAATTGCAATTTGAAATTTTATTTGATGTTATTTAAAAAAAAAAAACTTTTGCAACATATGGCCATAAATAAGGAGTTTTGGAAGTTTTTTTCTCATCACTAATAAACTTTTAGGTTTTTGATTATTAAAATATATGATTTATTAATTTTTTTTTCTAAATAAATATGCAATATTTAGAAATCATTTACCAAATATTTATTTATTCACTTATTTATTTAATTTCTGCCAAAATATATAAATTATTTTTGTTTGCTCTACTCAGCAACATGAGTAGCAATATTAGGTTGAGTATACTAAAGTTTTTCCTGGAAAATTAAAAGTACATACATATTTTTAAACTCATATTTTCATTTTAAACATAGATGATATTCATCAATAACATTAAACAACACAAAAATAATAATATGGTTCTAACGACTAACTCTGGCAGAGGGCACCAAACCAAAAAATATTGCCATGTATTCGCATTTTGAAAGTTGGCATCTAGGATTATTTGGCATCTAGGAGTTAAATCTCCCGTCTTTTGCACAAAGTTATAGTGACTCGGCATGAAAAGTATTGTAATTCTTACGTTCTAAATCTTCGTTATATTGGTCATTTTATCAATTTCTTAAATAGGGACAAAAAACTCCCCTTCAGCGGCGATATAACGGGCTGAAATGTTCTAAAAAAATATATGCCATAAAATTTTACTATAAATTTATAAGGACACCCAAGCTCTAGACTCAACCTGAACGCCAGAAATCATTCAAAACTTTAAATTTGTTTAAGGGTTAATTTCGAACTTATTCACAATTAGTATTCAGCAAAGAAATTCTTGTAAGGCTTACGTTTAAGGTATAAGACGAGCTGAAGAAGTTTTATGTAAAAGACTACAAGCAACATGTTTGTGGAATATTTTAACCCTCTAACTCTTCGGGGTATGCGTCATTTTGCCCCTTTCTTAAAAAAAGGCAAACAACTTCCCTTCAACGGAGATTAAGCGGGCTAAAACGTTCTACAAGCATATTTGCCATAAAATTCTATTATAAGCCTTCAAAGACATCCAAGCTCCAGACATAACTTTAACGCCAGAAATCATTAAGAACTCTAAATGTTTTTAAGGGTTAATTTCGCATTCATTCACAATTAGTTCATTCACATCACGAGGAATATTTGTGCAGAACATTTCAGCGCGCTATATCACCGTTGAAGGGGGGGTGGTGTGTTGCTCTTTTTTAAGAAAGGGATAAAAAGAGCAATAGAACGAAGAGATAAAGGATTAGAATGTTTCGCAAAAATCTTCCTTGTGATGTTTTACATAAAAGTACTGAACACAGCTTATACCTTAAACGTAAGGCTTACAAGATTTCCTATTCCGATTCCTGTCAGTCAACACCTTGCCCGCCTCTTTTACAGCCAATAATTAAGCCTGAAATACACTGCCTTCATTATTGATTCGGAAGGAGAGTCTTACCCCAATGTCTTTTGGAAAGATTCCCACACAGCAGATCATTCCTGGCCTCTCAGTATTCACCCTGAAATTGAAGTCTTTTCACTCCCGTCGGGATAAAATAAGGACTTTGAAAGTGCTATGAAAGTCCAGATGAGGTACCATGTATTCGGAGGGCTTCTGATCTAAGATACTGATATAAGGTACTGGCATGACCATAAGTCCTTGATATCCACGTCCCAAATGCCGCTACTCTTGCCAATACATGAAGGCCATTCGGAATTATATTTAGTATAGCATTCAGAGCCTCTGAAGGACCAGTACGTAAACAACCTGTAATCCCGCTGCAAACAGATCTCTAGTTGGTCTACCACGTATTTCATACTTTTGGCGGACCAGCATACTAGCGATCCGTAAATCAATATGGGACGTAGAATTCCTGTGTACATTCTTTTAAGCATGTTAGGGCTTCAGCCCCATTTTGAATGAAACATCCTCCAAAAGGAGTAGTAGGAAACTGCGGTCTTTTTAACCATGTGTTGTACATTTAGTTTCCATGATAGTTTAGGGTCCACTATAACTCCTAGATACTTTACGCTGTCCGATAAGGACAGTACTTGATTCTGCAGACTAGGGAGTCTAAAGCTTTGAACTTTGGTCTTTGTAGTAAATATTGCCAGTTCTATTTTGTTAAGACTCACTCCTAGAATACAGCCTGTAGCCCATTCGCTGAGTGCGCCCAAGACGTTGGATACAATATCGCGTATCACTTCGGTGAACATGCCTGATACCAGTAGTACCACATCGTCCGCATAGGTCACAATCTTAGCCCCCCAAAGTGTATAATCTGAAAAGAATTGAGTTAATAACGAGACACCAAAAAAGAAATGAGATCATCCAACCCAGTGGTGTTCCTCTACATCCCCATGCTGATTTTTCGCTGTTGCCTAGTTTTGCAGTAACGTTTGTTGTTTCAACATGATGATAATCCTGTTGCTGATGTATTACTCAACATCGTTGTTAAATGCGCCTTCTATGTGTGGGAAGGCCGCCAAGCATACTTTTTATGTTCAAGGGATCTCTCTATGAACCTTACCACCTCATGTAGTGCTGTTTTAGTGGACAGCCTCTTCAGGCACGCATGCTGACTGTCCGAGAGTTTTGACGGTCCTAGGATCGTCTTGACGATCTAACATGAGAGCTTATTAATCTTTCCAGCGTCTTGACCAGGAATGATGAAAGGCTGATAAGTCAGAAGCCTTTTGCGTCCGCGTGACTTCTCTTTCCAATTTCATCAATGAAAACTACTCTGACCTTTTTCCAGCTAGTCGAAACGTAGTTGAGAGTGAGAGAGAGAGAGAGGAAAAGCTTATAGAATCTAAAAAGTCAGGTGATAATAGAGCTTTTCGCACTTTGTAACATCTTTGGAATGATGGCGTCAGTAACCGAGAATTTAAACGAAGAGAAGCTGTCAATTGCCCATGAGATTCTCTACAGGGATAAAATATCATCATTAACAGCGTACAGTTGCCCACTAAAGGGACTGTTTCTGTACAGCCAGGGAAATGGGTATTAAGAAATATATATATAGTAAATCCATAGAGTACTCTGACCAGGAGCCATCTACCGTTTTAATGAAGGTAGGACAGTAGTAATTCATGTTCAGAGCCCTAATAAGCCATGCAGAATCTCTAGTACTGTCTATTGACTAACCGAAGTTCCTCCATGAGTTTCTTATGGCGACTTTTAAAGCTTTTTTACAAGCTTTTAGCTTGTCGCGGTAAGGTTCCCTCATTTTATTCTCGTAACAAATGTTGAAGGCTTAAAGAGTTCCGAACTCCACCAAGGAGAATAATCCTTCCAAGCTTTCATTAAGGGTAAGACAAAAGTCGGTAAGGCAAAAGCTGTTTGAAACTTCACGGACAACAACTCTTTACAAAATTTTTTTGTCAATACCATATTTGTTAAGTTAAAAAAGCAGAAAAGGAGCATTTGCTCAAACTTTGGTCGGCGTGCGTTACGCCTTAATTTTAACTGATTGACCTGAAATTTTTTTTATGTTAGTTTTTATAAATACCCAATGATTCGTGTTATGAGACTTGAAGAAATCCACATTAAATTTTTTGAAGCATATTAAGAAAGAGTAACGTCCAATACGAACAACAAAATATGATTGTAAGAACATACTTTTAATTATTTTTCAAAATATTTGCTATGTGGGATATATTAATAAAATCAAATGGTAATATTTTAAAGGCGTTATACATTTTTCGACAAATTTCTAGTTTCTCAATATACAAAAATCACAGCTGTGTACGTTGAAATCTAAATTGATGTAATTTTTTCCTTGTGCTTTGGAAATATTGATCAGGTATAATTCTTTCTGAGTATAACTTTCGAACCTTAACCTATATAATCAATTTGAATTGAAATAGGGTTAGTTTTCGATTTGGAAAAGTAATTTTGCATAAAGAGACTATAAAAATGATTTTCAGTCTTTGATTTTAACATTGATAATGACTCTTATACATACTACAAAATGTATATACCTTTATTCATACCATTTTAGATCTCGCTAAAGTTGATTTCAATTTTAAATTTATAAGTTTTTAGTATAAAATATTTTACTACATTTTCAAAGGACACAAAGAAAGTATTATAATTTAGAATCACCCATATAAGATTCTTAACAATCGAATAAGGTATTCGGCTTTCTTGTTAAATGCCTCTATTACCTGCCGAAGAAAACATTTTAGGAGCTCTTTAATATACCAACATTTTCTTGTCTCCCAATTTTTCATCGTAAATTTATGTAGAAATTTTAATTGTATTTAATTAAAATATTTAGATCTAAAGACAAAAACTTTGGCAAATATTTATTATACTTTTTCATTTACAAAACAAAAAAATTAACTATGCACCTAAAGCAAATATATTCTTAGATAAATAATGTCCTTTTTATAAGCCAATGTTTGCCTAAGCTCAAATATAAATACATACAATTACGATAATAATAAATTCAAACTGGAAAAAAATATGCAAAGCAAGTAGACAATAACAAAAACTTAACAAAATATTATGTTGAAACCACAAAAATTTCGTTTTTCTAAGAGTCCTTTTTTTGCTCTATTTCTTCAAATATTTGAAATTTTACAACAACCTACAACAGCATTTGTTTAAACTCTAAACAAACAATGCAAGGAAATATAATACTAACATACACATCAAGCCACAGTCAAATATGAAAATTTTGCTCATACTTGAAAAAGTTAATATAAATATTTATTTTTCATTTATACCCACAACTTTTAGGAAATAAGCATACGAGGCAGGTTACACCCTGCAATTTAGCGAAATCTGGATGGAAAAACTCTAAAGATAGAATATAGCACTGAAATAAAGCTCTTAAAGAGATGGTCTGCAAAGTAAATTTGAGCTACAATTTGTCATTTGCTGTAAACAATTTATTGAAATAAAAATCATTCTTCTAAACTTTTTAATAAAAAAGTTTTCCATATATCCTTTTTTCTAAAATTTAAAATGTTTGCTTAGAAAGCAAAATTCTGGCCTTCTTTGCTATAACGGGTGCTGATGCTTCTTACCATGATAGGCAAATTAACAAATTAAGATATATTAACATATTTTCTTTTTTAAAAAAAACTTTTATTTTTTAGTATTATTACACTACAACTTGAATTTGGCTCTAAGGAGTCCAATAAAATTAACAGTTTCATTTTAGTCATAAAAATGGGGAGGCTTGCCACATATCCTTTTTGTAATTTCTGTTCAATGTCTATCTATACATACATATATATTCCATTTAACAAAAATTGCATTAGTATTTTTGTCTTCCTGGTTAATTTAGCTTATGCCTTGTGGCATGTTCACTCTGTGCACATTTTGTTTATAGTATTTGCTCACAGCTTATCAATTTAGCATATACACAATCAAAGATTAAAATAGTGTATACATAAAAAACATAGAAATCAATCGTGTATACAGAAATCAATCTCCTGTTTGTATATTTTTTGAAGAAAAATTTTTTTATTCTGCTTTAATGGTTATTGGCATCATGTGTTAATACTAAATATTATAAATAATTAACAATTTAATTATATCAATTAAATTATTTAATTGAAAATACTATTTTTTTCAATTCACGAATTAATTGAAAAGCAATTGCTTAATATTTTTTTTCAGTACTTATTATAGCATCACTTTTTTAAAGTGCCTTTATCTCTGACCATTTTAAAAATTTTAGACCACCCTCGTAATACCTTAAATATTATGCCTTTTTTATATGTATGTGGTATAAGATGAGTGAAAAAATTTTGTATTCTCTTTTTGTGAAAATTTGTTTACAAATAAACATCTTAAATATCTAAAATTATATATTTGTTTTAGCATTTTCCAAAAGTTTTTCTAGCCATCATCCATATTCGGCCAACACAAACTGGGTGTGTGTAGCCTCAAAAAAAGTCCTTAAGAAAACTTAAAAGGATATTATAACTAAAGTATGGTATGTGTAAACACAAAAATAACAACAACAGCAAAAATATTATTTCCGGTACATAATGCTCTATTTCCTTAAGCCTAAAGATATAGAAATTATTGTAACAATAAAAGAGAAAATAATATAACAAAAACTTAAATGAAATTGTATTTTATATTATATTCATTTTCTTTTCTTAATAGAAAATAAAATGCCTTTTAAGGGGAAATAGGAAAATAATAACTAAGAGTTATTTTTAGCAAGTAAACAACGGCTGAAAATAACCACAGGCCAAAGCAATTTTTTTAAGATTTCATATAACTCTAAGCAAATGAGAGGTTTTCTCATAAAATAAGACTGGTGTTATTCAGGAAAATCCTTTGTTAAGAAAACATTTTAAAGAATAATATTATTATTTGTTGTGGATTAATCTAGCCTGTATGCCTACATTTCGTTCGTTTTAATACTAACTCATGAGTGGACCTTTAACCATCATGTTCGGAACAACTCTCAAAGGGGGAATGAGAAAAATAAATTGACTCGTAACGAACATAAGTTGTTTGTTGTTCTTGTTGTTGTAACAGATTTACTATGCTCGGGAGTTCTTTCCCGAAAGTATTAGAATTTTTCAAATTAGTGTTAAGATAGTGTGTCATCGGATGGAAGTTGAAGCTGGAGAAACCTAGCCACCTCACGAAGTCCTTGACAGGACAGGGCGAAGAGACCTGATCCTGTTAGAGTAGCTAGGAAGATGAAGAGAGTCATGGGAGCTTTGTATACAATCTGGCCACCTGTGCAGGGTACCTGGAACTATTTGTTCCCGGTAGCCGTTTAGAATACTGCTCCATCCGCATCTTAGAGATCATCACTATTGTAGTGGAGCAGATATAGGACAACTAAAAACTGGTTTGTATCGGAAGGAACCCTCTCGCCCTCTTCCCCTCGATAGCAAAAAAATTTGCCTATTTCAAAATTTCAAAACAATCGGTCTTACCGTTTGGCTTCCTATAAGGAACACAGAAAAAAAATTTATTTGAACGCAGGGATCACAAGACAATCCACAATTCATTTCAAGGTCCTTTGTTAGTTTTCAAAAATATATTTTACCATTAATTTTGCCTACTTTTATTTTATCCAACAAAATTTATTACCAGAATATCAAAGTTGCTAAATAAGAAAGTTTAATTTAAAAATGTTTAGCATATGTATACTTTGAAACCAGTACGATATATAATCATTTCTAAGGACTCTATTAGAGCACAAATTTTAAAGCTAGCTCTCAAAATATAAAAGTTCACCATATATCCTTTTCTTAATAATAAAAATTTTGACTAGAAATTTTTTTTCAAATAATTTTTATTATTATGTTATATAAAAAAAAGTTGTCTTCACAAACGTGGCGAAATAAGCACTTTAAACTAAAAAAGGATAGTAGGCAAACTTTAACATAACCTAAGAAATCTGTAATTTATATTGAAAACTCAACCATAAACACAAGTTGTAAGAAAATTAGAAATTATAATCTAAAAAGGATATTAGGAAAACTTTGGTAAATGCTAAAAATTTGATAATACTTTTACATATTATAAAATATAGGATATAAACACAAGTTGTAACGAAATAAAAATTAAAAAAATCGTATCAAAACGTCTTAGAACGGAGTGCACTGAAAGAAAAAGTTTTCTAGTTTGTTATCAATTTAATTAAAAGTTATTTGAACTAATTACAGCAAAAGAAAATACAAAAAAGGAGAAAATTTTTTACAGGAATATCAAATTGCTAAGCAACAAAGCTTTATTTAAAATTTCTTGTATATATTTTATAGCTACGATACATAATCGTTTCTAGTAACTCTATCAGCGAAGAAATTTTAAAGCTAGCTCTCAGAATAAAAAAGTTCACCATATATCCTTTTTTTTAAATTTTTATTTGAACGCATTTTGTTTTTTGTAAATATGTTATATTAGTATATCCTATAAATAAAATCTTTCAGCACAAGCATCAAAAGCAGTTTTTGTTATATGCAGTCTATCATATCAGAATCAGCTTAATCGAATGTAGCGCTGCCTACTAGCCTTGTAGCTGACTTTATAATGTGTGGTTATGATCTACAAAATTGCTAAGTCAATCATCGAAATCAACTTGAAACTCTTCAGCAATCTTAAGTAAAGGCAAACAAAAACACTTTACAAACTTTTGTAGTGTTACTTGTTTACACACATCACAGAAAAACGGAAAATAAAATCATTGTCATCAAAATTTAACTTACTTAGTTAGCATTTTTATTATTAGAGACCTACCAAATGGTCTGACACTCTTATTAATACTTAAAATATTCACATACATTCATATTTATGTGTATATGAGTTTGCAACTAGAACAGACATGAACTGCTTATGTATAAATAAGACTAGTAGCCAGTATCAAGCCTGCTTGGTAAGATGTAAAGACAGTTTTGTTGAGGAATATTTAGGTTTATATCCTATCTTTGCTGGCTTTTAAATGTATTTGTATTACAACAAAAAACTTAAGTCTATAAAAAAAATAACCTACTCAAATTCAAAATTGATGACAAACACATTTTCTCCTTCTACAACTCTTCACTCACATATGTACATTACATATCCTGTCGTATAATATAGTATGTAGAAACTAATTTCAAATTATATGTATGTTATGTATTTGTTCAGAAAATAAATACCATAACAACAATTGCATAAAGCTGAAAAAAGGACAAATAACTAACACAGAAAACAAACAAAACAAAGATTATATGGCAATTTTTTTAAGAGATTTCTAAGGATTTTTATTAAGAAATCGTAACATTTATTTAGATTAGTTTACATGAACGTGTAGAAAGTACATAAAACTTGTATGTTGTCTAATTTTAACTTTTTTTGTGTTTGTGGGTGGTTTTGTTGTCTGTATATGTATTACATATACATACATATGTGTTTGTTTTTCACATTAGGAGGCTACGTGTCATTGTCCTTAGAAAATATTTATAAGCCATGGCTGTAGGAAGTAGCAAAACAATAATGTAACAAACATTTTTTGCACGTGTTTCTTAAATTGAAATGACTTTTAAGATTTATATGTGATTATTTCATTTTCTTTTTTTTTTTTCTTTTCTTCATTTTGTTAACGAGCACACAATAAACCGGAAATTTATGTTTTTCTTTTTTCAAAGACCAGTAGTAAACTTAATGAAATTTACAAAATAAAAAATGTTTTCTTAGGATTTCGCTAAACGGCCTTAGGATTTTTTAAATTAAAAGTAAATTTTAATAGAAAAATAAACAATGAAAGTAATGAATGATCTTAATATATTTTTAGAAAAAGTTTGCCAAAATGTTTGCCACATCCAATTAAAAATTTTTTCATAAAACAGCGAATTCTTAAATGAACACAAAATGTGGCTAAGACATAAATAACTGCAGTAAAAGGATGTAAGAACTATTTTCCTTGACAAAAAATTTAAATATTTTAGCATTTAACAAGTCCTCAACCATAAATACAAAACTTAGCGAAATAAACACTTTAAAGTAAAAAAAGAATACTAGGAAAATTTACGGAAAACCTAACAAATTTATAATATTTCAAGTTATAATGAAAACTCAACAATAAACACAAGTCGCAGAAAAATTAAAGATTTAAAGCAGAAAAAGGATATTAGGGAAACTTTTCAAAACTATTCAAATATTTTTCCATATTATGAAAGCTAAGATATAAACACAAGCTGTAAAGATATAAAATTTAAAAAAAATTTTATCAAAAATTCTTAAGACGGAATGCACTAAAAGAAATGTGTTAATAGATTTTATACGAAAGAAAATATTATTTTTAATTTTTTTCTAAACAAGACCGTCTTGATTGTTGAAACCGCACTTCAGAATTATATAATCTCAAATGTTTGCGACATCCTATTACAAAATGTTTCACAAAACAATAAATTCTTAAATTAACAGAAACTGTGATTAAGAAATAAATAACTGAAGTAAAAGAATATAAGAAAAAGTATTTTGTTTGACAAAAAATTTCAATTATTTTAACACTTAAGAAGTCTTTAACCATAAATACAAAATGTAGCGAAATAAACACTTTAAACTAAAAAAAGGATACTAGCAAAACTTTGCAAAGCCTAAAATATCTATAAAATTTCCACTTATAATGAAAAGTCGACAATAAAGACAAGTTGTAGAAAAATTAAAAATTTAAAGACAAAAAAAGGATATTAGGAAAACTTTGACAAATACTAAAAATATTAAAGTTTTTTTTCATATTATGAAAGCTAGAATATAAACACAAGTTGTAAAGAAATAAAAATAAAAAAAATGCTAATAAACATTCTTAAAACGGAGTGCAGAGAAAAAAACTTTTCTAGTTTTTATCAATTTAACTTAAAGTAATCCGAATTAAAGCAAAAAAAGATACAAGAAGGAGGACACTAAGATAAATTTAACATATCATAGCAAATTTTAAATATGTAGTTTAACATACGGATTATATTTAAAACTAATTGATATTTTTTGTTTTAGCAGCTTTTAATACTATTACTCCGACGGTATAGGATTAAAACTATTAAAACCTTTGTTACTTTGGAATAAATATGCACATCATCTTATAAGAAAGAAATTGGATTTTTTTTTTTTTTAAACAAAACCGTCTTGATTGTGGGAATTTCATTTAAAAATTTTATACTACAAAGTGTTCCCCAAGTGCAATTAAAAAATGTTTCATGAAACAATAAATTCTTAAATTAACACGAACTGTGGTTAAGAAATAAATAAAGGATATAAGAAAAACTATTTTCTTAGAAAAAAAATCTAATATTTTAACACTTAGCAAGTCCATAATCATGAATACAAATCGTAGCGAAATAAACACTTTAAACTAAAAAAAAGGATACTAGGAAATTTTTGCGAAAAGCTAACAAATCTATCGATATTTCCAGTTATAATAAAAACTAAACAATAAACACAAGTTGTAGGAAATTTAAAATTTTAATGTCAAAAAGGATATTAGGAAAACTTTGACAAATGCTAAAAATTTTAGAATATTTTTACATATTATGAAAGCTAAAATATAAGCTCAAGTTGTAAAGAAATAAAAATGAAAATTTAATTAAACAAAACAAAAAACAAATGCAAAAACAAATAACCGCAAGTAAAAGTAAATATATCAGTTTCGTTTCTCAATCCCACAAAATAAAGCGAATTAAAAAGGAAAATAGTTTGTTTTATTTTAAAAGAAAATCCACCAGTTGTTTGTCATTCGTGACTTTTCTTCTTAATATTAAATATTATTACCAAATAAATCAATAAATGGTTATATGTATTAATTAATTCAAACTTTATGAGTAACAAGAAATATGTAGATAATGTGTAATTTGTGACTTTTCTGTTTGAATTTTATTGTGGCCGTTCCTAATATCTGATTTCGCTGTTTTTGTTATTGTTTTGAATTTTAAAGGAGAAGACAATTAAATTAACTAGAACAGAGATCCAAAAACGTTATAGAGAAAAATTAAAACCAGGCGAAAACCGTAAGCAGAATATAAGCAAAAAGCAAGGGAAAGTTAAAGGAAAATACTCTTCAAACAACTTACATATTTTATTTTTTGCGAAAATTTTACATGATTGAAGCTTAATAGTATGAACAAATTGCGAAGAAGAAAAATCATATTTTAAAAAGGACATAGAGAAAACTTTTTATATACACAAGAAATCATATGTATGTGAACGAATTATAAATCATTAACACTATACGCAAATTGTAATAAAATCAAACCATTAAGTTGATAGAAAGGATATAATACAAACTCTGACAAACCTTAATAAATTGATAATATTTTAACACATTACGAACACTCTTATATAAACACAAGTTGTAGTGAATAAATAATAAAAAAAAATAATAAAACAACAGAGACAAAGAATTATGGCAGATAAAATGAAAATCTGTAAAACAATACAAACTTTCGGCTTTCAAACTGAAACATTAAAATTCTTTAAATCAAACATAACATTTTCAAAACATACTTAAAAATAAGGAGACATGAAAATGTCTGTCAAATCTTTAAACGACTAAAATCTTTTATCATTATTTAACTTGGAAATAAACACAAATCACGATATGAAAATCATATTAGAAAAAAGGATATCAAGAAAACTTTTATAAATTACAAAAAATAATAAACTTTTCAGCGCATTAGAAATCATCAAAATCAAGTATAACTTGTAAGAAAATATTGGAGGAATGAAATAATAGAAACAAACTTTTGCAGAAAATCTAAATATTTTAGCATACTATAAGAACCAGATTAAAGGCAAAACTTTTTTGTAAAAGAGAGCAATGAAAAGCTTTGTTAAATCTTTGAAAGTACACAAAAAACATTAACATCAAATCTGATAATAATGGCACGTAGTACGAAAAAAATTTTAATTAGTAAAGGTTAAAAAGATTTTGTTTACAATTGAGCAAACATTTAAACACGTTACAACTTCTTAGTATTGCACCCCAAAAAGTAAAAAGGATAAAGTACTATAAAAAATTTTTAATAACTTTTGAAATATTTTAACGTACCACGAAATCCTAAATACAAACACAAATTGTAATAAAAAATTAAACAAAAGCTTATGAAAGAAAAGCTTTTCGTTGTACATAAAAATATATGAATAAATGTACACCCAGTCCTTAAAGTTAAAAAAGAACTCACGATGTCATGGGACACCGGGCTGGAACTAAGTTTCTGTCGTCGTCGGCCTAAATAAGCAAAAATAAGCAGCAAAAGAAATCGCTAAAAAACGAAAAATCGTAAAAAAAAAACTAAAATCACTAGAAAAAAACTGCCAAAACTAAAAATTATCACCAAAAAACGAAAAAAAGCTTTAAAAATAAAGCAACTAAAATTAAACGAAAGAGCAAAACGAAAAAATTGCCGAAATGAAAAAAAGGGCGAATTCCAAAAGTAATATATGTGTCTTCGTACGGAACCCTTCGTATACGAGCCGACGCCGCACAGTGCTTTGATCCCATATAACGATGGAACAAAAATAGAAAGAGTTGTCGCAGAGTTTTAAAATTTGGTACACTACTATAAAATACTTTAATTAAGAAACATTATATTTTTTGAAAAAATCAGACAAAGGACACGCCTACCGCCCATATATGCCAAAAACTAAATCCGTAAATGATTTGCATCCCATACTAGTAACATGTGTGGTAATTTTGATTGTAATTGAATCAAGGACTCTTGGTCCTGCCATATAGCCTTTATCGTAAAAATACTATAACTCTTACAAAAGTTATCCAATTCTCATTAAATTTAATATGATATTTATTATATATTAAACAAACATTTGTGCCAAATTAAATTGAAACTTATTTATTAACAGGCGTGGATACAAAGAGGGGAGTGAGGAAACGGGCCAGGCCACGTTCGGTCGCTATCTCAGACGCTGCCTCATCTTAGTCACCGGACCCGGCGCCATCACCCACCCCCACCAGAAAATAAAAGTTATAAATGAAAAACAAAACTTTCAACTACCTCGATGACAAAAAAATATGATAGAAATAGAAGATCATTCGTCATCAAAACACATCCATCGCCTGGAATATAATTAGGCGATTTTAAACGATTCTTAGGCAATACATCTCAAGAATTTAGGCGAGACAACTGGTGTTTAGCCGAGACATCGTCAGTTAGGCAGGTCAATAACCATTAGCCAAGACACAAACCTGGTCCATGGATTACCAAAAACTTGGACAAAAATCTTCGGAAAATACCAGAAGCTCCCGGACTCCCAAAAACTAAGACGAAAATCTCCCCAAAATCCCAGAAGTTCCCTGGATTCTAAAAAAATAGTACAACAATTTCTTCAAAATCCCAGAACTTCCCCGGATAACAACGGAAACACCGAAAACCGCGAAAATACTAATGCGGAAACACTGAGTTCTTAAGGAATTTAACCTTCGCGCCGGCCTGTTGACTTCGTTTTGAATTGCCGTTACACCTATATCTTAACAGTATTCGTTACACGTATTTGTTACACGTATTTTTTCATTTTAAAAAACTTTCATTTAAAAGTTCTCCTCCCAAAAGGTTAAGCTGGCTGGATCTGAGCCTGATCACAGGTGAGGCTAATGAAAAGCGACAATAAAAGAAATAGTAATAGAATTGAAGTTAATGATAATTTTTGAAAAGTATAAAAACAAATTTACAAAAATTGTTCTTTGTTGTGGGTTAAGCTGTTTTATATGGGTGCTGCTTATGCCAACTTTTCAGTAGACCTTCAACAATATATTTGAAAGCATTTCAGCTTCGTATATTTATGTACAAACTTAAAAGAATAAATGAGAAGGACTAAATAAATAAGGACTAATAAAATGTGGGAATATCGCCTGGCTTAGCCCACAACAAATATATTTTTTTTTTTATTAATTTAAAGAACATCTTAAATCAATTTAAGTGCTGTTTCCTCATTACACACGGACGACTTGAGTAGAAAATTTATATGAAAAGTGATTTCTATACAAATTTTCTACTCAAGTCGACCGGCTGGATTGTGGAAAACATACTATCTTTTGTATAAAAATCAGTAATCATGGCAATACTTATACTATTTTAAAAATATTTGTTGATAGATGTGCACAGTCTATATTCGGTTGAAATCGGTTCAATACTTTGGCAGCTATAAGCGTTTAAACAAAAAAAGGATATATCGAAAACTTTGATGTAAAGAAAGATAAAAGAAATTTTTAATCATAATCTGGATCTTTACCACAAAGAACAAGCAGTAGTATTAAAATAATATATATTTCAAGCGTGAGTTAAGAATTTTATTCAGCATTTTTATAAATTAATAGTTATTTCTTTGAATATCCTACAAATTTATTACAAAAGAAAAATTATTTACATACTGTGTATAGAAATTGGTTTTAAAATATTTCAAAAGCTTTAAAAATGTACCGCTTTAAAAGAAAACATTTCATTAATTAAAACTCAGCATGCATTGCAACGAAAGTAAAAATGGCGAAAAAAAGAGCGAGAAAAAACCCCAACAAAATAATAAAAATGTATTGTAGTGCCAGAAAACAATGACGTTTTCCCCAAAGGTATTAAAAATTTACGATATCGTTATGATGAACAATGTAGCAATCTTCTTGATGCTGTTTTTTTATTTAGATCTTTTTTTGTGTGTGTTTGTTCTTGCTCTTCAGCTTAGTCATGATGGCTCTATAGTCTAACATTGTCTCACACTAATCTAAAGCATATGCTAAAGGGCAAAAAGGATAATGGTGAGAAACAAAGGCACGCAATGGCAGCAACAAAAAAATAAGAAAGGAAAAAACAACAAAAGAAATAAAACAAAAAAATTTATAACAATGACAGTGTGGAAAGTTGTAAGTAATATTAAAAGTGAAAGAAGAAAATGAAAATAAAACTTTAAAGAGTTAAAAATAAAACGATGTAAGGCAGTAAAGGTCGACTTGAGTTGAGTTTTAATAATCTAACTTGGGATTTGATTTATTTTGAAATTTAGATACAAATACACTTCCTTCTAAAGTATTTCATGACACACGGTTAAATTGAAATTTTTGAAACAGAATAGTTATGATGGGCGTGGTAAAGCTCACTTTTGTAATCTATAAATTATACCATCAGGGAAATTTAATTTACGTGCACAGTTTTAGAGGAACCAAATGTATCAGCAAAGTTTACCAAGAATCGGTTAAATGAAAGAAGTGGCAAAAGAATATTTAAGTTGCATGGGCGTGTCACTGCCCACATTTATAATCGCTAAATTCTACTGCCACACGTGATCCCAATGCGTGTGGAGATTTTCAAAAGTAGGAGTAGTTCAAGAAGCACTTATAATTAATAAGGGCGTGGCATTTCCCACTTTTTGAGTCGCAAATTCGTACTGTCACGGCTTGTAAAGTATCAAATAGCCCAGACGACTTGGAATTGGTGAAAATCACATTGATAGATTTGAATAGATTCTTGGTTATAAGTAAAGCTAACATCGATGTCTTAAAAAGGATATATGGCGAGCTCAATATAAAGTCAATATAACAAACAATGGATTATCAACATCGAATTTTCAGGCACTATGATAACTTTTAATGAAATTTATATGAACAAAAACATTATATCATTTTATTTGCTCATAGACACATCTACGATCTTTAATTTTAATTTTAATATTAAAATATTTCATTGATAATGTATAACACTTGAATTTTTCAGTGATTCCAATACAGAATGACAAATAGAAATCTTCAGAATTTGACAAAAGCGTCTTTTAAACGGAAAAACCACTTGTACTTAAGTGGCCTTTGGAGCAAAGTATGCTTTCTACATTCATAGTCGAGTTAATTATTTATTAATATTTAATTTAATTAAAAGACTTGCGTGAATTTTTATTATACTTTTCGATATTTTTCTTTATTTTAGGTAAATTTTCAACAAAAAATGGATATAATTTCGTCAAAATCGGAGCTCAAAAATTTTACTCTTGTACAAAAGTCCTCATTTTTATCAATTGAGTTCCCACAGTTAATTGCTTAATTGTGAATAAAATTAAAAGTTGGTAATCGATTTTAATGAAAAATATCTCATTTTGTTTGGAACATAGTTACCTATATGCCCATATAGAAAAAGACCGGAATTTTTCTTGCTTATATTTTTTATGAATTTTTTATAAACAGAATGTTTTATTACAAACTATTATTTTTATTAATTTTTAATTAATTTTTTTATTAGTTTTTTTGTAAATTCTCAAATGGCTTTTGAAAGTCTGTACATAAAAAAAAGGGTTTGTAACTGTTCAAAATTGTGTTTGAAGTCTACTGACGATTTGGTAAAGCACCAATGAAATGCTGCATATAGGCAGCTTAAACTCCAGTAAATAAATTGAATTTCAAAATTTTTTTCATTTTTATAAGTTTGTTTAGTGATTGTTAAAAGTTTGTGGATTTTTTTAGGTAACTTCAGTTTGATGCAGTATCAAGGCGGAGCACAGTGGCTCCAATTGGAAAAAGAGTAATATATCTGTATCTTTGAAACTTTAAATCCGATTTCAAAATGATGTATGGAAAATTCATAAAGGATGACCTGAGCTTTAAGAATCTTGAAATTTGTATCACCCTGTTGAAACGCACGTTTACCTACAGGGTGTCAAAGTTGACAACCTTGGGCATAAAAAACCTTCTCGGCCTCATAACTTTTACAAACACTATAAAAAGATAAAGAAAATACAGTTTATTTCATTACGATATTTTTATAATTTTCAAAGAAATTTTGCTTTGAACTTAAATTTTTTTTTTTTTTGGATTTCTCCGGTAATACACAGAAAAAACTAAATTTAATTTTCTGTAAAGGAAGTCAATGAAATAGTAAATATTTTGTCTAGGAACGGACCTATAAGCAAATTTATAAATATAGCCAAAAATATCTCAACCATTTCATTGAAAAAAAGTGTTTTTTTAGTGAACAAATTGTTTAAATCTGTAAAACAATTTGTTTAAAAATATTTACAAATTGTTAACAAAACAATTTACTAAATCAAACGAAAAGATTTACCGGATTTTCTGAAAAATATCAAACAATATTTTTGTCTGAATTTATAAAACAATTAGTCTAAAAATGCTAACAAATATTTAACAAAATAGTTTACTTAATCAAACAAAAATATTTACTGGATTTTTTGTAATATATCAAAAAAAATTTTTGTCTGGGTCATCATCATAATCATCCATTAAGTATTTATTAAATTTCACTTTTCTAAATGTGTTCAAGTCTGAATGTTTATCTAAAGACTCTAAAAGAATGAATGAGAGTTAACGCAACGGCATCAAAAATCTTCAATAAACAAAGTTGGTACAATTACATTCCTTTTGCTATAATTGTTGTTGATGTTACTTGCGTGTATGTCGTCATCGGGGTTGTTTTTAAGAACACAGTTTTTCTTGTTGTTTTTGGTGTTTGTCTCCTAAATAAGAATAAAACAAACAATTCATAGATTTATGTACAGAACATTTACTGAAAATTAAATTTATTTTTAGACAAACTTTTGTTTGAAAATTTTTTGGTGATAATTTTTTCTGTGTACCATGGACAAAATTTAAAAAAAAATTTTATGAATTTTAACACAATTCCTGATAAGAGGCAGCAAACATTTTTCAAGACTTTTAAATGCGAGTGAAAATGGCTAAATTTTATAAAAATTGTTCGCCGCGTTTCTCAAAAAATTGTTTGAGCTAAAATTTTTTATTTTCAATATTTCAAAAGAATAGACTTGCAAATGACTGCAGTTGAAATTTTAAGTCGATTAAAGCATGCACGCTACATCCAGCATTGGACGAAAGTGGTGAATTTTACTACAAAATTCTAAATTGATCGCTTAAGAAGGAAAAAACGTACAACGCATTTTTAAAATTTCTTTAATAATTATATAAGATATATTGAATGTTATTAATATGGCCAAAAAAAGTGGCCAGGGGAGCATATTTTCTAAAAATAACTAAGTTTTCAGAAGTATTCTATTTACTTGCATAAAAACTGTACTAAAATAATTTTTTTTTGTATATATTTCTTTACTATTTATTAAGAAACATAGCAACCATCTTCTTATTAAAAAATTTTAGCGATTAAATTTTAATAATTTATAAAAATTATGTGAAGAAATTGCCATCCAATCAGCCATGTCACAGAATACCATTGCGATCGGAAGTGGTTTCAATTCCGTAAGTTGCTTCTTCAGAAGACGAAAAACGAAAATCTTCTTCGTAATCAAACCACTTTTAAATTTCAAAGTGGAATTGGAAAACACTTTTCTCTTGACTTTATTTGCAGTAAATACTAAAACACGTGCATACTTTTAGGAGCGTCAAATAAATATTTGGTCATGAGCTTTCCATGTTAAAAAAAAGCTTAATGTGAGCTTTGCCTCTAAAAACAAGAGTAAATAAACGCCTTAAGGTACAAGACTTTATCATTGTAAAAACGAAATACAAAATAAACGAAGTCTAAGGCACAAAAAATGTACTTTTTTGGGAATGACAACTACAGAATCAAAACCAATCCGAACGGAATCTGAGACACGACTGAATATTTTAGGGCAAAAAGTTGCGTATGATTAATATGACGATACCATGATATTGCTCATACGCGCACATTAAAAATAATATATCCACTAATCGTCGATTTTGGTATCGAGCTGATTCGATCGAGTTTTCTTAGTTTGACACATTGTTCGATATCGAATGTCATAATCTCAAACTAACGGCCCTTTTCGCAATGTATGATTAAAAGTTAACATGGACTTTAAGGGCAACTTTTGTATGCCGAACTTGCCGTTAAAGTTCATGTTAACTTCTAATCGTACATTGCGAAAAGGGACGTAAGAAAACTCAGTCGAATCAGCTCGATATCGATTAGACCCCATTATATTTCATCGTAACTTGAGAACGGTATGCTCGACAGGTGAGGGGAGTATTTCACTCACATTATTAAGCTTCAACATTTTTTTATTGCCATACATTTCATACATAATATTTTTGGTTTCTCAGACATACCGTCTCTTGAGGTCATCGTACAGGTCTGAATTTTTGTAGAGTGATAGATATTGGTATTAAGTGCTTATTCCTGCATATAACTCAATTCTTTTAGTTTTTGCACTTGTACCCCTTTACTTTTCCCTCTCTCAATTAATTAATATTTTATACACAACTGTGTAGAGTATTCCCTAATACAGTTATACCTGCGAATGTATATCCCTTTAATTTATTTATTTGATACAAAAAAAATATGTATACTGAAAAAAGTATTAAAAAGGGCAACAATAGATCTTTAGTCTACATTTTTCTTATTTGTTGTTTAACGTTATTGCAAAAATTTTTTCATCATGCTTTCCTCTTTTTCACATAAAAAGTTGGTAAAACAACAGGGCACAAAATGTCAATTCCAGTTTACACATAGACTTATACACAATAAGAATATTTGGCTTTAGTTATATTTAAATAAAAACAGCAACAAATAAACAAGAATAAACCAAAATCTATTAAAATCAAGTGACAAAAGTCAGCAAATGTCAATCCCTTACTATTGACACTGTCACTCAATATGCGAATCAGTTTTAACTTCAATTATAGATTAATGTTTATTTTTATTTTTTTATGGTCTTCTTTTTTCAAGAATATTAACTTATTAAAATGTAATTATTAATGAGCTTTTGTCGATAGTAAATAGAAATAATTATACATATTTTGCAAATTATAAACAAGCCCTGTTTGGTGTGCTTCGCTACGCCATTGTTGTGAAAATATAGGAAAATTATTAGATAATGACTTTACTAATTTAAGCCCTGCGTCCTTCCTCTCTGCTATGCCACAATGATTTTGTTTAAAAACGCAATTTGTTCTCAGTGTAATCTAAGCCAAATTAAAAGATTCTCGCTACCGTGGCTCTTCAGATATAGGATAATTCCAAATTATTTTGTATGGGGTTTAAGTCTCCCCGTCCTCCTATAGCGCTAGGCTTTTGTTGAAACACGCAAATTGTTCTCAGTTACCTACTACAGATTTAGAGAATTTTGATTTGGTGGCTCTTCAGATATAGAAAAATTAATAATTACTTTGATATGGGGTGATCAAACCAAAACCTTTTACTTAAGTAGAAAAAAAATCAGAAAAATTAGTATGAAGAAAAATAAACCAACGGTAGCATTGGGATATGTTGTGATAAAACTTCAAATTAACTGTCCTATACTGAAAATAAAAATACGGTAAAATACAATAACAAAATCCGTTCAAATAAGCTAATTTAATTTATTAAACACTCTTCCCTTTTCTACAACAGCAACAAATCAAAGAAGAGAATAAATGTTGTATTATTATTATCTTTGCAAAAGCAAAATCTAAAAATACACATGCATTTTTCATTTCTTTTTAGGATTCCGTACACCAAAGGCGAAAAGGAACCCTATTGTTTTCGCTACGTTGTCCGTCCGTCCGTCCGTCTATCTGTCTGTCCGTCTGTCTGTCACAGGCTTCTATCTCGAGAATGGTAAGACGCACTGACCTGAAATTTTCACAGAATACATGTGGAAGCTAAAAACTAAAAGGTTTCCCAAAGCGAGCAACGAAAAATTTTGAAATCCTAATGTAACACACATATACATACATACATACACTTATATAGAACTTGACATTTTCAAAATTAGTGATTTTTTACAAGGACTACACCAGTAAATACTAAAAATTTTAACAAAAGAAGACATAAAGGGTATTCTATCAATTAATGTAATTTTGAGAATTAGCTGTATCTTGGAAACCGTAAGAGGCAAACTCTTGAAATTTTCACAGCTAGTGAAAAATTTTAAAGGCGACAGTAAATAATGCTAAAAAATAAATAAATTCATTAAAGTGCGACTCTTGCTCGTACATGAAGGGTTCCGTACGAATACCCATATATCCCTTTCTTTTCGTTTTTTCTTTTTTCTTCATTTTGGCAATTTTTTCGTTTTGCTTTTTCGTTTCATTTTAGTTTTTCTTTTAAGATTTTTTGTTGTTTTCTGAGTTTGTTTTTTGCGAATTTTTTAAGTTTAGGGGATTTTTAATTTTGGCGTTTTTTCGATATTTATAGTTTTAGCGGTTTATTTTACTTTTGGCGTTTTTTTCAAGTTTTGGCGCTTTTTTCGGTTTTGGAGATTTTTTAGGTTTTTGGTGATTTTTTAGTTTTAGCGATTTTTTTGTTTTGACACTTTTTTCGTTTTTCAATTTTTTTGGTTTTTGGCGATTTTTTTGTTTTGGCGCTTTTTTTCTTTTTTTGCGCTTGTTTCGATTTTGCGATTTTTTCCATTTTTAGCGATTTTTTTCATTTTTTTACGATATTTTTATTATTAGCGATTTTTTAAGTTTTAGTATTTTTTTCGTTTTGACGACTTGTTTCGGTTTTGGGTTTTTTCGTCTTGGCGATATTTTTAATTTTAATAATTTTTTCCTTTAAACGCCTTTTTCATTTTGGCGATTTTTGTTTTTGACATTTGTGTAATTTTGGAATTTCTTAGTTTTAGTGTTTTTTAAAATTTCAAGAGTTTACGGCTTATGGTTTCCAAGATACTGCAAATTGTCTAAATTACATTGTCAAAATTACATTAAATGATAGAACACCCTTTATCTTTTATTGTTTTAAATATCAGTGTGAAATGCTGTAGTCTATTAACAGACTAAAACAATTAACACTAACTTTAAAAATTGGAAGTGTCTATATATTTATGTATGTGTCTGTATATAGCATTAGTATTTCAACATTATTCGTTGCTCGCTTTAGAACACCCTTTAATTTTTAACTGTGACATATTTTTTGTTGTAGCAGCCAATGTTGTACATGTTCTGTGAAAGTTTCAGGTCCGCAGCTCTTACGGTTCTCGAGAAAACAGCCTTTGACAGACAGACGGACAGACAGACAGACAGACAGACAGACAGACATACAGACAGACGGACAGCGTAGCGAAAACAATAGGGTGCCTTTACACTTTTGGTGTACGGAACTCTAAAAAGATAAAAATTAAGGGCATTCTATCAGGTTTTGTACTTTTGAAATTGAGCTGTATCTTATGAACCATAATCATTAGACACTTAAAGCAAACAAAATTAATAATTAAAGGTTAAGTTAATAAATAAAGGGTATTCCTTCCAGTACTGTAACGAACAAGCCGAAGAGTAAATCTTCAAAACGAAGAAAATCACAAAAAAAATAAAACGCAAAAACAACCCCAAAACTAAAAAATAGTCCAAAACAAAAAAAACCCCAAAATGAAAAAGCGCGGAGACGCAAAAAGCACAGAAACGAAAAAAAAACGACAAAATGAAAAAGCGCTAAAACGAAAAAAGCATCAAAACGTAAAAAATCGTAAAAACGCCGAAGCTAAAAAACCTCAAAATTAAGAAATATCCAAAAGGAAAAAACGCAAAAATGAAAAAAGCTGAAGCGAAAAAACACCAAAACGAAAAAAGCGCTAAAAGTAAAAAACTCTAATTTAAAAAATATCAGAAACGAAAAAATCGCTGAAAAGGAAAAATCCCCAAAACGAAAAAAATCGCCAAACTGAAAAAATCACAAAGAAACGAAAAAATCGCAGAAACGAAAAAATTGCCTAAATAAAAAAAACGCCAAATTAAAAAAACCCCACAATTGAAAAACTGCCAAAAAAGCGCTAAAACGGAAAAAGCACTCAAACGAAAAAATTTTACAAAACTACAAAAAAATAAAAAATTCATTAAAACAATAATTCTTGCAAAAAACCCCGACTCCAAAATAGGCGTGGCACTGCCCATAATTTTTATCATAATGATGTACTTTCACGAGAACAAATTGTGTGCGAAGTTTCGTAAGAATTGGTTAAATAAAATTAGCTTAAATGAACATTTACTTTTCATGGGAGTGGCACTGCCCACTTTTCAAACCATAATTTTGTATTGTAGCAATAACTAAATAGATATGAAAAAGTTTCATACGAATCGGTTTAGTAGAAGTTGTTGATAAAGAATATTTACTTTAAACGGGCGTGGCACTACCCACTTTTTTAATTATGATGTAGAATCTAAACAGAAGCTTAATATCTGTGCAAAATTTCATAGGAATCGGTTGAGTAGATGTAGATGAAAAGGCATGTGTATTTAACTCGTATGGGTGTGACCCCGCCCACTTTTCAACGGGACCAATCTGGAAATGCACAATGCACCCTTTTTTAATAAAGAAAAAAAATCCGAAATCGGTTTGTAAATGGCGGAGTTTTGAAAGAAAACCCTTAAGAAAATACATGACGAATTGGTAACCTTTCTTCTATTTTTTTGAAGTCGGCTAAAAAACGTAAAAGGAAAAATTGCTAAGATTTTAAAATTCCTTAGAAGTAAAAAACGTCAAAACCAAAAAAGGGACATATGTATATGGCATGCGTACGGAACCCACTTAACTGCATTTATTTCATTTTAGTCTATTTTATTCAAATCGATCAACAATGACGAAAGTTATACTAATTTCAAATAATTTTGTGTGGCAAAATACGGCAAATGACAGTGCGAAAGAAGCAAAGATTTTTCAAAGAAAACAAAGAAAACAAATTTGTATATCGTGTCTACCCTTCAGCTGCTGCTAACTTTTATTTAACATCCTAAAATTTGTAGATAGATTATATTTAAACAATTTTTTTATCTAACGCTCAACTCATTCTTATACGAATTTAATACTTTTTATTCAGAACATACACTTTATTTTGAATTCATTACAATTAAAATATAATCTTCATTGTGTGTTAACATAACTTCCTTAGGTATTCACTAAAAAATTTCAATTATATTAAAAAACTATGGTAACACTCAATATACTTTTTTTATATACAAACGATGATTGATTGATGAACCGTTTTCAATATAATACTATTTCGCAAAGCTCACAAAACTTTTAGAAGTACAAACCTACACGCAAAGAAAAGATATGGTTGTGGCATGGTTGCGTCAGCAATGACATGTTTCCCAATATAGTTTATGGTTCTGGTAAATAAGTTATTATTGTTTTAAAAAATTGTGAACCTTAATTAGCTTACGACAAATAAACTCATGTTAACATTCAATCATCATATTATAGAAATTGTAACATGGTTACATTTAACAATATACATTGCTAAAAAAGAGTTGACTACAATCATTGTTTATTTAAAAATGCGGCATTAGTATGATTCTACAAAAGTAAAATATAACAAGAGCCATACTATCTTAAGTCAATTTATTTTCAATATTTATTTATTAAAATTTTATTTATTTAAAAATGCAACATTAGTATGATTCTACAAAAGTAAAATTTAACAAGAACCATACTATCTTAAGTCAGTTTATTTTCAATGAAACTATGGTTCTAAAACAGACATGGCTGTTTGTTTTTAAGAAAGTTTTTGTTCTTAACTTTCCAACTAAATTGAACCGACCATTTGTGTTAGCTTTTTGTAAAAAAACAGATATAGAAATTTAATAAATAAAATAAAAAGGTAAGTTCCATATAATTAAAGTATTATATTTGAAATTTTTCTTTTGGGAATTAAATGATTTTGTCCACACATAATAGAGGCAAACGGGGCAAGAAACTGGGCATTACATCAGTTTCATGAACTTTTTCTACACATTTCAATCGTTATATTGTAAAACTGTCGCATTGAATTGCAACTTTGCAAGTTTGGTATGGCAATGGAACAATATGCATAATTAAATGAAACCATATGTATGGCTAACTGGAACCACATGTATGGTTAAATGTAACCATATGTATGGTTAATAAATTAATATGCATGGTTAATCTAGCCATATCTGTGGTTAATTAGAACCATATGTGTGCTTAATTGGAACCATATGTATGGTTAATGGAACCATATGTATGATTAATGGAACCATATGTATGATTAATGGAACCATATGTATGGTTAATAGATTAATATGTATGGTTAATGGAACCATATGTGTGGTGAAATCGAACCATATGTATGGTTAAATGGAACCATATGTATGGTTAAATTGTACCATATATATGGTTAAATGGAATCATTTGTATGTTTAAAGGAACAATATGTATGGTTAAATGGAACTATATGTACGGTTAATGAAACCATATGTATGGTTAATGGAACCATATGTATGGTTAAGTGGAACCATATGCATGGTTATATAACAATTTTATTGTTAACTTAGACAACATTATTATGTTTAAAACAAATTTAGTTTCAAAATAGTATGGTTTGGCTCCAACCATATATTCCATCATAGTATGTTGCTCTTCGATTATATTTGCCCCAACCATGTTTTTTCTTTGCGTATACGCTGTCAATTTAGTGCATATCGTGAATGTTATTTTAATAATTAAATTGAGTAATGAAGCGTACTAAAAAAGCGTAACGCTCAATGCACAAGACTACGGATAGCAACATTGTTTTAAAAAAATATTATAATTTCTAATATTTTCCAAAAACTGTTTGTGCAAAATAAGAGAAGCAAATGCAAATATTCTAAAACCGTTATAAATTTAATCTCGTTTTCGGAAAAATACTTAGTTTCTTAATGTGAAAAATCAACATCATGCATTACGGACACAAAATTTTGTATGAAGAGAGTAAGAACCGTATTTTCGTTTTTCCTTCTTACACAAAAAGAAAACTTATGGACATTTATTTATAATCTATTAAATCATGCTAAAGCCATTTTCATTATAAAAAATTTATGAAATATTTTACTATACTTTCAATGGACACGTTGAAATGAGAATCAGCCATAAATATTTTGATCCTCTAAATCCGAATCAGTTGCTAGAACATTGTTGTTTTTATTTTGTTGTACAGTAGTATGTATATAAATTATCTTTTTATACTCTAACAGTGATGAAAAATATATTTGAAATTTTTATATTTTATTTCGCCTTTTCTATTTATATTAATAATAACTTCTCAATTGCTCTACAATTTCATATTCTTTTTTTATTTTAATAAAATTCATTCAAGTGCTAAATCAAATGAAAAAAAAAATTTTTGCTTTTAAATACTAATGGCTATAAAACCACATATTGTGAATTGTTTATAAAAATCATTGTGAAAAAAACCTAGTAAAACCACAAAATTATTTTAAAAATAAAAATTCAATATATTTATAAAGAGAAATATAGAACAACTCTAAATCGCTTTAAATTGTACAAAACAATTATTCATACGCCTCGGTTAACAATATAAATTGAAAAGTTTTACTTTTTGTTTTTATTGGTATAAAAATTAAAATCGAGTTCGTTTAAAAGTTAACAACGTATTTTGCCAGCTTTAAAAAGTATTCAAGCGATTTTTTTTTGCATTTCAAAAAAGGATATAAGGGCAGATATTAAGAGAACAAAATTTTTAGGTAAAATTGTATTTGTAGGAAAAACTTACCTAAAACTACAAGTTGTGGCAAAAATATATAAAGGGAAAATTTACAACTTGCAAAATCATAGTAAAAATAAAACATAAAAACTGTAAGATTATTTTGTAAATGTATTTAAAGAAAATTAAATTTAAGCCTTTATTTCCAAACAATATATAACAAAATTTTGTATACAACTTTTTATTGGCTTACAGGGAATTAAAGTTTTAAGCTTTTACCATATGTTCACCCGAAAGCACAAATTTTTTTTTTATTTTTGTTTAACTTATTTTTGTTAACAACAATTATCACTTCCACCGACACCGAACAATATTGTTGTAACTTGTTGTAGCAACATTTTATTTGAAGACCTTTTATGTAATACATATATTTACATACAACTTTTTGTTTCCCCTTAGAAACCCTTTTATGCGCACATGTGTTTGCTGTATATAAAAATTATGACTTTATTGTCATAAATTTTTTTAGTCATATTTACAAATATAGCATCATCTACCTCTGTTGTCGTTTATTTTTTTATTATTATTTTTTTCCACTCTGTATCACATGAAATTCGAATTTCTCATAAAAACATATGCAGACAGATACAGTTTGTTGTCTCTACTCTTACTTATATTATGTAAATACATTGGTTTATGTATGGGTGGTTATTATTATTCATTTTTTTTAACAACAACTAAATTGTGGCCATTTAAAAATATTTGTGTGCTTAAAAAGCAGCAAACACAATGAAACTTAAACATAACAACAATATGCTGTTTGCAAGTTTCAGTACCATTATTTTTTATAATAGTCTTTATTTAACAAATGTCAAAACAAACCTAGAAATAAATAACAGTGGAAAGCGAAATAAGAAGGCAATTGTCAAACGTATGTACATATGGATATTGATTTTTGAAAAGTTATTTTATAAAACAACAGATCTAAGTAAATATGTATGAAATTGCTAAGAGAACAGAAAAAGGATATATGAACAACTTTTTTATTTTAAGAACTTGAGTAAAATTTCTTAAAAATATGAAAGCACTACAAAAAAGCGTAATTGTACTGACAAAAGAAGTTCTTAAATTAATATTAAAAAATTATCAAAATAAATTCAGTAAAGTGCGAATTTGGCTCATACACGAAGGGTTCGGTGGGAATACACATATACTCTAAAACATTACTTCAAATTTACGATCATATATATGATCTAAATTTGTGTTAAAAATTTCTCCTTGTTTAAAGTTACATCGATTTTGCAGTTATTTTATTAAAGAAAAAACCTTTAAATAAAACATATTTAGTCCAAGTGGAAAAAATGTAACGGCTATGGCTGAATGGTAGATACGTCAGATTATCAGTCAGGAGGTCGCGGTTCAAACCAGGACGCAGCTAGTCGCTTTTTTTAGTAAAACATTTTGTTGAAAAATAATGCGTGTGTAATTTTAGGTCGATAATAATCTGTAAAGTGTTGCCGACTATTATCGACCTAATTTTCAACAAAAGTGCTTTTTCGTTTTTTTCCATTTTTCATTTTGGCAATTTTTCGTTTTGTTTTTTCGTTTAATTTTAGCTTTTTTTTTAATTTTTTTTTTTCTTTTTTGCCGATTTTTTTTTATCTTTGACGCTTTTTTCACTTTGATAACTTTTTTTTATTTTTATTTTGCCGTTTTTTTTTTGGTTAAAAGTTTTTTCGTTGTTTAGCGACTTATTTTAATTTTGGCAATTTGTTCAGTTTTTGCGCTTTTTTCGGTTTGGTGATATTTTTGGTTTTTGGTGATTTTTTTAGTTTAAAGGTTTTTTTCTGTTTTGGCGCTATTTTCGGTTTGCGGTTTTTTCGGTTTTTGGCGATTTTTTTACTTTTGCTGCTTTTTTATCTTGGCGGTTTTTTTTTTGTGTCAAAAATGTGTTCCATTTTTTGCGATATTTTTTTTTTTTTTGTTTCCTTTTCTAGCGTTTTTTTAATTTCAACAGTTTGTCTCTTACGGTTTCCAAGATACAGCAAATTGTCTAAATTACATAGTCAAAATTACTTTAACTGATACAACACCCTTTAATTTTTAATGTTTTAAATATGAGAGTTAATTGGTGTAGTCTATTACACAGACTACACCAGCACTAACTTTGAAAATTTTAAGTGTCTATATATAAGTGTCTGTATGTTACATTAGTATTTCAACATTCTTCGTTGCTCGCTTTAGAACAACCTTCAACTTTTAACTTTCATGTAGCGGCCAAAGTTTAACATGTTCTGTGAAAATTTAAGGTCCGTAGCTCTTATGGCTCTTGAGAAAACAGGATATGACAGACAGACAGACAGAGAAACAGAGAAACAGAGAAACAGACAAACAGACAGACAGAGAGACAGATAGACAGACGGATGGGCAGCATAGCGAAAACAATAGGGCTCCTTTATACTTTTGGTGTCCTAAAAAGAATGCACTGTGTCATAGTACACCGGCTTGGAACGAAGTTCCTGTCGCCTTCGCCCTACCCGCTTTTGGCTTGGGCCTCTTGGTCTTCTTGGGCTTCTCTTCGGCCTGCTTCTTTCGGCCTTATGCCATTGGGAGTCCACCTTCGGTCGCCCCATTCGGTTGCTACGTCAGGCGCCCCCTCATCTTTTTCGCCCTTCGGCACACTCCGCCGAGTGAGTCACCGGATCCGGCGCCATGACTTACACCAAAAAAAAAACAATTATAATTTAAAAACAAAAATGTCTCTTACCTGGATGCCACCAACTAAATAAATATAGTAATTTCACCAGTAAATGAAAAAAGAGACAATTCGTGAAAAAACCCACTATCCTGTGACAAATACTTAGGCGATATTTCTCAAGAATTTATCTAAACACCTGGTATTTAGCCGAGACACCCTCACGTAGCAAGGAAACCAAACATTAACATTTGTGTATTGGCTAATGGTTGCTTTTCTTGCCACGTGAGAGTGTCTCGGGTTAAGGATTCCCAAAAACAAGAACAAAAATCTCCCCAAAATCCCACAAGTTCCTTGGAATCGCAAAAACTAGGACAAAAATCTCGCCAAAATCCCAGAAGTTCCCCGCATTCCCAAAAATATATCCAAAATTTTATAACTTCTCCGGAAAACAACGGAAACGCTGAAAACAGCGAAAGGGCCAAAGTGGCAACTCTGGGTTTTTTAAAAATTTTTAATTTGCATAGGCCTGTTGCTTTCACTTTGATTTGTCGTTATCAGTATTCGTTACACCCCAGTAAAAAAATTTCATATATTTTGAAGCAGTAATACCCGCCTTAATTGCGGAATTTAGGAAATTTACGCAATTAAGGCCTTAATTGAGCTCAATTTACCATACAAGACTTCAATTAATAAATTGAGCAATTAATGCTTAATTGTTTCATAAATTGAGTAAAGTTCGAAATGCAACCCTTTGTGACAAGTATGTTTACTGCGAAGTATGTTTAGTCAGAAGCAAAAATTGTATACAGTGGGAAGCCCACGGTGTAATAAGTATACAGATGGCAGTATAACGTCAGATGATTAGTTTTGCTTCGGTAATTTTGTGCACAACCTACTTCAAGCACGTGTAATTTTTTGTCAATCATTATCTAGTTCTTGCTTTATTGTTGTATTCGCTGCCCTTATGCGGCCACCTGTATACTTATTACAACATTGTCAAGTTAAATGCTAATTGAGTAAACTTAATTTACTATGTGTGAACACTAAATTTAATTGCTCAATTCAAATTAAATTGTCTCAATGAAAAATCCATATCTGAACAGAGTATAAGGCAATGGAAAACATTTACATAGGAAACTTAGTTCCAAAAATCGCCCGTACAAATAACAGACACCCTAATATACAATTTATAACTCCAATTTACGTGATATATGTTTATATTTACACTAACGTACTTGCTATACACGTACGTATATATCTTCATATAATAAGCTGAGAAATAAACATTTTTATAACACAAAAAATAAATTGAAGTACTCAAATCCAGGAAAATATTCTTTGTTGTGGGACTTTACGTTTTTAATATCGCTGTTATTTTACGCTTGGAAAACAAAGCAATTTAAAAAAATATTTTATATGCAAATATTATGGCGCTATTTTTCCTAATGACAATAATATTGCACAACAACTTCAGTTCAGTTTCAAAAGCCATAAGATTTAGGATAAACCATATGCAGTACAGCTTATAGAGATTTTGAAGGAGGATATAAAAATGTTAAGCTTAAATTATTAAGTGACATTTTCATTAGAATGAATAGTAAGAAAAAAACTGTAATAAAAATGTTTTTTTCAGCGTATTTATTCATATTAGAATGACATCTAAGCTTATGAAATTCGAAAAGTTTAAAATTTATTTTAAAAAACAAGGGATGAACTACTTTAATTTTAAAATTTTTGCTAAAAAAAATATATACATATTTGTAATATTAATGTTGTTATTTACAAAAAAGGATATACAGGCAACTTGCATATTTTTAATGCTTTTACTCAAAATTATTTTTAATTTTAAATCTACATTAAAAATCTCAACATGTAATTATAATTTTAATTAGATTTAGCAAGAAATGAATGAAAAAATTGTATCTAAAAAACAAGGCAACTCATCATAGTACATATTTGTCTCAAATTTATAAACCACAAAAAATTACCATGGAAAAAATTTAAACAACGCAATTTCGTGCATTGAAATTATAATGAATTCCATAAAATATAATAATATACATACATGTACAATATATGTACATACACATATACAATACATATACATATTATCAAAAAAGGATATGAGCAAAAATTTTAGGAACTGTCGCTTTTATATAATTTTGATTAAATGAACATGATGTGAGTTTTTTTTCAATTTATTATTAAAAACAATTTTGTTTAATACAGCGGGAATTTTTTTCTTATAATGCACCTCAATTCAAGTAAGAATAAATTAAGTGAAGTGCGACTTTAACTCGCACACGAAGGGTTCCGTACGAAAACACACATGTATATCCTTTTCATATATGCCCTTTTTTCATTTTGACAGTGTTTTCGTTGTGCTTTTTGGTTTAATTTTAGTTTTTTTGTATTTTTTCTTGTTTTTGGCGATTGTTTTGCTTTTGGCACTTTTTTAATTTTCTTGATTTTTTTCGTTTTTTTTTCTGACAATTTTTATTTTTTTGCAGTTTTTTTTTGTCTTTGCCGATTTTTTAGTTTTGGAGATTTTTTGGTTTTCGCGTTTTTTAACGTTTTTTACATTTTTGACGATATTTTGTAGTTTTAGCGATTTATTTTAGTTGTGGCGATTTTCTCAGTTCTGTCGCTTTTTTCGGTTTTGGGGATTTTTTTCGGTTTTTGGCGATTTTTTTTACTTTTAGCGATGTTTTTGGTTATCACTTTTTTTTCGTTCTGACAATTTTTTGTATTTTTTTCGCGATTTTTGGTTTCTTGCAACTTTTTTTTTGTTTTTTTCGCCGATTTTTTAGTTTTGCCGTGTTTTTTTTTTTTTTTTTTTGTTTTGGCGTTTTTGTCTTAGCGATTTATTTTAGTTTTGGCGCTTTTTTCGGTTTTGGGAATTTTTTCGGTTTATTGTGATTTATTTTAGTTTTATCGATATTTTTTTTTTGCTTGTTTTGACACTTTTTTTTCGTTTGACGATTTTTTTGCTTTTGTCGAATTTTTAGCTTTGGCGCTTTTTTTAGTTTTGGCGCTTTTTTCGTTTTTGTGATTTTTTCAGTTTTTGCGATTTTTTTGTTTTTTATGATATTTTTAGTTTTAGCGATTTTCTTATTTTGTAGTGTTTTTTTTCGTTTTGACGACTTTTTTCGGGTTAAAGGGCTTTTTTTAGTTTTTCGGCGATCTTTTTAGTTTTGGTAATATTTTGCGTTTTAGCGATTTTGTTTTAATTTTGGTGCTTTTTTCCTTCAAGCGCTTTTTTCATTTTGGCGATTTTTCGTTTTGAATTTTTTTTAATATTGGAATTTTTTAGTTTTAGCATTTTTGAAAATTTCAAGAGTTCACCTCTTGCGGTTTCGAAGATACAGCATATTCATTGCATAGCAAAATTACATTAACTGATAAAACACCCTTTAATTTTTATTGTTTTAAATATCAGTGTTAATTGGCGTAGTCTATTCTACAGACTACACCAATTAACACTAACTTTGAAAATTTAAAGTGTCTATATAAGTATAAGTGTCTGCATATTACATTAGTATTTCAAGATTTTTCGTTGCTCGCTTTAGAACACCCTTTAAATTTTAACTTTTCAGGTCCGTAGCTCTTATGGTTCCCGAGAAAACAGCCTGTGACAGACATACAGACAGACGGACAGCGTAGCGAAAACAATAGGGTTCCCTTACACTTTTCGGGTACGGAACCCTAAAAATGCTGAAATGGACCCCAATCTCTCCGATTTTAATATAACTGGGTATGGCCGTTGCCGGGAGAGTTCTGGTATTTTAAAGAGTTTTTTGTTCCAGTTTTTTGAAATCCGGGGAACCTTTGGAATTTTTGGAAATTTGTTATTCTAGTTTTTTGGAAGCCTGGAAACTTCTGGGATTTTAAAGAGATTTTTGTCCTAGTTTTTGGGAGTCCTTGCAGCCGGTTTGTGTTTTGGTGCCCGTGCCAAATGAAGGTGTCCCGGCGGCTAAATTATTTAGAAGTATCGCCTAAGCATCTTCCAGGCGATAGTTGTTTTTTGTTGGCGAATTATCTTCTTTTTCCATCTAGAGGTTAAAATTACTATCTTCGTTTACTTGCTGCCATCAAGATAGGTGAAATTTTTGTTTTTCATTTTTTACTTTTATTTTGTAGTGGTGGTCATAGCGCCGGGTCCGGTCACTATTAGTCGCTGACTAAGCGATAAAGATGAGGCGAACGTAGCCACCCAAAGGTGGTCTACCAGTGGTATGAGGCCGAAAGTGGCATAAGGCCGATGGCATAACACTGAAAGCAGCAGGCCGAAGATGCACAGTGGTTCCAATTGGAAAGAAGGCCCATAAATCTGTATACTTAGAACTTTCGATTCGATTACAAAACAATGTACATAAAAATCATAGAAGAGGACATAAGCTTTAAGAATGTTGAAATTTGCACCACCCTGTTAAAACACACGTTGAGCTACAGGGTGTAAAAATTGATAACCTCGGGCATAAAAAACTTTGTCGGTCTCATAACTTTTACAAATATTATCCGATTTTAATGAATTTAAGCTTGATGTAAAGTTTATCAATTGATAAAGAAAATGCGGTTTGTTTTCATAAAATATCTTTTATATTTTCAAAGATATTGGTTATTGAATTTTAAAATTTTTGGTTTTTGGCCTCGACTTTGTTGTCTATTTCGTCAATATTTCCGGTAATATCATAGCCAAAATTTTCTAAAAAAATATTTTATGACTTTTAACACAATCCGTGATAACACGCAGAAAAAAAGTTTTTAGTTAACTCAATTCATGTAGTCGTTTAAAGAGATCAAAGTCAAGACTTTGAAATGAGAGTGAAAAATGGCAAAATTTTTATGTTTTTCCTAAAATGTTTTTCTTAAAAAATTTTCAAAACTAAAATTTTTTATTCTCAATATTTCAAAAGGATAGACTTAAAAAATTACTGCATTTGAAATTTTAATTCGATTAAAGCTGCACGCTACATTCAGCGTTGAACGAAAATGGTGAATTTTTCAATGAAACTCGAAGTTAATCGCTTAGGAAAAAAACGCCCATCAAGTTTTTCAAATTTCTCTACTAATTATATTAGATATATTTAATATATTTAATTTTGGGTTTAATTGCTATCCGCCCGGTCTAAAATGTGGCCAGGAGAGCAGATTTTCTAAAAACAGTCAAGCTTTCAGAAGCATTTTACCTGCATGAAAACTCTACGAAATTTCATTTTTCAGTTTTTAATTCTTGTCTATTTATTAAAAAACATACACAATCCTCTTATGTATAAAAAATTTTTAGTGATATATTAAAAGGACATTTTTTATGAATTTTTAATTCCAAAACAATGAATGAAGAAAATGCTGATATTACGTGTAATTGATATGATGTGTTATGATGATAGGGGGTAGGCCGAAGGCGAAAGGAACTTCGGTCCAACGCGGTGTCCCGTGACACCGTGCGTTCTTTTTTCAATTTTGATGGCGTCATATCTCCACAACTGAAGGAGTTAGAAAACCAAAAGTTAATATCCATTACTATAAAATATCTAAAAAAACCACACAAAGTTTTATCCTAATAGAAGATTATAAGGTTCACCAGTTGGTTGATTTGAAGTGGTTTAACTGATTTCTGATATTTTAAAGCCACATCGGCTTCACGGATGAAAAATTTGTTGCCTCACCGGCCTTCGGGCAGGCTTAAGGGTTTTCTCCTCTGATATGTTAAATAACGATATCGCTGAGTAAAGATTATTTTTTTACCAATTTCTACTTAAGAGATTCTTACGACACTTTGGCAACACATTGGGTTCCCGTAGCAATATTTGAAAAATTGGGCAGTTCCATGCCCATACTATTACTCTTCAATATATTTCTAGCATTTGTTTTGTTTGATATCTTGTAAATTCTAATACTGAGATATTTATAATATTGACATGTATTTAAACAATCCCAACAAAAATATTAACTAAAACTAAACAAACCTTTTTAAGGACTTTTAACACAAAGTGTTATTAACTTTTAAGCTCTTCCTATTGACATTGTTCTTATGTTAAAACCTTAAATCTCTTTCAACCCACTAATACACACACACTCATTCATTTACAATAGACACATAACAAAAAAGAAAGAGTGTGGTAAATTCAATTAACTTAAGCTCAAACAAAAGTTGATGTCTGGTAAATTATATTTACTTAAGTAAAAATCCTATTTATACACTTCAAAGTTATACATTTTAATGTAAAACTAAAATACAAAAAAAAATAACACTAAATCCCTTTCTATTAGTAACCAACCATGACCAAATCTTAAAATAAAAGATTTTGAGTTGTATCAAACATCATTTTCCATCTTAGAATACAAACACACACACACACACACGTCCCTTTTAACTTGATATTTTCTCTAAGCCATTAAAGCAAAATGGTTAAAAGTCAGTGTGTTCGTGTGTATGTTTGTGTACTTTGAAAATCAAATAATCTTTACTAATGTAAAATTCCTTTTTTTTTTTTTGTATTCACTTAAAAGCACAATATAATTGCAAACCCAAAAACTGAGACACTAACGAGCTGAAAAAACCCCTAAAACTGAAACTAACAAAATCATTTTCGAGTTCCATTAACTGGACGCATGTAACATGCCAAGTAATTGTATTTTACAACAAACCAAATAACATGTTTAAATTACACAATGTTGACTGTGTTATTGAGTGAGAAAGTGTGAGAGTGTATGTATTTTGCCAGCAAATAATAAGTTAGTAACAAATCTTTACGTACAATGTGTGTAAATTTATCCAGTTAAGTGCAAATTAGTGCCAAGTTGAAAGGATATAAAAGAAAGAAAATTGAAGTTGTTATCTTAGGCGCAAATTACAAAGGCATACAATTTAACTATGGGCTATAAAATATACGAATGATAGAACAAGAAAAATTAGGCAGACGGAAAGGACCAATGCAACTGATTCAGGTGAAATGAAACACGAAAAATTTTTAATTGGAAAAAATAAACTTTAGAACATTTTGAACAAAAGTTGTATAAGTAGAAGTTTTTAGCTTTTTTTCTTTAACTTGATTACCATACAAATTGTCTTAGACTTTGTACTACACTGTGCATACAAAGTTTTTTATGTAATATTTCTTTTAAAATTGTTCACGTGTCTTTTTTTAGAAAAATTGTAAGGTGCTGCCACATGTTGGGAACTTTATTGTAGTTTTCAGACAACACTGACAGACCATAATTGTTTATTGTTCGCAGTTTTGTCTACATACTTTGGAAAAGTTTCAAACCTTTCATATCCAAAGAATTTCAAAAACCATTTGAGAATTAAAAATAAGTGTTTTTGAATAAAATAAGCATAGTTGGCTTAGAAACTGCCCAGCAGCTAAATTTACAACTAGATACGCTTTTAGGACAGTCATATACTAGTTGTAATGATACTAGTAAAAAAAACTACAGTCATATTACTAGTTGTAACAAGACTAGTAACGATACTAGTAAAAAAGGCCAATTATATTATTAGTTGTATCGAGTCTAGTAACGATACTAGTCAAAAAAGGACACAGTTTTTAGGTATACGACTTATACATAAAAGTGGCTCAGTGGGTAGAGTACTTGCCTTGAAATATGGGGAATGTGTGTTCGTACCCCGGTTGAACCAAAGTTTTTTTTAAGAAATACAAAACGATAAACTTTACAACAACTGGTATTCCAACTGGGATATAACTGTATACAAATGAACTAGTTGTGCTTCGATGACAACCTAATGTTAAAATCGATAGTTCGATATATGAAAAAAGGACAGATAGGCAACTAGTCTGAGCTAAAAAGCAACTAGTATATTTCTAAATACATACTAGCTATTTTGTCTGCAGGGTGATAGAAAACCCAACAAACAATTTATATTCGATATGTAGAAAAATAAAAGAGATTCATATCGAATATAAATTGTTTGTTGGGTTTTATATAAGTTTAGAAGCCTATTTATATTGTGATTTTCAAAAAATTATTTCTAAACTCTCCAATGGTCTAAGAAAATCTGTGCATAAGATAAGAGGTTTGAAACTTTTCAAAAGGCATTGCTTAACCCTCAACAAATAAATCTTTATTTTAAATTATTTTGTCTATACTAAAAAAGTTCTTATTAAAACTCACTGAAGTTTATCCATCTAATAAACTGTTGTTAGCTCAGCTGGAAGGTATGTTTGGAAAAACTATTGTGACATGATTCTTGTTAAAAAACTGACAAAGAGCCAATCGAACATACTATTAGAAATATTGTGGGCGACTACTTTGTGCGTCCGATTTTCACTTAAATTTCTATGGAACAAACTGCAAACAAACACTTTCAAATAAAAAAAGGTTCTTCAAAATCGGTTCATAAATTGTAGACAATCAATATTTGGGGTGGGCAAATTGAACATCCGATTTTCCAAAAAAGGGCTAGGACCAAACTGCAAGGAAACCTTTTCAAAGAAAAAATTATTTCGAAAATCGGTCCATGGATGGTGGAGTTAAGCCAGAAACAATATTTGGAGCGGGCGAATTTCCCCTCCGATTTTCAAAAAAATAAAAAAAAATACAAAATTATGGGACCAAACTGCAAGAAAATCTTTTCAAACAAAAAAGAATTTTGAAAATCTGTCCATAAATTGTGTAGTTATACGAGAATCAATATTTGGGACGGGCAAATTGCCCCTGCAATTTCCAAAAAAAAAAAAAATTATAGGACCAAACTGCAAGAAACCATTTTCAAACAAAAGAAAAAAATTATTTCGAAAATTCGTTTATAAATGGAGGAACATTTGGGGTGGGCAAATTGCCCCTCCGATTTTAAGAAAAAGCTATGAGACCAAACCGAGACCAAGATTTGGGCATGACGCGCAACTGCAAACAGTTTTGTAGTTAACGCATACACATAATAATATTTAAGTTATTTTTTAATTTTTAGTCCAAATATATTAGAGCTGCTTTAATTTTCTGTAAAAAGCTTTTATTTTTACTTTTTAGTGAATAGATAGATGTGTGTTTTTTAAAATCGGAATAATTTTTTTTGCAAAGTTATTAAATTAGTTTGGCTTAAGTTAATTTTTAATTTAATATTTCGATCAAATTATTTTTTATTTAAGAAAGAACTCAATTATTAAAACTCTAAAGGCACTTAGCTAAACATGAATGTGTACTGTTCCAAAAAAAACTTGGGCAAAATAAACATTCAATAAAATCCCAGCATTGAGATTATCGACGATATTCCAAGCTGGTAAGACTGAAATGGAAAAAGCTTAAAATAGTTGAACATGCTAAGAAAAGACAGTTAGTGAAGTTCCGAACATTTAGACAAAAGTTCAATAAGGTGCGACTCGCCACAAGATGGCGACAGTGTGTTAATTGAGCTTACTAATATTAGTAGGATTTTCGCTACAGTGTTGTTGCCACTGTCAGTGGTAGTGTGGGTAAAGGACTCTGATGAGTAGACTTGGTGGTCACGAAACAGCTGTCAGTTCAACCTTCCGTACAGCCAAATTTTTCTTTGAATGTTCAATATTTACATGCTTTAGAATTTCTTTCTTAAATAAAAAATAATTTGATCGAAAGATTAAATTAAAAAAGAACTTAAGCCAAACTAATTTAACAACTTTGCATAAAAACCATACAGTTCGACTAAAAATTCATAACTCAATAATTTTTTTTTAATATTATTTTGTATGGGAGGTACCACTCTACTCCGATCCAGCACTAGCGGTGTTATTTCGGATTACGTGCATTTGACTATAATGTAATTCACACTGATGATTCCAAAGTTATATAGTATTCCAAATATTCGATAATTATTAATTAGTTTGTATGGGAGGTACCTCTTCCCATGCTCTAACACCACCATTTCTCTGCTGTATAATGCGCATTAACTATAAAGCAATACACACCAAGTTTGTAGACCTTCACTGATATAGTATTACATATATGCGACAGTTAATGAGTACTTTGTATAGGAGGTACCACTTTTCGCCTTCCCTCCTACAAACGTAGTTTTCTGTTTCACTACACGCATGGACTAAAGAGGAATTCTTACTAAGTTTGAAGACTCTCACTGATATATTATTCCATATATGCGATAATTAATAATAGCTTTGTATGGGAGGTACCCCCTCTCCATCCCCACGCTCCTATTATATATTTATGAAAATTGGACCACCTGTGTAGTGTACCATTTTATGTAAAAAATATAATTTGTAAAATCGCTTCACATATGACGGAAAAATCGGTGAACATAGAAAAAAAAACTACATATATGACGAACATATCTGTGGTCATAACCCATAACCGCCTAAGTCGAGTTGGGATAAAATTTAATTTTTGTTGTGAGGGACTCCATTCTTATCTAATTCAAATCGCTACCAATTTTTTAAGTATGTAACTTTTTTAAAATGACAATTATCTATAAATAAGTTAAAGAAAAGCAAACTGGCGATTGATACTTTAAATAGCTCTCCCGAAAATTTTTGAAAACGACTTAAGCGGTTAAGGCTTGTGACCATAGATATATCCTCCTCCATTTCCGAAGTCGGTTAAAAATTTGTCTCTTTCCATTAAATATTTATGCATTTTACAGCATCATAATAAGATTAAAGGAAGTCAAATATATCGATTGGTGCTGATATCTGAAAGTTAGAAGAATTAAGTTTAATAAAGAAAACGATGAGCATGGAAGAAAGAAGGGTAGCATTAAAAATCTAAAATTCATTATAACAAACACCACAATATTTACTTTACTTTCTCATATTTTTAATATCTTAAAGTCAGTAAAGTAAAAAAAGAACACATCAAAACATAGACAGGCACAATAAGAATTATCCCATCTATATTTAAAATAACATTCAATAACAGGCTTTCATCAAACAAAATAATTAGTTTTAGTTTAGGTTTGCTCCTTGTAAAGCTTCATTAGCCTTTTACAGACTTTATTCGAAAGCAATCATGCATGTTTAACAGGAGTCATATAGAATTAACAAAATCATTTTCAAACATTTACAAATCTTACCTAAACATAAAAGCCACTTATCTACTCCTGCCAACAAAAGGATATTTCATCAACAGACCTTTAACTGTTACTGGGTTTGTGTTATAGAGCCTGTCATTTTGAATTTGGATATTTGTTTGAACAAATAAACGACATGCTAATACCAGATAAATGAAACATGCAGCAAAATAAGTTGTAAAAAGTTTATCTATTTCATTTTTAATATTGATTGTTTGAAACAGGCAGAAAGGATTTGCACTAAACTAAAAAGGATTAAAAAAAGAGAAAAATTAAGCAATTATTACATAATTTATTTCAATTTAAAGACTAACAAAATAACCAAAATTTATAAGTTTTCAAGCAAATTTCCAGTACTAAAACCAGCGAACATTACAAACCTCATGGAAACGGGGGTAAACCTTAATGCCATAAAAGTATTTAGTAAAAATGAAATAAGAATCGAAAGAAAAAGAGAAAAAATATATCAAAGTGAAGTAAACCTCCGACCAAAACAGGCTAAAAGCGTTGTAAATACCATCAATGATTAATGTAATTTAACGCGCCACTTAACATTATCCTTGCAAGGACATATAACTTAATTGGAATGCTTGCATAGGGCAACCAACCAAACTTATATAACAATCACGTCTTATACATATAGCGAAGTCAGGCCAAGTAAATATTGCTAACCAACTACATTTATTTTAACGTGCTTAACAACAAATACGATATATAGATGATGAAGAGTAAAAATGCTAAAAAATTTTAACAGTAAGTAAAGTAGAGCAAATGGATTTTGCTTTTGCTTCTTCGTCTATACCGCCATAATGTGGCGGTGCAATTGCAGGAGATGACTCGCTTATTTCACTTATGTAATAATTTTAAGCTGTTTTGTATACAGCCATCGTTGTTGTGTGTCTGTATGCATAGCTTAAGTAATTCCTTTGTTGGTAAAAGTCATTGAGAACAATTTGCATGCTCGAGGTTATTTTATAAACGAATGAAAAATTAAAAAATCAAAAATTTTATACACATCATCTATTAGCGCCATTTGTTTTTCTTCATAATATAAGTGTGTGATGATTATGAAAATTAAAACAAACAAATTAAAATATATATATATATATATATATATATATATATATATATATATATATATATATATATATATATATATATATATATATATATATATATATATATATATATATATATATATATATATATATATATATATATATATATATATATATATATATATATATATATATGTAAAAGAAAAAATGATATAAGAAGAGCTCTTTTAATAACAACAATACCTAAAAAAAAGTGTATCTATAAAGTTTGGTAGTATTAATCCACGACTTATTATAAAGATTTAATTAAAATCTGTAAAAAAAATAATTAAAAATCTTTTTGAGAAAAATATTTTAGAAGTTTCAAATGCATTATGTAGTCATTTTTAAAAAATTTACTTGCGGTGTATAATTTTTAAAAATCTTTAAAGCTAAAATTTAATATGTTTGGAAAAAGGATATTATGAGGACATCATTTTAAGACAACAATTTCAATAAAATATTTTTGTTTAAATATTACGCAGAGTCATTCACGAGTTGTAATGGAAAAAAATTAAAGTTTTATAGAAAGTTTTAAGTCATCTAAACATATAATTGAAGTTTCGGGAAAACCTGAGCCAAAACAAGTTTAAATATTTTTCGATATAATATTGATTCAAATTATGCACAGAAAAAATTAAATTTCATTTTCAATAAAGGAATTCAATGAAATAGTAAATATTTTGTCTAGAAACGGACCTACAAACAAATTTATAAATATAGACAAAAATATTTCAATAATTCCATTTGAAAAAACATGATTTTTTCAGTAAACAAATTGTTTAAATCTATGAAAGAGTTTGTCTAAAAATATTTACAAATTATAAACAAAACAATTTACTAAATAAAACAAAAAGATTTAATGGTTTTTCTGAAAAAAATCAAACAATATTTTGGCTGAATTTATATAATAGTTAGTCTAAATAATAACAAATATTAGAGTTTACTAAATCAAATAAAACTATTTGCTAAATTTTTTGTAATATATCAAAAAAAATTTTTGTCTGCTTCTTCGGTATCATGCATGGGTTCAAGTCTGAATGTTTATCTAATAACTCTAAAAAAGTGAATGAGAATTAACGCAACGACATTAACAAATTGATTCACTCAAAAATCTTTAGAAAACAAACTTGGTACAATCGCATTTCTTTTGATATCATTGTTGTTGTTGTTGTTATTTGTGTGTATGTCGTCATCAGAGTCGTTTTTTTAAGACACAGAAAACGAGGTTTTCTTATTGTTTTGGTATTTGCGTCCTACATAAAAGTCAAACAAGAAATTCATTGTTTCAGTAAAGAATATTTACTGAAAATAAAATTTATTTTTAGACAAACTTTTGTTTGAAAATTTATTGGTGATAACTTTCTCTGTGTGGCAGTTCAACTGTACATACATATATAAAAACTTTGAGTAATAGCAACAAGGTAGTTGAAAAGGATATGATTGAAGAGAGCTCATTTAAAAAATAACAACAGTCGATACAAAAAATATTTCTGTATTGACATTAGCAGTAAAAACACTATGCAAAGAGAAAAATCTCAAGGAGTACTACTTTATTTTATTGATGTGGGTGTCTCGGTAAGCTAGTGGGCAGTGTGCTAGCCTATCAGTGTGGAGGTTGTGGGTACGATTCCCACCAAAGACTCTGGTCTGTTTCACTACAGCGAGTGAAGGTCTTTGTTGCTATTATTATTTAAATTAAATTATGATATAATTTGTAATTGTATTTTTAACATTTAGTAAATAAATAAATACAAATTTTATTGATGTGTTATGGTCCCCTAAGTACAAAAACAGTGGTAATGTTAAGTTCTATGGGTTCCGTAGACCAAATATCTAACGGAACCCTATTGTTTTCGCTACGCCGTCCGTCCGTCCGTCTGCGAGTCACTGGCTGTTTTCTCGAGAACCATAAGAGATACGTCCCTGAAATTTTTAAAGAATATGTATAACTATGTCCGCTACAACAACAAATATGTGACAGTTAAAATTAAAGGGTGTTCCAAAGCGAGCAACGATAGATGTTAAAATACTAATACAGACACTTATATAAAGACACTCAAAATTTTCAAAGATAGTGTTAATTAGTGTAGTCTGTAAAATAGACTATATCAACTAGCACTGATAATTAAAACAATATCAATTAAAGGGTATTCTATCAGTTAATGTTATTATGACTGTCTAATTTAGACAATTTGCTGTATCTTGGAAGCCGCAAGAAGCAAACTCTTGAAATTTTAATAAACGCTAAAACTAGAAAATTTTCAAAATTAAAAAAATGCCTAAACCAAAAGTCGCCAAAATGAATAAAGCTCTTAAAGCAAAAAATACCAAAAGTAAAAAAATCGCTAATATGCAAAAAAATCATCAAAACTAAAAAGATTGCCAAAAAACTAAAAAAACCCGAAAACAATCCCCAAAAAACTAAAAAAATCCCAAAAACCGGAAAAATCCCCAAACGAAAAAAAATTGCAATACTAAACAAATCGCTAAAACTAAACAAATCACCAAAAACCGAACAAAATCGCTTAAACGAAAAAAACTCCAAAACTGAAATAAATCGATAAAAAATCGTGAAAAAACTAAAAAAAAACTAAAACAAAATAACGCCAAAACTAAAGAATGGAAAAACCCAAAAAAATCGCCAATAAACGAAAAATCGTCAAACACCGAAAAAATCACTAAAACGAAGAAAGCACTAAAACTAAAAAAATCGCCAAAAAAAAAAACAAAAAAATTAAACTAAACTAAACGTAAAAGCAAAACAAAAAAATTAATAAAATGAATAATAGGGTAAAAAGTAAAAAGGGATATACTCGTATGTGTAATCGTACGGAACCCTGAAATCACCTGATTTTTGTAAAAATGTTGAATATTTACACTGTACAAGAAAATCAATTTTATTTTTAAATAATAATATGCTAACCCCTAATTCTGGTAAAGGCCGCAAAAATTCATTCATTTTAGGGGGAGTTAAATTTTCCTCCTTTTGGACTGACTCGGCATAGAATATCTTGTAGGCCTTACCTTTAAAGTATATAATGTGCTCAGCAACTTTATGTAAAACACCACGATTAAAATTTTTGTTGAACATTTTAACACTCTAGCTTTTCGTGGTATGGGTCTTTTTGACCCCTAAATAAATAAGGGGCATAAACCTCCACTTCATAGGCGATATAGCGGTCTTGATTGTTCCACGAAAATGTTCCTCGTGGTGTTTTACATAAAAATTGTAAACACTTCCTACACCTTAAAAGTAAAACCTACAAAATATTCTATGCCGACTGTACAGTGTATATAATCACTGTACAGCTGTACGGTGTAAATTATTGCAATTTTTGTTGAAGTAAGGTGACTTCAAGTTATTATGAATAAAATCAATATTTATGCATCGATTTTGATTAAATAAAGCTTATTTTATTTGTAGTGTAAAAAAATAAAGTTTTTGCTATTTTCCATTTTATATAAATTTTTAAAAGTTTTTTTTTTAAAGTCTGTACATAAAATAAAGGGTTTGTAAATGTTCAAAATTGTGTTTGAAGTCTACTGACGATTTGGTAAAGCACCAATGAAGTGCTGCATATAGACAATGCTTAAACACCAGCAAATAAATTTCATTTAAATTTTTACTAAATAAAAATTTTCCAATTTTGCATAAAAAAATATCTTTTTCATCATTGCGGTCTTATTAATTCCGAAACCATTGCGTATATAAAAAAATAATGTTAGAATGGCTTAAAGGTAATTTTATGCCAAAAATTAATGTAATTAAATTGAATAACCCTTTCCTTCCTAAGTTATGATGAAATCGGTGTAGTAGCCTCTTGAAAAATTCTAAATTTTAGAAAAGAAATTTAAAATAACCGTATCCATAGAATTTTAAATTTCGACTGTTTTTTAGTTATAAAAAAATTTGTGGTGATCAAAGATCATGACAAAAGTTTCATTTTGTTATATAGTGTACTTTACGACTTATAATAAAGAAATAGTTAAGATTTAGAAAAATTCGATATAACGGGTAAGCTGCAATACATACAACAGCTCTAGAAAGAATAATACATTCGATATTTCGGCAATACTTCAGATTATCTGAAATTAACAAACGTTAACAGTAGGCGGCTTATGAAACAGGTGAGTTGAGAGACATTTGCTGGAGTAAAGAGTTGTAGTTCAAGTAAGAAGTACCAATGTATTTAAAATTTTTTTTTATTTAATTTATAAAATTTTTCGCTTACAACTTGTGCTTTGGCATCCAGTTTATTTCTGCAAAAATATTTTTGCAAAATATGCATTGCTTAAAGTAGCTTGCCATATATCCTTTTTTAAAATTTTCATTAAAATTTATTTTTATATAAAAATTAATATAAGGAACAGTACAGTAGCCTACATACATAAATCTCTTACATATTTAGTCCACTATTGGTGCTTAAATTTCAATGAATCCAGTTCCAGCATTCTAGGAACTAGTAAAAAAATAACCTTCTTTGTTTTCAGAGAGTTATGCTTGCTGCCCATGCAGTTTTTTTGTAGTATTATTTCATTTCCTGTAAAAAAATAATTATAGGATATATGTTTCCAGTAACAAATTTGTATTTTCGCACATTTTTATATTAATCTTTATAAAATTATGGCTTGCCATATATCTTTTTTTCTACAATATTGCTTTCAATATACTATGTAATATGTACATATTTATTAATGCATATATTTATCTTAGTTTCCTAGCACAATGTTCATGTTTATAGTTACCCTTCAATTTATATCCCACTAAAATACTCTTCAAAATCAGTATTTTAGTAACTAATTAATGCGAGCATACAAATTTTTACTGAAATTTTAGTTTCCTGACATATACGATTTAATTTCTGTAGCAACAAAATTATCTCAGTATCTTGTTGTATGTTGTAACAATATTTGCTTATTCATAAGCAAACATTAACTTAATTTCCGTGGTTGGTACACAGAACTCTTAATAACAATGCTTGTGTTGCAATCCGTATGTGCTGCTGCTACTACTACAAGTATCATAGCTACTACTATTATCAGATGATATTCTAGATGTTATGTTTATTCACATTATGTACAAGTAAGTGTTTGTGTAGTTTGTAATCTACATAAAGTTTTTTTTCACATTAAATAAAGTGATGATACTAATGAGTTAGATGATGAGTATGCAACTGCTTATGATGAGAATGTTAAATATATATACAACTTTTTTTTGCGGTTTGAAATTTGTAATACAAACTAACAGCCCTATAAAATGTTCATCATTTGTAAGTATGTCAGGCATATTCCTCTTTTAATTTTTTCCACTTATTTGTTTAACCAGTAGTTTCTGTGTTGAGTTTTTTTCTTAAATGCATTTAATACAGTTGCCCGAAATGAATAATAATATTAACACAGAAAAACCATCTGATGTAAATATTTTATCATAAACAAGTGTACTCGTAAAAGAAAATTCAAAAATTTCAATATAGTAAATGATTAAAGCGAAATTGTTAAAATAAAGCAATAATTGTAGAACGAAAACGAATTATTTATATGCTTCCCCATTTCCTGTATTTATTTATTTTGGAATTTCAAAACTCAAACCTTTCACCGCAATCACAATCATCGACATATATATATTGTAGTCTTCATTATGGTATAGACTTAGCCTAGGCATAGTCTGGACACAGTGTATTTATAGTCATGGTCTAGTCATAGTCTAGTCAAAGTCTAGTCATAGTCTAGTCATAGTTTAGTCATAGTCTGGTCATAGTCTAGTCATAGTCTAGCCATAGTCTAGTTATAGTCTAGTCGTTGTCTAGCCATAGTCTAGCCACAGTCTAGTCATAATCTAGTCAAAGTCTAGCCATAGTCTAGCCACAGTCTAGTTATAGTTTAGTCATAGTCTAGCCATAGTCTAGTCATTTTCTAGTCCATAGTCTAGTCATATCATAGTCTAGTCATAGTCTAGTCATAGTCTAGCCATACTCTAGCCACAGTCTAGTTATAGTCTGGTCATAGTCTAGCCATAGTCTAGACACTGTCTAGTCACAATGTAGTTATATTCCAGCCATAGTCTAGCCACAGTCTAGTCATAGTCTAGTCATATTCTAGCCATAGTCAAGCCGCAGTCTAGTCATAATCTAGTCATAGTCTAGCCATAGTCTAGCCACAGTCTAGTCTAGTCATAGTCTGGACACAGATTAGTCATAGTCTAGTCATAGTCTAGCCATAGTCTAGCCACAGTATAGTCACAATCTAGTCATAGTCTAGCCATAGTCTAGCCACAATCTAATCATAGTCTAGTCATAGTCTAGTCAAAGTCTAGCCAGAGTCTAGTCATAGTCTAGTCATAGTCTAGCCATAGTCTAGTCATAGTCTAGCCATAGTCTAGCCACAGTCTAGTCATAATCTAGTCATAGTCTAGCCATAGTCTAGCCACAGTCTAGTCATAGTCTAGTCATAGTCTAGCCCCAGTTTAGTCATAGTCTAGCCACAGTCTAGTCATAGTCTAGTCATAATCTAGTCATAGTCTCGCCATAGTCTAGCCACAGTCTAGTCATAGTCTAGTTATAGTCCAGCCACAGTTTAGTCATAGTATAGACATAGTGTAGCCATAGTCTAGCCATAGTCTAGCCACAGTCTAGTCATAGTCTAGCCACAGCTTAGTCATAGTCTAGTCATAGTCTAGCCAGAGTCTAGCCACAGTCTAGTCATAGTCTAGTCATAGTCTAGCCACAGTTTAGTCATAGTCAAGCTATAGTTTAACCATAGTCTAGCCACAGTTTAGTCATAGTCTAGCCATAGTCTAGCCACAGTCTAGCCACAATCTAGTCGTAGTCTAGCCACAGTTTAGTCATAGTCTAGTCATAGTCTAGCCATAGTCTAGCCATAGTCTAGCCATAGTCTAGCTACAGTCTAGCCGTAGTCTAGCCACAGTTTAGTCATAGTCTAGCCATAGTTTAGCCATAGTCTAGCCACAGTTTAGTCATAGTCTAGTCATAGTCTAGCCATAGTCTAGCCACAGTTTAGCCATAGTCTAGCCGCAGTCTAGTCATAATCTAGTCATAGTCTAGCCATAGTCTAGCCACAGTCTAGTCATAGTCTAGCCACAGTTTAGTCATAGTCTAGCCATAGTTTAGCCATAGTCTAGCCACAGTTTAGTCATGGTCTAGCCATAGTCTAGCCATAGTCTAGTCATAGAATAGCCATAGTCAAGCCACAGTCTAGTCACAATCTAGCCATAGTCTAGCCACAGTCTAGTCATAATCTAGCCATAGTCTAGCCGCAGTTTAGTATTAGTCTAGTTATAATCCAGCCACAGTTTAGTCATAGTATAGTCATAGTCTAGCCATAGTATAGTCATAGTGTAGCCATAGTCTAGCCATAGTCTAGCCACAGTCTAGTCATAGTCTAGCCACAGCTTAGTCATAGTCTAGTCATAGTCTAGCCAGAGTCTAGCCAAAGTCTAGTCATAGTCTAGTCATAGTCTAGCCACAGTTTAGTCATAGTCAAGCTATAGTTTAACCATAGTCTAGCCACAGTTTAGTCATAGTCTAGCCATAGTCTAGCCACAGTCTAGTCATAGAATAGCCTTAGTCAAGCCACAGTCTAGTCATAATCTAGCCACAGTCTAGCCACAGTCTAGCCACAGTCTAGTCATAGTGTAGCCACAGTCTAGTCATAGTATAGTCATAGTCTAGTCATAGTCTAGCCATAGTCTAGCCATAGTCTAGTCATAGTCTAGCCACAGTCTAGTCATAGTCTAGCCACAGACTACTCATAGTCTAGCCACAGACTAGTCATAGTCTAGCCATAGTCTAGCCACAGTCTAGTCATAGTCTAGTCATAGTCTAGCCACAGTTTAGTCATAGTCTAGTCATAGTCTAGCCATAGTCTAGCCATAATCTACCCACAGTTTAGCTATAGTCTAGCCACAGTCTAGTCTTAGTCTAGCAACAGTTTAGTCATAGTCTAGTCATAGTCTAGCCATAGTCTAGCCATAGTCTAGCCACAGTCTAGTTAAAATCTAGTCATAGTCAAGCCATAGTATAGCCACAGTCTAGTCATACTCTAGCCATAGTCTAGCCATAGTCTAGCCACAGTCTAGTCATAGTCTAGTCATAGTCTAGACACAGATTAGTCATAGTCTAGTCATAGCCTAGCCATAGTCTAGCCACAGTCTAGCCACAGTCTAGTCATAGTCTAGTCATAGTCTAGTCATAGTCTAGTCATAGTCTAGTCATAGTCTAGTCATAGTCTAGTCATAGTCTAGTCATAGTCTAGTCATAGTCTAGTCATAGTCTAGTCTAGTCATAGAATAGTCTAGTCATAGAATAGTCTAGTCATAGTTTAGTCATAGTCTCTTCATACCCTACTTATAGTCTTCTTATAGTGAGTGATAGTGTATTTATAGTCAAGTCATAATCTAAGCATAGCCTAGCGATAGTCTAGTAATAGCTTAGTGTTATTGTACTCATAGTCTAACCATAGTCAGGTCATAGTCTACTCTACGCATAGCCTAGTCACAGTCTAGTCATAATTTAGCTATATTCTATTCATACCCTACTCATAGTCAATTAATAGTCAATAGTCTTTATAGCCTATTCATAATATATTTGAAGTGTAGTCGTAGTTTGTCCGTAGCAGGACATATAGCCATTATCTACACGATATTATGCCACAGTTAGCAATATATTCTTTTGTTAAATATACTTTCATAATTATTCTTTTCATTTTAAAAGTACAATTTTTTAATAAAACCATAAAGACTATTTTAGCCATTACATCTTTGGTAAAATTGAGTTATCAAATATGTAAAGCATTCTTTCATTCTACTGTGTAGAGACCATAAAAATGCATGTTAATGCATGTAGTTATATCGAGCATAAGTTTTTAAAAAGAAAACGAGAAATGCTAGTCATAATCTAGTCATAGTCTAGCCATAGTCTAGCCACAGTCTAGTCATAGTCTAGCCACAGTTTAGTCATAGTCTAGCCATAGTTTAGCCATAGTTTAGCCACAGTTTAGTCATAGTCTAGCCATAGTCTAGCCATAGTCTAGTCATAGAATAGCCATAGGCAAGCCACAGTCTAGTCACAATCTAGCCATAGTCTAGCCACAGTCTAGTCATAGTCTAGCCATAGTCTAGCCGCAGTCTAGTCATAGTCTAGTTATAGTCCAGCCACAGTTTAGTCATAGTATAGTCATAGTCTAGCCATAGTCTAGCCATATTCTAGTCATAGTCTAGCCACAGACTAGTCATAGTCTAGCCACAGACTAGTCATAGTCTAGCCACAGACTAGCCATAGTCTAGTCATAGTCTAGCCACAGTCTAGTCATAGTCTAGCCACAGACTAGTCATAGTCTAGCCACAGACTAGTCATAGTCTAGCCACAGACTAGTCATAGTCTAGCCATAGTCTAGCTCCTTTTTGCAAAGCCTCTCATACCAAAAAGTAGGCTACAACTATTAATAAAAGTATTTGTTATACCTGCAGGAAAAAGATTTTTATATAAAATTCTTTTTTATATTTTTCCTCCCTTTTTTCCATCAAAAAACGGATTGTGGGTTTCTTTGTTAGTTTATTCTTATTCATAGAGTGCAATGTGTGCTTGTATTGGTTTATGAAAATTTGTGTGTCTAGCCACAGACTAGTCATAGTCTAGCCACAGACTAGCCATAGTCTAGTCATAGTCTAGCCACAGTCTAGTCATAGTCTAGCCACAGACTAGTCATAGTCTAGCCACAGACTAGTCATAGTCTAGCCACAGACTAGTCATAGTCTAGCCATAGTCTAGCCACAGTCTAGTCATAGTCTAGCCACAGTTTAGTCATAGTCTAGTCATAGTCTAGCCATAGTCTAGCCATAGTTTAGCCATAGTCTAGCCACAGTCTAGTCTTAGTCTAGCCACAGTTTAGTCATAGTCTAGTCATAGTCTAGCCATAGTCTAGCAATAGTCTAGCCACAGTCTAGTCAAAATCTAGTCATAGTCTAGCCATAGTATAGCCACAGTCTAGTCATAGTCTAGTCATAGTCTAGCCACAGTTTAGCTATAGTCTAGCCACAGTTTAGTCATAGTCTAGTCATGGTCTAGCCATAGTCTAGTCATAGTGTAGCCACAGTCTAGTCATAGTATAGTCATAGTCTAGTCATTGTCTAGCCATAGTCTAGCCATAGTCTAGTCATAGTCTAGCCACAGTCTAGTCATTGTCTAGCCACAGACTAGTCATAGTCTAGCCACAGACTAGTCATAGTCTAGCCATAGTCTAGCCACAGTCTAGTCATAGTCTAGTCATAGTCTAGCCACAGTTTAGTCATAGTCTAGTCATAGTCTAGCCATAGTCTAACCATAATCTAGCCACAGTTTAGCCATAGTCTAGCCACAGTCTAGTCTTAGTCTAGCCACAGTTTAGTCATAGTCTAGTCATAGTCTAGCCATAGTCTAGCCATAGTCTAGCCACAGTCTAGTCAAAATCTAGTCATAGTCTAGCCATAGTATAGCCACAGTCTAGTCATACTCTAGCCATAGTCTAGCCACAGTCTAGTCATAGTCTAGTCATAGTCTAGCCACAGTTTAGTCACAGTCTAGTCTAGTCATAGTCTAGACACAGATTAGTCATAGTCTAGTCATAGTCCAGACACAGATTAGTCATAGTCTAGTCATAGCCTAGCCATAGTCTAGCCACAGTCTAGTCATAGTCCAGCCATAGTCTAGCCATAGTCTAGCCACAGTCTAGTGATAGTTTAGTCATAGTCTAGTCATACTCTTGTCCATAGTCTAGTCATATCATAGTCTAGTCATAGTTTAGCCATAGTCTAACCACAGTGTAGTCATAATCTAGTCATAGTCTAGCCATAGTCTAGCCACAGTCTAGTCATAGTCTAGACATAGTCTAGTCATAGTCTAGTCTAGTCATAGAATAGTCTAGTCATAGAATAGTCTAGTCATAGAATAGTCTAGTCATAGTTTAGTCATAGTCTCTTCATACCCTACTTATAGTCTTCTTATAGTGAGTGATAGTGTATTTATAGTCAAGTCATAATCTAAGCATAGCCTAGCGATAGTCTAGTAATAGCTTAGTGTTATTGTACTCATAGTCTAACCATAGTCAGGTCATAGTCTAGTCTACGCATATCCTAGTCACAGTCTAGTCATAATTTAGCTATATTCTAATCATACCCTACTCATAGTCAATTAATAGTCAATAGTCTTTATAGCCTATTCATAATATATTTGAAGTGTAGTCGTAGTTTGTCCGTAGCAGGACATATAGCCATTATCTACACGATATTATGCCATAGTTAGCAATATATTCTTTTGTTAAATATACTTTCATAATTATTCTTTTCATTTTAAAAGTACAATTTTTTAATAAAACCATAAAGACTATTTTAGCCATTACATCTTTGGTAAAATTGAGTTATCAAATATGTAAAGCATTCTTACATTCTACTGTGTAGAGACCATAAGTTTTTATCGAGCATAAGTTTTTAAAAAGAAAACGAGAAATGCTAACAAAACGTTTTTAATTAAAAAAAATAAACTTTAGCTCCTTTTTGCAAAGCCTCTCATACCAAAAAGTAGGCTACAACTATTAATAAACGTATTTGTTATACCCGCAGGAAAAAGATTTTTATATAAAACTCTTTTTTATATTTTTCCTCCCTTTTTTTCCATCAAAAAACGGATTGTGGTCATTTTTGTTTCTTTGTTAGTTTATTCTTATTCATAGAGTGCAATGTGTGCTTGTATTGGTTTATGAAAATTTGTGTGAATGTGTGAGTCTTTGTTTACGTGTTTCATTTATAGTTTGTATGCCTTGTGAAAATAGTTACATTCAACTTCATGCCTTATCAATTTTTCAGTTTATTTCCACCTAACGCCTTCACATTTTATTCATGTCCCACTGCATTTAGCTTTAGCTATACATATGCATTAAAATGCATATTCGTGTGTGTGTGTACACGAATATTTGTATATGTTTGCTTTCATGAACTCACTCTTCATTTTTATTTATACAAGTATTACATTTTATTTAGGTTAATTCCCAATTACTGTGTAAATTGCTTAAAAAACTATTTATATATATGAAGTAAAAAACAAAAACCTGACACTATACAATTTCCACTACAAAGACATACACACATACTCATGCGGTAATAAATGTGTAGGTATAGTGTAGTGCTTTCTTTATTCAGGTACTTTTTTTATATAAAAAAATAAATAAATAAATTGTAAAGAGGTAGAAAAGAGCATACAAATTGCATTTAATATTTTTTGTAAACTTGTTCATTCTAAAGTAATCAAATTAAATTTTGACACATTTTTCTTATAAAACATATTGAATGAAATTAAATTTATATGCATTTATGTAAATGTTCAACAATTTTAATTGTTCATAATAAATTAAAAGTGTCTTAGGTATAGAGATTGCAGAACAAAAATCTCTTAAACAGAAATAAAAGAAAAATATTATAATAGACTTTTTAATATGCAATTTTATGAGTGCTTAGCAGGACAATGGAGACTGAAATTAAGTCGTTAGCTTAAAAAGCAACTAACCTTGTACTATTCTCTTACAGCTATTTTAGTAAGGATTTAAAGCTACATTTATTATAGAAGATATTTTTAAACAAACTTATAAAACTTACGAGTACCTTGAGTAACAGCAAATAATTAACTAGCCTTACCTGAAAGTAAACAAAAGATAACATATGTTAAAATTGATATAAAATTGTATCTGGTTCAATATACCAAGAAAAGTGTGTCAAAAAACTCTTAAATAATATAATTTTTCAAAAAAGGATATGTGAAGAGATTCTTAAATTTGAAACTTGTCACGAAAAATCTTGCTTTGTAAGAAGTTGTGTTTTTAACTATGAGTTGTAGTTCAAAAAAAAATTATTCAAAAGTCACAGCTTCTATTTTTTAAATTGTTAGAATGTCCTTGCTTTAAGCCTTAATTACACTACATTTTTTCCTAATTTGTTAAGTTTTGGAGAATAGTGCAAATATAATATAATAGAAAATTTTACCAGGTGCAAAGACTTCAGCTATATTACGATAAATACCATATTGTCAAAGCTTTTACTAATGTTATCGATAAAAAATAAGTAAAAAAATTTTAAGTTAAAATGGTTTTATTGTAATGAAGCATAACAATGATGCAGATAATATACTAAAAGCTAAAAAAATAATTACGTAGTACCACGTGCCAGCTACTACACCACTCTCCTCACCAACATAGGGCATTGATCGGTTATCTATAGTCACCAATGCCCCACATTTTTAATTTAGTCTGATCAATGCCCTATGTTGGTATTACTTTTTATAGGCGTGGCGCCGCCTACTTTTGTTATTACTAAATTGTATAGTCATCGTAAGTAAAGATGTCCACCAAATCTCAGATCAATCGGTTAACAGGAATGGACTAAAATTAAATATATGGGCGTGGCACCGCCCACTTTTTTAATACAAAATTATATAGTCATCGTAAGTAAAGATGACCACCAAATCTCAGATCAATTAGTTATCAGGATAGGGCCAAAACTAAGTTCTACTTTTTGTGGGCGTGGCGCCGTGCACTTTTTTATATACAATATTGTAGAGTCATTGTAAGTAAAGGTGTGTACCAAATTTTGGACCAATTGGTTAACAGGAAGTGGCTAAAAATAAATGTCACTTTTTATGGGCGTGGCATAGCCCACTTTTCTCACTTAAAGAAAACATTACATTTTGTATAGTTGTTTCTTTCCATCATTTGCTGTTTCTTTATTTTAATCCTAATGTTTTTTTCTATGGATGTTCCCTCAAAGCTCCGCCATTTATAAACCGATTTCGGATTTTTTTTTTCTTTATTTAATATGATGTATTTCCAGATTGGTCCCGTTTTGTTTATCTACTAAATTAGATGATTTTCGAAAAAAATCTAAAGTAACTATTAAGACGCATTAGAAAACCTTTTAACAAAATTAGAACAATTAAACAAATCAAAAATTTTAAAAACTACCTAATCGTTAAATAACTTATCTACATATTTTTTTTAAATAAGTATTTCTTAAACAAGAAAATTTTCAAAATGAAAATTTAATAAAAATTCCTATAGAAAATTTTAAGGGAATATAATTTAATACTATATTCTTATGAAAATTTTTTATATACCAAAAAAGGATATATGGTCAGCTACTAAGCTACCGCTTTTATGGAGAAAAATGTTAAGGGCTCTTAATAATTCCTTAAATTCACGATGTTGTAGTGATAAAAGTTGTTGATAAATGTTAATACCAGAACTTACAAATTATGTTTTATATTTTTATTTTATTTCGTGTTAGCACCTTATGATTACTTTTCTTATTTCTTTTATATGCCTATAAATTTGTCTTTCCCCACTTATAGTAAAGAAATAAAAACGTAAATTGCATAATGATTAATACCTATAAATATTCAACTACAACTGTTAAACTTTATAGTATCTTTTTTATTTTTATTAGAATTATATTTGTCTGTTTGTTCGTTATGCTTGCTTTCAAACATTTATAATCCTATTTTTTCGTTACACTTAACATGTTGGCAACTATAATAAAATTTTGTTTTATTACACTAACACCCGTTAAACTAAAAATTTACACTTAAACTCATACTTAACAACACTTGGTTTCATAAGCGAATGGCTACGAATCTGGTGATCACTTGTTGTAAGTGTATGAGTTTTTCTAAATTTACATATAGACACAATAAAGTTAGGTTTAAAAATTCTACTACTTCTACTATATTCCCAACACGTTTGTTAATAAAATTGCCATAAATTTAACTGCTTTTTTGTTTTACATTTGAACAATATTTTACACTTTAGAACAAATAATAATAAAAAGAGAAAGAACTAAAAGAAAAAAATAACAAAAACTGAGATTTAGTTAAACAAAAATATGTAAGGAAAAACGTAAATGTATAATCCGACTGGGGAGCATAATATTAAAAAATAAACGAATAAAAAGCTTTTTAAAGAATAGTTACAAAAATGTATACACAAGAAAAAAAAAGAAGCAGAAGATAAAACTAAACATACATATCAACAAAAAATCTTGCTTAAATCCCAAGTGATCATAAATAAATTCAAAAATATAGTTAAGTCGCGTACGGTATTTCTCAAACACCAACACACACACACCCCCATCCAGCTAAAGACACTTAGAAAATAAAAGGATGAAGAAAAAAAACAGCAAATAACAATGTTAAGCTTTAACTGGCATATAATGCATAAAACAATATACAAGAAAATCTAAGAACAATACAAACAATACTAATATTTTCGAAAAATAAACAATTTGAAAAAAATAAATACTCTCTTTAAATAAATGCTGAATTACACACATACAATCTCACTTGTAAACTGTATTACCGCAAAAAAAAATCTTTATAAATATCTTTCCACATAGACAAATAACAGCTGAATGAATATCCTTAAAACGAAAACAATAAAAATTGCAAAAAGTGAGAGGAGTCCCAATCCAACTTCATATATGGATTAAAGCTCGTATTCAAATATTTAAAATTGTATAAAAGCTGGCTGTTGTATATGCCAAAGGGGATTTTTGCCTGTATTTGCTTTATTTGTTTGTACAATTTGCATGCATATGCATGCCATGAAAATAGTGTGATATATGTAGTTTTTTTTTTGTAATTTTTGTACTTGACTGGTGTGGAGAACTCCAAATAAAGTATATGTATTTAAAGATTTAATAAAGTTGTAAAAAGTAAATAAACAGAAGCAAACTGAGATGAGAACTTAATATAATAAATGAACAGAATGCTTAAAAATGAAAACAACTTTATTGAGCCTTTAACAAATATGAAAAAAAAAATTTTTAATCTTAAGTAACACTGTACAACAAAATCAAAAATCTATGAAAATACCAAAGCTTTAACGACTGGTTCAGGTAGAATAAAGCTAAAGAATGTCTACTTATATTAAAGCTTACATACAGAATAGTTTCATAGTACAATCGTCAAGAAAATGTTAATTTAATATTTTTCGGTAGTGATTTTGCTTCATAGGTGTTTCAAGTTACTTCAACATGATTTTTCAATAACTTTAAAACAACATTTTCCTCTTAAACTAATCATATTTCATGTTAAGTTAATATTCTAGTACAGTTAAATCAAAATGAAGATGATACTGAAATAATGCGAACAATCATTTTGCATCAAAGTTATTTCAAGTTGAAATAAAGTAAATTTGATACTGATATAATACGAAGAATTATGCTGAATCAAAGTTATTTCAAGTTGTAACAATGTTAATTTTATACTGAAATAACACGAAGAATCATGTTGAATCCAATTTATTTCAAGTTGAAACAATAGGAATTTAATATAGCCATTTTCTTAGCATAGGCATCAGAAAAATTAGTATTGTTGTTGGCTGTCGCACCCAAGATTTGAGCTCGAGTGACTTGCTTGGTAGTCAACGCAGTGGCGCCCGAGCAGGGACCCGATAACGAATCGCAATATGGGCAAAATATAATCACCGTCAACGAGGGAGAATCGGCCCGAAACTACAAGAATAGCTATTACGATAACTTAAGCCGAAGTGAGAAACACGATAGCAAGCTGGCATATCCATAGTCGGTTATTCTTTGGAATTTCTGCGAAAGCAACTATTAAAAATCTTCATTCAAATCGTCTCAACATAGCAACAGAGAAGTTAATTAGAGACTAAGAAATTAATATAAAATCTTTAGAGCAGGACGTCATTAATGAAGATGAAACATTTTTACCAGAACCAGAGATAACAATAATATGTAACATGTCCACCACAGAAATTAGTACTTCAATCTTGGACTGGAATCCAGTGAAAGTGGCCTCATACTCTTTCTAAAACTCATTGAAGATGTAGCCGAGAACCATGCAATACCAGCGTAAGTAACATGAAATTCATTATAATTCAACATGATTTAATTGATCATTTAATATACAATTTATTTTTAAAAAAAATTAGTCATGTTGATTTAAAACGAATTGTAACATTAACAACAATGTTGTTTTAAAAGTGAGAAATATGAAACCAAAAAGAATTAAGGTGAGATTAATAATTTGTTGTTTAAAATTAAAATGAAACAATATTAATTTTAAATCAGCAGCAGGAAATTTTCGGCGGTAATGCGAAGTTTTTCGGCTATTAGCATTTACACAATAAGATCACCAAAATAAACAACAAGTCACACAATTGAGCACAATAGTGCACTGTAGCTTTGAACAATGCAAATAAACACCAACACACTTAAACAACAAATTACTTCTCATAAATTTAATAAGATTTTCAAGCTAAATTGCGCCATGTTGACTTACAACACCTTTTTCTAAGTATTCGTCTGGCAATTATTTGAGGGGAGCTAAATATCCCCTCCACCGCCCCCTTTGCAAATTGCTATTGTGATTCGGTAATCGGTAATATTCGTAATCCTCCACTGAAAGAATTTTGTTCATAGATTCTGTGAGTTTCGACATTAATCAAATGAAAAGCTTCATTAAAATATAACCAACGTCATCCTTAGTTGGATTAATGAAACAAGTTTCGTTAAAATTATTTGAATGAAAGTTTCATTATATATATAAAATAGTTTCATTAATCCAATGTAATAATTTCGCTACGCTACGCTAATGAAATTATTTCATTATGTTAATGAAATCGTTTTATTATTATAATGACATTTTTTCATTATTTTAATGAAATTGTTTAATTATAGTAATGAAACTGTTTCATCCTTTTAATGAACTTATTTCATTGTTTTAATGAAATTATTCATTACTTAGTAGCCTCATTAGAGTTTGTCACTTTTATTGACTATTTTAATTTACTGCTACAAATACGTACGATAGACGCCAATACACATCATCACATCTGTAATGTTAATGACCGCTCATATTATCGAACTCAGTCTCTTGATTTTCATCATTTGCTTTATTAAAATTTTAATTTTCTGAGACCACTCTAATATACAGATAACCTTGCAAGACCCATATAAAAAGTTGCACTCAAAATATTTTAAACATATTTCATTTTAAGCAAGCATATGTTTTCTCATACAAGTGAAAGATCCTTGTTAATCACAATATGTTTCCAGCTAAATCGTCATCATTATATTTATGTAAAATTTAATTTACGGAAAAAAGTATACACATATTTTGTCAACATCAAATTTTCACGCCATAATTTTAATAATAATATATTTTCTCCTTGTTTTTCAAATACGCCAAGGCATTCAAGCTAACAATAAAAAATATCCTTGACAAAAAGTAAATGAAATTTCAAAAATAAAAGAGTTTAAATGCCAAAAAACAGCAGGAGAAATATGAAGCTTAAGTTAAATAGTTTTAGCAGTTGCTTTTTAAATATGCAAATGAGATTTTTATCATTGGCAGATATGTGACATTACAAGGACTCTTCAAATTGTTGTTTAGTCTTTTTTAGTTATTTATATTCTTTTCTTTTGTGTTTTTCCCCGGCCTCCTATTGTTTTTTTGTTTTAAACACATTTGGCAAAGGCTTATAATTTTGAGTGCGTAGTTGTACGCTTGAGTGTGTAAGTGTTATTGTATAAGTGTAAACTTTCACTTAACAATGTTAATGGCATTATAACCTTCTGCCTCCATAGAGACAAGTATTTTAAAGCAGTCATGAATTCACTACATGTATGTAATGCATTTGTTATTATATTTTTTAGAGGTTAAAGCTTTTATGTAGGCTAAGTATATGTGTACACAAATTTGATTTCTGTTGTTTAGTGTGGTAGATAATAAAACAACGATGTGTAGAATTTGAGGGCAAATCTTTTTAAGTTATATAAACACTTTAAAGTTTTCCTGTATCACAGTTTTTTCTAAGACTCTACGAATATCCTTTTTTAATTTTTCGACACTCAGTTACAAAGAGTTTGTAAAATTTCGTCAATTGCACATACATACATATGTAATTAGAGCAGCTATTTTTCTTATTTTGTTATTTTTTCATACAAAAATTTTTCAATTTGCTGTTGAAAAAAAATTTTTTTGCTGTTTATTAAGATAAAAAGTAGAACACAACTTGCTGTAACTCTTTTACTCGAATAAAATTTTAAAAGTTTGAAGAAATATTTTCTTTTTAAGAACCCATACGAATATCCTTTTTATAAAAACTTTGTAAAAATTAATTAAATTATTAAGAACATTTATTTTGTCATTATATTATTATCCTCAAATCGTTATTAAAGTATGTAAGTACCAAAATAACTTTTTCCTTAATAAAACTTATATGTACTCACACTCACGAATGGAAAAATCGTTTTTACTAACAAAATATGTCTTACAATTCGTGTTGAAGCCTTAGCTTTAAAAATAATTGAAGGTTTATATTCAATCAACTCTTTTTAAAGTCACCTACAAATGTCCTATAAAAGTGGTCTTTGAAAATATTATACTAAAAAATATTATAGAAAACTTATTTTCTGAAATTGTTAAAAAAAATCATAAGTATAATAATTTCTTAACTGCCCTCGTATCAGTAAATGCGTTGTAATCCTAACAAATGAGTTTATAAAAATCTCATGAAACAACAGCGTGGCCAAATTAAAAAAGGATTTTGGTAAAAACAAAATTTATTTATGGAATTTGAGGCGTTTTTATAAAAAAAAGTCACCACAAGCGCAAGAGCATCGCCGCCAGCAGCGCCAATAACAAAAGACACATTCTCACTCTGATATTTTGTAGTTCTTTTTTATTCTTTGTTTAAAAGCTCAAACCTTAACATATTTTTGATTCATATTTTTTTTTATATACACACATCTGTAATTTTATTTTGTACATGACATAATAGAGTTTAATTAAAAAATGCGTTGGTTTTTGGCTGATTTTTTATTTTACTACACATCCTTTATGGCGTGCGTTTGTGTAAGCTTTACAGCTGGCAGTTATTTTGTGAAAGAACGCAATTAAAAGTTATTATTTTATGCTTGAGGTGTTGTACAAACGCAAACGTTTGTCTTTCTATGTTAAAATGTTAATTTCAAAAGAAAACAATTTCATTAAAACAAAAGCGAATGCTTTCATGCGTTTCCTTATATTGCTTTTATGGCTCCAAAATGTCAAACAGAGATTTCTTTAATTATAATTATATATAGTTTAATAAGCTTATAGATAATTGCTGTACATGCTGTGTGTTTTTGAATAGCAAAATGTTTACTAACTAAACAAAAGGAACCTTTTAATATAATGTAGGGAAGAAATTTTTTTAATGATTTATTAAAGTTTTTAGTTTCTAGAATGAAATTCTTTAAATTTTTACTGCAAATAATGAAAAGACGTTTTACTATTCGTGCTTTAATATAAGTTTTAAATTGTTAACTAATAACATTTTGCTTCAAGTCGTTGCGAATATCCTTTCCTTGAAAACCCTTCAGAAAGTACCTTACTTCTCATAGCAAAAGTTCAGCTATAGTATAACGTCTGATTTTTTATTTAATATCCTCCGGTTTTATGTTCCTGTAAATATGTATAGTTTTTCCAAAAACAGTTAAAAAATATCTTAATAGTCGTAACAAAGCCTTGACTTTAATATACTATGTTCAGAATTTTAGATTAATATCATATTGTTTAATGCCCTTATGAATATCCTTTTTTTCAAAAGTAGGCAAAAAGTAGATCACTATTCGTAACAAAGCCTCATCCTTAATACAAGCTAAAAATTTTTAATTAATAGCATTTGGTTTAAGGTCTTTATAAATATAATTTTTTCAGAAAAAGTTAAAAACTATCTTGCTATTTGTAAGAAAGCTTCTATTTTAATATATGCTAAAAATTTTCGTTTAGTATCAAATTGTTGAAAGCCGTTACGTATATCCTTTTTTTCAAAAGCAGCCAAAAAGCAGATTTCTATTCGTAACAAACGCTCATCGTTAATACAAGATCCAAATTTTTAATTAATAGCATTTGGTTTGAGGTCCTTAGAAGTATCTTTTTTTTAAGCCAACACAAATATCACTTTTCAAAAGTATCTAAAAAGTATATTGCTATCCGTAACAAAGCCTCATCGTTAATAAAAATTCAGAATTTCTAATTAATAGCATTTGGTTTGAGGTCCTTATAGATATCCTTTTTTTCATCAGCAGTTAAAAAGTATATTTTTATTAGTAAGAAAGCTTTCATTTTAATCTATGTATGTTCAGTATATGCGATTAATATCATATTATTTAAAGCCAATACGAATATCCTTTTTTCAAAAGTTGCCAAAAAGTAGATTACCATTTGTAGCAAACGCTCATCGTTAATACAAGTTCCGAATTTTTAATTACTAGGATTTGGTTTGAGGTCCTTATAAATATCCTTTTTTCAGAAACATTTAAAAAGTATCTTACTATTTGTAAGAAAGCCTCCGCTTTAATATATGTTCAGTATTTTCGATTAATATCATATTGTTTAATGCCATTACTAATATCCTTTTTCAAAAGTTGCCAAAAAGTAGATCACTATTCGTAACAAACGCTCGTCGTTAATACAAGTTCAGAATTTTTAATTAATAGGATTTTTATTAATTTGATTATTTCGAACGTATTTGCTCTGTGAATCTAAATTGATTATTAGGCTAAGGTTCGTAACGTTATATTCAGAAAAAATTGGGCATGATTAATATTCCAAGGAATAAGGGAAAAATTATCATCAACTTAATTTTTCAACGTACACAGCAGAACAGAGTAGCGCCATCTTAGTTGCGATTTCTTGAATAAAAAGTAATAAAATTTTTACTTTTTCAAGAAAAGAAAACGCCATTAATATAATCTGTTTTAAAATTCCATGGAATATCCTTTTTCTAAAGAAGGGGATATTCAACAGTTTGTAATAGAGAATTGGCTTTTATCGCTAAAAGTTCTTAAGAATATTCTTTTATGAGAAAGATTCGAAAACGCATCTTACTATTTGCCATAAATGCTCAACTTTAGTATCAATGTCGAATTTTTAATTAATAGCATATTATAGTAAGTAATACATACATACTACATATACTAATACAATCCCTTTTTCAAAAACCGTAAATAAGTATCTTACTATTCGCAACAAGGCTTAAGCCTAAATACAATTTACGAATTTTCTATTTATTGCATGTTTTTTAAAGTCCTTACGAATGTCCTTTCTTTGAGTAGTCAAAAATGATCTTACCACTCGTAACAAAGTCTCAGCTTTTATATAAGCTTTAAATTTTCTATTAATTGCATCTTATTTAAAGTCCTTGCGAATAGCCTTTTTTCAAAAAAGTGAAAAAGTATTTTACTATTTCTAAGAAAGCCTCAGCTTTAATTCAAATTCAAACTTTTTAATTTATACTTTATTTTTTATAGATCTTAAAAGTATCCTTTACACTAGAATGACGGAATGATATCTCACAGCTCGTATTAAAGCCATAATTACTATTCGCAACAAGGCCTAAGCCTAAATACAACTTATGAATTTTCTATTTATTGCATGTTTTTTAAAGTCCTTATGAATATCCTTTCTTCGAGTGGTCAAAAATGATCTTACTACTCGTAACAAAGCCTCAGCTTTTATATAAGCTTTAAATTTTCTCTTAATTGCATCTTATTTAAAGTCCTTGCAAATATCCTTTTTTCAAAAAAGTGAAAAGTATTTTACTATTTCTAAGAAAGCCTCAGCATTAATTCAAATTCAAAATTTTTAATTGATACTTTATTTTTTATAGATCTTGGAAGTATCCTTTTCACTAGAATGATGGAATGATATCTCGCAACTTCAAATGTATTTCTTCATGTTCGAAATTCTTAAGAAAATCCTTTTTTCCAAAAATATTTCGACTATTATGTTGCTCACTGTTATTGATTTACTTGCATTTAAAATGTATAAATTTTATTTATGTTTGATTTATTTTTAATAATTTATTTTTAATAATTTATTTTTCATAATTTATTTTTAATGATTTATTTTTAATAATTTATTTCAAAGATTAAAATGATTTATTTCTTAAGCAAATGTTTAGTTTTTTAAATAAACTTTTTTCCTTAAACTACTAATGTCAATGACGAACGCCAGCATATGCACAATTTAAGATAAAGACTTTGGTTTTACTTATTGCCATAATGGTATACGGCATACTTAACTCCATATACAGTAGATTTTATTTGTATGCCGGTATTTTGTAAAAAAACTTAGGAGTGTCCTTTTTATCTAAGAATTCAATTAAGAGTAGAAACTTTCTTAATTTTGTTTTACTATTGCATATAATCAAAATCATATGTTACATGTATCTGTTTTTGACCATGATTTTAGAATGTCCTTGTTGCCTTTAAAATTAATTAAATTGCAAATACCGCATATGCGTTATTAAAAATACATGTTTTGTTATTTCAAGGCAATATATGAAATTTTTAGAGACAAATGTGTTTTTTTAGCAGTGTGTGAAAAAAAAGAATATTAGCTATTACTGCAAAATTATAATTTTACAACCAAAAATTTTATGTATTCTTAAAACTTACGAATAAGTACAATGTTTAAAAAGATAATAAGACATACAGGATGCTTTTAAATAAATATAAAAAAATTTTTGCAGTTACAAAAAAAGGACATTTGCTACTACTTTTAAATTATAAAATTATGGGAAAAAATTAAACTATTTCTTAAATCTTAGCAATAACTGTAACCTTTAACAAGATTATCAATCATACAAAATGCTTTTAAGACATATAACATTATGAAGCAAACAAATATTTTTTTTTAATTATGTAAAAAGTCCTAATACTATGTATTTAGATATTGGTGATTTTTGCTAAGTTAAATCTAGTTTTTTATATAATTGTTGAATGTCCTTTTTGCATTTAAAAAATCATTCCAATATTCAAAACAAAATTTATAGGAAAATACTAGCAAATTAGCTTTGACTTTGTATAGGGTTTTTTCTTTTGTATAAAAAATAAAAAATCTCACAAAATTTTAATCAACAAACTTCTTATGTTTGACAACCGAAGCAGCATTATAGGTTGTTATTTGCAATTATCTTTAGAAAGAAACACAATTTTTGAAGGTACAGTCAGGCAGGAGCAATTGCACAGAATGTCCTCTTTTTTAATACCCAGAAAAATTATGTTTCTGGAAGCAGTAAAAACATTGCCTGCCTTCCATTTGCGAAGTTTTAAGAAGGTCCCGATCTCTCAGTGCTCATATTGTTTAAATCACGAAGTTAGCCGGCCTTTTACATTTATTAAACACGATCTTGAAAGTAAACAAAATGTTATGCAGAAGCATTGTAGCTTTCAACAGAGTAGATTCTAACGAATCGACGCTTTTTATCGTTTCAAATAAACACTAACCCATTTAAAAACTGTAAACACATGTAAAGCAGGCATGCTCTCTTTTTACGAGATTTATTATGAAACCCATATTGACTCGCCTGTAGTTTAACGATGATTTTGGCGCATTTTTGATGCTGCAAAAGAAGCGCTGTGTTATGTCACGAACAAGAGCTCTCATGTGGAACATCGCGAACAAAAATCAAGCCTTTTCGAAGCAAGGGAAACAGGAGAAACATCAAGAACCAGCATCTCTCTCCTACAAACCTACAAACAGACGAAGCAGTGGTTTTTGCTAGGTAGCTTAAATAAACACTTAAAAAGTCTAATCTTTCTTATTTTTTTCAGAAAAAAATTAAATGAAAATCTTTAATATCTTCTATATTATCAAAATGTCTTCTTTGATTTAACAAGTTTTCCTGTTTGACATATTACACTTGATTTACGTTTCTGTTTTGGTTTTATTTAAGCGTTTATAGAACTAATGTTCGTTAACAAGTAAATGTCAAATACAATGTTAACAATTGAGAGAAATTATAAGCTTATTTACGGCTTAAAACTGCCAACTACTACATAAATAAACAACGAAGACTACACATATCCTGCCTTGTTTTCTTTTCATATATTTTTATTTCTATTTAACACCTCGTAAGCTAATAGATATTTTTGTTCGTATGAATTTTGTACTGATTTTTTTCATGCTTTTAAAAAAACTCTACCATAGTTTTAATTCTAAGTCTCATGTTATACAGCCACATAACAAATATATCATCTTTAATATAAAACAAAATAAAATAAAATATTTAAATAAATGTTGATTAAATATGAACATTTCTACAAAAAATTAGAAAAAATAAAATGTTTAAAATTCTATTATAAATACATGTAGGCTATGGAATACTAGATATTTACATTCAAATATATTGATCAAATGTATGTTCTAGTTAAGATTTACAATTATTTAACGACAAGTGTTTATAATATTTCAATGCAATTACATGAATTTCAAATATTTAAAAGAGAAATTTTATATATTATAATCTTGTTGTATTTCTCTTCTTGTAGCAATAAGAAATAAATTGAGTTTATTCTTTTAACAGAAATAAATTTCTAATGCACTGAAAGAATTTCGCTTCATAAATCCAATGAAACAATTTAGTTAGATTTTTTGCACAATTCTAATGAAATATTTCACAATTCTAATGAAATTTCACGAATATGGTGACAGAATTTCATGGGAATTGGTTCATTAGCTTTCATAGTTTCGTTAGAAATTTTCATTGGACTTATGACAATAACATTTTGTCATTTTGTGGAAACCTCTTTAAGTTTTGAGAAAATGTTTTAATCGATAGTTAAAATTCTTATGTACTATGAAAAATTAAAAATTTTGTGTCCTTGAACGTCATAATTTTAATGAAATATATTTCACTGTTTTGATGAAAAATGTCATTGCATTTGTGAAAGACCGATCAAATAAATTACATATGTATATATTGTTTTCTTTAAAAAACACACTTTTATTAGGGGTCCGTGCACCAAAATTGAAAAGGATCACTATTGTTTTCGCTACACTGTCCGTCAGTCCATCTGTCTGTCTGCATGTCTGTAACAGGCTGTTTTCTCGAGAACAGTGTGAGGTAGGGATCTGAGTTTTTTAGAGAATGTGTATAACTATAGCCGCTACAACAACAACTATATGGAAGATAAAAATTAAAGGGTGTTCTAAAGCGTGCAACGAAACATCTTGAAGTCCTAATGTAATATACAGGCACTTATATATAGACACTCGAAACTTTCAACGTTAATGTATGACTACATCAATAAATACTGAAATTCAAACAAAATAAAAATTAAAGGGTATTCTATCAGTTAATGTAGTTTTGACTGTGTGATTTTGACAATTAGCGGTATCCTGGAAAGCAGAAGAGACAAACTTGTGAAATTTTGACAAATAGTGCAGTATTTTAAAGGCAACAGTAGCGAATGTTACAAAACAGTTTAAAAATTAAAGGGTATTCTATCAGGTTCTGTAATTATGAAATTTAGCTATATCTTTTGAACCATAATGTAATATACAGATACTTATACAGAGAGACTAGAAATAATAAAATTTTGTGTGTTATTATGCAGACTACACCAATTAATACTGATATTTAAAGTAAATAAAAATTAAAGGGTATTCTATCAGCTAATATACTTTCGACAATTAGCTGCATCTTGGAAACCGTAAGGGGCAAATTCTTAAAATGTTCACAGCTTGTACAGCATTTTAAAGGTAACAGTAGCGAATGCTAAAAAACAAACTAACTAAAAATGAAAAGTATTCTATTAGGTTGTGTAATTTTTACATTTAGTTAAATCTTCGCAACCACAATAATTAAACACTTGTAACAAACAAAATTAATAATTAATGGGTAAATTAATTATTAAAGGGTATCCAAATAAATAATGAAAGAAATTCGTCACAACGAAAAAAATCGCCAAACAAAAAAACGCTAAAACGAAAAAGTCCTAAAATTAAAAAATTAAAAAAGAAACGAAAAAATCGCCAAAATAGAAAAAGCGCTTAAAGAAAAAAGGCATCAAAAATTAAGAAAAACAAAATATATCGCCAAAAATGAAAAAATGGCCAAGAATAAAAACAATCGCCAAAAACGAAAAAAATTCCCAAGACCAGAAAAATAGCTAAAACCCAAAAAAATCGCAAAAAGAAAAAATCACCGAAACCCAAAAAATCGCTAAAAACTAAAACTATTGTGAAAAACCGGAAAAAATCGGTACAATTAGCAAAAATCGCCAAAACTAATTAAATAGCCAACGCCCGCAAAAAATCGCCAAAACGAAAAAAATCATACATAGAAAAATCGCCAAAAACCGAAAAAATCGCCAAAACTAAAAATATCGTCAAAAACCGCAGAAATTGCCAAAGCCAAAAAAAACACCAAACCTAACAAAAAATCGCAAAAAAAAATCTCCAAAAAAACAAAAAAAAAATCGTCAAAAACGGAAAAAAGGAAAAATCGCCAAAACGCAAAAACATCGGCAAAACTAGAAAAACCTGTAAAGCTAAAAAAGCGCCAAAACGAAAAATATCGTCAAATACAAACATATATAAAAATGGCAAAAACGAATAAAAATCGCTATAACTTATAAAAAAAACGCGAAAAACAAAAAAGTTTGCCAAAACGAAACGAAAAAATCACGATAAAATTAAAGTCGTAAAAAAAATAATCGCTAAACCAAAAGAATGGATATACATATCGAGCCATTGCTTCAATAGAGTCATAACTCAAAAAACGTGATTTCCTTACTTAATAATGCATAATTAATCGTCATATCGTTCTTCATATTGTGTAAAAATTTCATACAAATAGCTTGCATAATCAACTCTTAAGAGCATAATAATAATAAATTTTACCATTAAGTTGTTAGTAAACTCAACACTTTCAACTCTTTTTCTGTAAGATAAGTGTTTTGGAATTATGGCTCTATTGCAGCAAAGGCTCGTTGTACTGAACTGATTTATTTCAACAATTGGTAAAGCGAACAACAAAATTAGTCTTATATGATTGTTGTTGTTGTGCTCATTCTTATTATTATACACTCATAGATACGTTGTTTTAACCTATTGTAGCATGGAATTGTCAATATATTAAAACATGCAATAAAAGAGGAAATTCAATAATTAAAATCATTAAAACAATGAAATAATTTCTTTAGAATTCAAATAATGACTTTATGTCATTCAAATAATTGAAAAACTTCATTAAAACGATGAAATAATTTAACCAAAATAATGAAATATGTTCATTTAATTAGCGAACACTTTCGCTTTCGGATCAATGCAATTATTATGTAGCTTGTTTCATTAATCCAACGAAGCGTGACGTTGCTGGGGGACAAAAAAGTCAATCCGGCATCATGGCGATGGTTGATGAAAAAATCACGTGACTACGCATATTTTTTACGGTTGAATATTTTCATGACATTCCAAAATCGACCCTTAACTTTCTGAGAGCATGAAACTATTAAGATTGATGCCGTCATTCATCTGCTCTTATTTCTAGAGAAAATCAGCTATGCCACATTACCTGCCTATACCACATTACTCAAACTTACTCCATCGTTATTGAAATCATACAAAAAATCTAAATTATGCCAAAATATATATATAATTTTTTTAATCAAAAAATTTCTTTAAATTGACTAAATGTGTTATTTCACCACATAACATCTAAATTAAAATAAATTGAAAGTTCCGATAATTGATACATAAAATTTCAGTGGAATAAAAGACCCAAAAATCAGAATAAAAAATTAGAACTAAAGCAAAAAAATAAATGAAAAAATCAATAAAGAATTCTAAAACCTAAAACCAAAAGGCCCAAAAATCAGATTAAAAAATTTGAACTTAAGCATAAAAAATAAATGAAAAAATCAATAAAGAATTCTAAAACCTAAAACCAGGGTGCCGATCTGGGTACATGTGCGTAACACTCATGTGCGAGTGTGCCATACATGTGCCGTACATGTACCAAAATTTGGCATATACACACGTGCCAAAGCAAGCACACAAAAAATGTGGCATATGTACATGCCAATTGATTAGCACACGCACTTGTGTCACAATTAAGCACACAAAAAAATTCGCATTTACTAATGTGTGTGCGCCAGATTTTTGTGTGTGCTTATTTTCGCACGTGTACATGTGCCGAGCTTGCACATGAGTGTGAAGCACATGTGTCTGGAGATATTGACGAAATAGAGAAGAAAGTCGAGGCCAAAAACAAAAATTTTTAAATTCAAAGCCAAACATCTTTGAAACTATTAAAGATATTTTATTGAAATATACTGTATTTTCTTTATCTATTAATAAATTTACACCACTAATATCGGCTAATACTTGTAAATGTTATGAGTTCATGCCCGAGGTAGTCAACTTTGACACCATCTAGCTCAACGTGTATTTCAACAGGATGGTCCAAATTTTAAGATTCTTAAAGCTTCGGTTCTTCTCTATGATTTATATATATACATTGTTTTTAAATCGGAAATCAATTTGTAAAGCTACAGATTTATTGCCCTTTTTCCAATTGGAACCACTGTGCGCCTTAGGCCTGCTACTTTTGGCGATATGCCATCTGGCTGGCATCTTCGGCCTTATGTCATTTGCGGCCAGCCACATTCGGTCGCTATATAAGACGCCCCCTCATCTTTATCGCTTTTCGACACACTCGGCGTAGTCACCGGATCCGGCGTCATGACCCCACCAAAGATAAAAGTTATAATTTAAAAACGAAAGTTTCACGTATATTGATAAAACCAAGTAATTTCAAACTCTAGATGGAAAAAGAAGATAATTCGGCAACAAAAAATAGATATTGCCTGGAAGATACTTAAGCGATACTTAAGCGATACTTAGGCGAGAATTCTCAAGAATTTAGCCGAGACACCTGGTGCTTAGCCGAGACACCTTCATTTAGCAAGGGGTCCAACCATTAGCCAAGACACAAACCTGGTCCACTGAATCCCAAAAATTTGGACAAAAATCTCCGCTAAATTTCAGAAGTTTCCTGGATTCCCAAAAAATAGGACCAAAATCTCCCCAAAATCTCTGAATTTTCCCGGATTCCCAAAAATCGCCCCAAAATCCTAGTAGTTCCCCGGAAAACAACGGCAGCACCGAAAGCCGCGCAGGTACCAAAGCTGTAACGCTGCGTTTTTAATGTGTTTAACCTTTGCGCCGGCCATTTGCCTTTTTTTTTAATTGTCGTTACACGTATTTCTAACCAGTATTTGTGTGACGTATTTGTTAAACGTGTTTACGCTCCGCTCCCAGCATAGAAAACACTTATATGCTGAATATCAGATGTACAACGTTCCATAAGGAACTACGTTTCAAAAAACCTCGACTTTTCGATATCACCTGAGTTAGCCTAAAATATTCATCTGTTGAAGTAATTAGTTTTTGCAACAATCATCAGAAATGTAAGGCTTTCATATATATAAAAGTCATTCATTCTTATTTGAATTTACAAGTTGTAATTGTTTGTATTTTTATGTGTGTAATTTTGATTGCTGTAAAGCTGCAATCAAGCGTTTAGAAGAAAAAAACAGGAAATAAAAAGAAATAAGAAATAAAAACACTTAGAGAAAAACAACTATGATTTTAATTTATTACTTGTTTTTTAGTAAACATAAGAATCTCATCTAAGCTATATATTTACTAAAGACTTCTGAAACATCTTTTTGTAGATTTTATATAAATAAACGCAAAATTTTTTTTAAGAAATTATTCCAAAAAATACAGCATACTTTTAGCTGCTAGCATAAATTTTAATTTAATCCACACACATACACACATTTGTTCAAGTGTAACGTTTATACTAAATCACTTGCTTTTCACACTTCAAATCCAAACACACTCATTTATACACAAACACTTTGATTCACCCATCCATTCTCGTCCTAATTCCAAACTCATTTCATCACACACCTTAAAGCAACAATAATAAACGACAAAAACAAGTATAAAAAACCAAAATAAAAAATATGTCGATGTATTAGTTTCTTCATAACAAATGCATGTTTTTGTGACTGTGTGTGTGCGAGAGGGAGAACATTTTTGTTAGACAGGTGTTTTATTAAATGTGTTGCTTTTAGTACTGAAATAAATCTTTTTTTTTCTATCTTTTTTTTGCCTCATCATGTTCATCTAAAATACAATTGAAGGTTTTCTATAAACGTTCCCAAGTATTTCATATTGTTGTGTATGTAGTTTTTCTTTATTTTCGACATGTTTTTCTTAATAAAATTTCTTGTATTTATTTGTATGTATATTTTATGCAAAATATATAAAATGTGTTAAAAAATGAACAATAATGTTGTTAAAAAAAGTGAATTTAAATTGGGTTTTCAGCTACTTTACGGATTAGTTTTTAGGATAAAAAAGGATTTATACAAATCCTCTAAGTTAAGCTCTAAGCTAAGAGGGAACTAATAACAAGGCTTTTTAAAGAAAATCTTAATATTAATTATATTATAAAAGAGTTTGTTTGTGAAAAAATGTTGAGAAATTGTTTTGCTCTGGGTAAACGAATATTACTAAAAATTGTTAAGATGTTTTTAATTAAAAGATATTACGTCTCTTTTGAAGAACAACGATTTTTAGAGATCACAAACTTTGTGTCAAAATTTTTCTGAGATGTCACAGAGCCACCACTCCGATCGAAAGTTCTTTTAATTCTGTAAAGTGGTTCTTCAGAAAAAGAATATTTTCTTTGGAATCGAACCATTCATACAGAACTGTCGCAAATCTGTACCAAAGTGTAGCTTTCACATTTTTTCGGAACAAAGTTCTAATACAAAAAATATCTGTGGTCACAAGCCTTAAACGCCTAAGTCGAGTTAGGACGAAACTGAGCTATTGGTGCTATCGTGTTCGGCATGTATGAATCTACTTGCTATCAATTTTTGGTAATTGTATATTTTTTGATATAACATCTATCAATAAAAGACCTAATAGCTTAAGTAATTTTTTCATATTATTGTTTTGGATTAACAGCTTAACTCATAACTCACCGGCGTTAGTTTCCTGACTCAAATTAAGTGTTTCATAATTCTACATTCTTACTTTGGAATAATGGCCTAAATCTATTTAAGATATGATAGTTAGAAACATACAGTTTTTATTATTGCCTAAATCAAACTTACGTCGTTATTCCGCAATAGGAAGTAAGATAGGCACAAATTGAGTTGAGTTCTTTTTCCAAACTAAAAAATCACTTTACGAAAATATTATTTCAAGTTAGATTCTTATTCCAAATTTGAATTTAAAAAAAAAATTTATTTAAGTAGACTTTAGTCTTTATTTCAAACTATGAATATTGAAATTTTTTAAAAAATTAGTCACTAAGTCGAGATAGACCATTGAAGAGAGTTCTACATCTTGGTGATTGATTTAAAAGTTAATTTTTAGCAATTTTTGTAAAAAATTATATGCAAAATGTCTGACATTACATTAAAGAAGATAGAATTAGAAAAGCTTCCGGAAGAACGTCCTAAGGAAAAAAGTAAGTGGATAAAAGTTAGTTTATTGGTATTTTTAGATTTTTGTTAATTTAATCTTCATTTAAGAACGAGTATGTTACGTAAGATATTGTTGATTTGTAAAATTTATACTGATGTCACATACCTCTTACGACAAAAAAAATCCTTGTAAAACTTTTATTTTTAAATTAAATAAAAGGTGTTTTTTTTAATTAAATATCTTAGAATAATTTTGTATGTTCAAGGAATCCAAAGTGAAAATATAACATAAGTCGAAAAATTATGAATTATCAGTAAGGAATAAGAACTTAACTCAACATGAGAGATAAAATCATACAAATGTTGACATAAAATAAAGACTTAAGTTGAATTAGGTGCACTAAAAGTTAGTTTTTTCTTGTGGCACAGAAGCTTAACTCAACTTTAGCATTTTGAATTTTTTGTACTCAATAAGCCATAAGAGCCTAAATGTATTTTTCGCTATTATCTCTTGACTGCAGCGCTGAAGAACTATTTTTTTAAAGAGATGATTAAAAGAATACGCTTCCTTGGAATCTGTAAAAATATAAACAACAAAAAAGCAACTTCTGATTTACAGTGAGGGTTTTAAACTTAAACTGCCCCCCTGAAAACCTTGGAAAACAGACTTAGGCGGTTAAGGCTTGTGACCACAGATATATCGAGGGCCTATATTCAAATAGTGCTATCTGCAATTTTCTACAAAATGCGTTTTTGTAGCAACGTGTTCTCTGACTGAATCATCATCTATCATTTCAATTCGAAAAGAAAAAAATATCTCCAAAGCGATTTTTCAATCAATTTTTTATTGTGCTATCTAACAACACACACGTTGTTTTGTTAATAATAATAGTGCTATCTGCATAAAAAATATTTGTGTATAAAAAAAATAATAAAAATTTATGATAGAAAATACAATATATTATGTACATAATATTTACGTGTTACTTAAATGAAATCCTCAGTTAGTTTTCATTACAGCTCATTTTTAGGGTTCCGATACACCAAAAGTGTAAAGGAAACCTATTGTTTTCGCTACGCTGTCCGTCTGTCTGTCCGTCTGTTCGTCTGTCTGTCACAGGCTGTTTTCTCGGGAACCGTAAGAGCTACGGACCTGAAATTTTCACAGGATATGTAGACTTTTGGCCGCTACAACAAATATATGACAGTTAAAAATTAACGGGTGTTCTAAAGCGTGCAACGAAAAATGTGGAAATACTAACGTAATGTTTTCTCGGGAACCGTAAGAGCTACGGACCTGAAATTTTCATAGAATATGTAAAACTTTGACCGCTATAAGAACACATATATGACAGCTAAAAATTAAAGGGTATTCTAAAGCGAGCAAACAAAAATTTTGAAATACTAATGTAATATGCAGACACTTATATATAGACACTTTAAATTTTCAAAGTTCGCGTTAATTGGTGTATCTGTAGAATTGACTACACCAATTAACACCGATATATAAAACAATGAATATTAAAGGGTGTTCTATCAGTTAATGTAATTTTACTATGTAATTTAGACAATCTGCTGTATCTTGCGAACCGTAAGAGCTACGGACCTGAAATTTTCACAGAATATGTACAACTTTGGCCGCTACAACAACAAATATATGACACTTAAAAATTAAAGAGTGTTCTAAAGCGAGCAACGCAACATGCTGAAATACTAATGTATTATACAGACACTTCTATATAGACACTTAAAATTTTCAAAGTAAGTGGTAATTGGTGTAGTCTGTAGAATAGACTACACAAATGAACACCGATATTTAAAACAATAAAAATTAAAGGATATTCTATCAGTTAATGTAATTTTGACTATGTAATTTAGACAATATGCTCTATCTTAGGCTAAAACTAAAAAATCCAAAGTTAAAAAATTTTCAAAACGAAAAAAAACCCCAAAATGAAAAAAGCGCTTAAAGGAAAAAAGCACCAAAGTTAAAAAATCGCTAAGACGCAATATATCACCAAAACTAAAAAGATCGCCAAAAAAAATTTAAAAAAAACGAAAAAAGTCGTCAAAACGAAAAAAAGCACTACAAAATCGCTAAAACTAAATAAATATATCATCAAAAAATGAAAAAATCGCCAAAAACCAAAAAATCTCAAAAACGAAAAAAAGTGCCAAAACAAAAAAATCGCTAGAACTAAAAAAACCACAAAAAAACCGAAAAAAATCCCCAAAAACGAAAAAAGCGCCAAAACTGAAAAAAACGCTACAACTAAAATAAATCGCTAAAAGGAAAAATATCGTCAGAAAGTGAAAACGTTATAAAAATTCCATAACAAAAAAATTGCCAAAACTAAACAAATCGCCAAAAAACAAACAAAAATTGCAAAAAAAGAAAGATCGCCAGAAAAAAATGAAAAAATCACGCAAATTGAAAAAGCGCCAAACCAAACAAAAAACGCAAAAACAACGAAAAATACATACTTAAAAAATAAAAAAAATAAAATTAAACAAGAAAGCACAATGAAAAGACTGCTAAAATGACAAAAGGGGCAAAAACAAAAAGGGATATACATATGTGTATTCGTAAGGAACCCTTCGTGTGCGAGCAAAAGTCGCACTTTACTTAATTTATTATTTTTGTTCAAATAGTGCTATCTGCTTATTTCAATATTCGATTTGACGAAATTTCAACTAGTAAAAAGTGCTATCAAACATATAAGCGCGAATATCGGGAATTAATAAAAAATTAACCTATCTAGGATTTAGACATCGTTTTCAAATAACATTGTAAAATAAAATTTAGTTATTACTCTTAAAGTAAACGAAAAAACCAGTTTTTTCTCTCTCCTGTAAAGCTGTGATTTTTCCGATAGCACTATTTGAATATAGACCCTCGATATACTTTAGGGCTCCACTTTTAACTTTTTCAACATAAAAAAACTAAAGCAGCTAGTATTTATTTGTAACTCCTAAAAGTATACCAACAAATGTGTTTAATATATATTATTTAAATATTGCAAAATATCATTTCTAATTTTTTATTGTAGAGAACAATTGGTAACGTAAAATATTTTTATTTTGTCACTTTCTAGAGAAGCATGATTTCGTTTTCACTTTCGTAAAAATTTTGTTTCTGTAAAACAACTGATAACTCTCAAATTGGAACTGACAAAACTTTTTTTATTAGCTTCATTTGAACTAAGAAGTAAAAAGGATGCATACTTTTGAGAGCGGCAAATAAATTCTTAGCCAAAGTTCTGGATGCTAATAAAAAGTTTAACGCACTAAAATCCAAATGAAAATTGTCGAAATCTAAGGAATGTAAAGCTAAAGCGTTCAGAATACAAGCACGGAATTTAAGCCATTCTGAACGAAATGTAGGAAATGGAAGTTTATTTGAGTTTCAGTTGACCGCTTCAAAATTTGTAAAATATTTTTCCAACACTTGCTCTTCCCATTGCGCTGAAGTTTGGTCTACTTTTAGAAGCTCGGTGACAATTGAATATGATGACTAGAAAAGCAGGCAAATGAAAAACATATTTTCATTTACTTCTACTTGAACGGTTCTGACGAAAGGTGACACGCAAATGCAGTTGCAACCCAAAAATATCATAAGAAACGAAGGCAGTAAGTACTAAAAAGTAAATATTGCTTAGGCGATTCTTATGAAACCTTGCAACCTGATTGAATTCTCGTAACAAAGAATTAATATGATTACAAAAGTAGGCCGCTCATTGTCCAACTACTTTTGTTTATTCTATTTTTATGAAACTTTGCACAATCATTGAATTTCAATGACAGTGAAATAATGTGACTGAAAAAGTAGGCATTGCCACGCCCATTTAAACAAAATATTATTTTTCAACTACTTCTATTTAAATTATTTTTGTAAAATTTTGCAAACACATTGAGCTCTCAGGAGAATGCAATAATAAGATTAGAAAAATGGGCAGCTCACACCCATACAAAGTCAATAGTCTATAGCAACTACTTTTCCACTTCCACATAAATATGATAAGAAAAGTAGGCAGTGGCATGCCCATGCAATTTAAGTATTTTTTTCGACTAATTTTATGAAACTTTGCGCCTGCCTCAAGTTCTTATGGCAATGAAATAATAAGGTAAGAAAGCGATATATCGATATTTTTTGCCCATCCCTAGTACGTTCGATGACATATTGGTGAATTAGTAAATATGTTGAAAATTAACTCTTTTCAGCTTAATTATTTATATGAAAAGATATTTTCGTGTTTTATTTAAAAAAACATTTGGGATTAGGTATGAATAATCATGATTGAAAATATATCGATATATATGGAAATATCGTTATTTTTTATTCGATATATATCGATAGCGATCAATATTTAAATATATATCGATATCGATATATATCGATATATTTTTTCACTTGCCCATCCCTAGACAGTACCACGTCCATACCAAGTAGATATACTACTTTAATTACTTCAACAAAGACTTCACTCTATTCAAAAAAATCAAGAAAAATGGGACATCAGGCAAAGCCGACACAAAACAATGTGTTAGTCAATACTAATTTAGTGGTGATAAATTTGAATTTATCGATGTTCACCATTATCGATAAATTCAAATTTTTTTGTCTCATGCTTCACATTCATCTCTAAATAAAAATATAGTTTAATTGAAAAATTAAATTAAAACCGAACTCAAGACAAAAATAATTAAATTTCTTTGGATAAAAAACTTTAGTTTAAAAAAGTTTTTCAGAAAAATGGCGAACAATTAAGCTCTATTTTTACCAAAATTTTGCAATTTCATTTCAAAGTCTTGATTTGATTTCTTATCACGACTGCATGAATAGAAATAATTAAAAAATAATAATTTTACATGTTATGAAAAATCATAATATATGTTAAAAAAATTTTTGGTTATACTATTGCCGGAGATATTGGCGAAATAGGGAACAAAGTCGAGGTCAAAGCCTCAAGTTTAAAACTTCAAAGCCTCAAATTTCAAATGGCTAAATGAGCTAAATTGTATTTTCTTTATCTGTTTATAAACTTTACAGTTTAAATTTGCAAAAGTTATGAGGCCGACAAAGTTTTTCATGCCCGAGATAGTCCATTTTGACACCCTGTAGCTCAACGTGTGTTTCAAAAAGCTGATCCAACTTTCAACATGATTAAAGCTCTGGTCCTTTTCAATGATTTTTACATACATCGTTTTTTAATTGGAAATTGGATGGCCAGTTTCAAAAACACAGATTTATTGTCCTTTTTCTACCAATTGGAGCCCACTGGTGCTGCGTAAAAATTTATATTAAAAAAAATTGTTTATGCATCACAAGCATTTGATATATAATTTCTAATTTATTGAATCCTTTTCCAACTTAAATTATATTTAAAGAACTAAAGTATAAAATGCTTTTGTATAAAAAGATTTAAAAGGAATATTATATTACATACTACAGGAATTTATATAAAAATTTCTCTTGCAAGAATTATGTTTATTTTATTCTTTTAATACGCAAGAATCATGAAAGCATACATGTTCGTTCTACTATTCACTGTCAGAATAAACCTAAATACAATACAGTTTGTCTGTATTAAAAACAGTCCTTTTGCATGTGTGTGCTTTTCTTGTGAAACATGTTGTGTGTCTGCCTGGATCTAAATAAACAAATATACCAAGTATTTTAAGACACGCACGTATTTATGTGCATGAATGTCATTTTTTTCTCAAGTTCTTCTTTTTTTCTATTTGCAATTTTAATACATTTCTCAGTATTCCCAGGCACAATAAGCCATAAAATTCCAAATGGAAAAATGTGTAGCAATATAAACCTAAGCAAGCATAATAATATTACTGTTACAAATAATTGACAAGCCAAATAAATATTAAAGTATAGCATGGAATAATAAATAACAAAACTTTTTAATATACAAAGAACATTTTATACAGAAAATTTTAAACAAATATTTAAACATTTTTTCAAGTTTTGCTTTCACACAATCAAAATATCTGTGTATCTAATCTAGGCCACAAAATTCATTTTCAATTGAACAACAGCCCTAATATAGGCTACAAAATCTATAACAAAAACAATTGTTATTATATTATGTTTGCGTGTATGTTTGTGTTAGACCTAAAAATATGTTACCAAATCAATGTTGTTTTGAAAAAGGAAATTACAATGTTGTTTTGTTGTTCAAAACGAGCTTTTTTCTTTTTTAGGCTGATAAAGAAATGTTCAGTATATTAATTTAAAATGAAAATAGTACAAGAACTTGTTTAAAAATGTAGTAAAACTTTTGTTCATTTAAATACAGCCTGTCGGTAGGCAACAGAATAACCAAAACAAAAATTGTTTTAGTTTTAAACGCTTAACATAGATAAACTTAATTAAAGACTCAATAAAAAGAAACTTTTCAATCAATATGAAAAAATAAAAACTTTAGAATGAAAGTAAGCCAGCTTTTCCATTGCATTGTCGTTGCGCCAACCAATCAGGACATGTGCGATTTTGTGGGAGTTTGTTAAGTGCTCTATATAAAAATCTATATTGATCACACTTCTACTCAATATGATTTTGTGGATATAAATGCACGGTTGCATCAGACGCCGTGTTGAAACGAAGTTCCTGTCGCCTTGAGTCTACCCCTCATCGGCGTAGGCCATCATATTACTCATACGTAATAAATGTTTACCCTAAAAATATTGGATACCCGCATTTTCTTTACATATTTTTTTTTATATTTTGTAATTCAAAATTCATAATAGTCATAAATAGTGAAGAAATAAAAATAAAAAATTAAGTTTAGTACAGTTTTAATGCAGGTAAATGAAATGCACTATTTTTACAAGATCTGTTCTTCAGGCCATATTTTAGAGCGGGCGGTTAACAATTAGAAGCCGGACTAATTAGTTTTTCCTTTTTTACTGCAGATATTGACGAAATACAGAACAAAGTCGAGGCCAAAAACCAAAATTTTTAAACTCAAAACCAAATATCTTTGAAAATATTATATATATTTAATTAAAATAAACTGTATTTCTTTATCTATTTATAAACTTTACAGCAATCGTAAACTCTTTAAAATCTGATAATATTTGTAAAAGTTATGAGGGTAACAACGCCTCGTAGCTTACCGTGTATTTGAACAGTATGGTCCAAATTTCCATATTCTTAAAGCTTAGGTCCTCCTCTATGATTTTTACATACATCGTTTTGTAATCTGATCGCAAATTTCAAATATACAGATGTATTACTCTTTTTTCAATTGGAACCACTGCGGGTCTTCAGCCTGCTACTTTCGGCGTTATACCATCGGTTTGTCACTTTCGACCTTATAACATTGGCCATTGGTAAACGAAGATAGTAATTGCAACCTCTAGATAGAAAAAAACAGCTACATATTTCCTAGAAAATACTTAAGCGATACCTAATGCTGACTTTAGACGACATGTATTTTACATCTGACTTGTCAAATTTGCCACTGCAAAAGTGATACATGCCGTGTGAAACATATGAAACATTGTCAGATGACATTTACAGAAGCAAAGTCAGATGAAAAATTTTCAATTAGAGCGTGTTCTATTTTCATCTGACAAGGCATCTGACATCAGCTGTATTAAATGATCAAAAGTGTTGTTTGGCTGAAAAAACATTAAAAAGCAAAGAGCGCTTTATATATTTACGAAAATTGTGCAAAAACTCAGCTGTTGTGAACACTCAGAGGTTATGTCAGATGTAATTGCACATGTACGTGTGAAAGCAAATATTATAAACCGTCTGTAAATTGACAATTTTGACAAACATGCGAAGTTACATATGTCTCACACACTTAACAAGCCATATGTAAAAAACATGTCGTCTAAAGTCAGCATAAGCAATAATTCTTAAAATTTTAGGCGAGACACCTTCATATAGCACGGGGTTTACTGAAGACACAAACCTGATTTATAGATTCCTAAAAACTTGGAAGATAATCTCCTAAGAATTCCAAAAGTTTTCCAAAAACTAGAACATAAATTTCCCCAAAATCTTGGAAGTTCCCAGGATTCCCAAAATAGGACAAAAATCTCCCCAAGTGCAAGAACTTTCCTGGAAAACAGCGGCAACACTAAAAACCAAAAAAAACCAACAGGAAACACTGAGTTTTTAAGGAATTTAACCTTCGTCTTTGTTTTGAATTTTCGTTACACGTATTTCATACCAGTATCCGTTACAACTATTTGTTACACGTTTTTTTCATTTAAAAAAAATTGTTTACCCCCCAGGATAGAAATCGCTTATATGCTGGATATCATATGCACAACACGACATAGAGAACTTCGTCCCAAAAAGAATTCTCAAGATAACGCAGTAATTTTCGCTATATCTTTTGGAAACCTGTTAAGAAACCACATGAGCTGTTTCGTTAGCACAGCATTCTATATGTGTATATTATATATGTATATATGTTCTTGTAGTTTGCGGCCTGTGAAAAAAATAACCTAGTAGTTTTTTGACCGTATTTTGGAGTGTAATTGTTATACAATAAATTTATTTGATTTATTTCCCCTTAAGGCAAAATTAATTATTTCTAAACATAAAAATATGCGAAGTTTTGTATAATGAATAACAATAACTTTTAACTTTCAATTCAAATATTCAATTAGCTAAATTTTAATACTTGAACAAAAATAGCATAGTTTCAGGTAAAGTATTTACAATAGATTCGTTTCATATAATGCGCCTGAAACTATGCAATGTTCTATTTAAATTCATATAAGTACATAAAAGTTATAATAAAACATATTAAACTAATGTTAAGCGATAAAAATTCATAACGAAAATAAGAAAAGAAAAAATAGCACGTGAGGCCAAATCAATGCAAAGCATGATATACTTAAATTTTTTAAACTTATTACTAAAATTCAACCAATTTTTTATTAAAATTCAGTCAAATGCTCATTAAAATTCAACCAACTTTTCATTAAAATTCAACCAACTTTTCATTAAAATTCAACCAACTTTTCATTAAAATTCAACCGGTTTTTCAATAAAATACAACCACATGTTCATTAAATTCAACCAACTTTTCATTATAATTCAACCAACTTTTCATTAAAATTCAACTTATTTTTCATTAAAGTCAAGCCACTTTTCATTTAAATTCAAATAACTTTTTTAAATTAAAAGTAATGGCTCGATTATCGATGGCAACCGAACTTCAGTTGGGTTGCCAGTTGCTAAAAAGCATATTACGGATGGCAACTGGCAACTAAAAGTTGTCAATTTCAATTGCTTTTTACTGCTTTTCTAGCAACCACAAATTCTCAGTTGCCGGCTGGCAACGCAACTGAAGTTCGGTTGCCATCAATAATCGAGCCATAAAATTTGTTTTAATATAAGTAGCACCTGCAATCAAAATACTTAAAGAATCGTGTTTTTTTATGAAATACCGCATTGCTGTAGGTATGAATAGTAAAGTTTAATGCACAATTGGATGCAGCTTGAAAATATCCTTCAAACGATGTAATTTTATTTATGTGTTGTCTTAGGAGAAAATACGAAAATATGCAAAAAAGCTTCCAAAATAGCCCTTTTTAGACACGGTCCAACCCACGGGCGGTCATGGCTAGACCCCTCAAATGTTTTAGGAAACGTTATTAAAAAGACCGGTCTTTAGTTTGAGAGGGGTAACAAAAACACGTTTTTCATCTTCATACAAGTAGAGTCGCTCTAATGTACATATATTAATTCATTTAAGCGAACAACACATTTTTATCTTTTTAAAGCTCTCTTATCCCTTAAGTACGCTTAAGAAAGCATCTTATGTTCCATTTAAATGCTAAACGTTCAAAGGTTAAATTTCACTTGCCTGCAATTGAAGATTATGTTGTACAAGAACTTTACTCCATCCAACTGAAGATATTATATTTGATTTTAAAATGTTCCTTAAAGCAACAAATTCTTACTAAAAATGAGAAATCTTTCTGGTTTTTGAGCATGTAGATAATATTAGCAGTTTTATGTGTTTAATTAAATTGAGGTTAATAAAATTGGCAATAAATGTTTAACTACATATTTTATAAACTAACGTTTAATTAAGTAATAAAAAGTAAGCTAAGATTTGTAATGTAATAAAATACATTATGCTAAAAAAGATACTGATTTCAAAGAAAATGTTATAATAAAAAAAATCCTTGATTATGGATATTTTGAAATGAAATTTTGCAGTTATATGTATATGTATTTATGTACTAAAAACATCAAGCAAGAAAATGAACTAAGATGTGCTTCTGAGAATCTCAAAATTCTCAAGAAAGTTCCATAAAATGAAATTTTGTACAATTTTGCGCATATTGCCCATACTTTGGCAAATAAATGCACACACATAAGGGCTTTAAGAAGCCCAATTTTGGCATTTTATAACATATGGACTAAAATCTAAATTTGTGGTAAAATAGATCGATCGTACGCGGAAGGACCCTGGTCCAACAAAATACAAAATTAAAATATTTTTAACCGTCGATTCATGTCTGTGCAGATACCTTTCATATAAGTGTAATTTTGTTATTTGTTCCAAAAGAATTTTTTTATATACATATATAAAAGGATGGTTTTTTTGCAAAAATTTTCGAAAATTCAAAAACATAGGTGTACAGCAGTGAAGTCAGATTCATAGCACAATTATGGTAGCCATACTCATACACATTCTTAATCTCTTTCATTTAGTCGTCAATGAGACAGTGACGATAGCACATGCATGGCGGACTATATTACATTTTTTTAATAATTTTTTTATTAGTCCACTGAAAGAACAGAAATATGTGTATGCGAAAAATATTTTATGTTGATAAATGCTTTTAGCAATATTCAATGTGTTTTATGTTACAAAACATTAGAGGAAACAAATGACTATTTATTAAAACGGCATTTTAATTCTTTTCATAATGAATTTAATGCAGAGGAAAGGAGCATGCTTTTTAATGAAAAATAATAATATTTTTTTTTAGAAAAACTAAGAGGATGATTATTTGATGTGGAGAAAAGTCCAATGCAAAATTTACTTAAATTCCAGTGACTGTAACGGTTATAAGTTTTATTTTAAAAATTACCTTTTAATCATTATTTCTTGAGTTTTATTTTTCGCTTAGAAAATAAAAGCTTTTTCTGAGCTTTATTTACTCCTCAGAAAATAAGTTATTTCTTGCATTTTATTTATTCCTCAGAAGATAAGTTATTCTTTGAGTTTTATTTATTCCTCAGGAAATAAAAATTATTTTTTGAGTTTTATTTTTTGCTTAGAAAATAACAGTTACTTTTTGAATTTTATTTGGTTTTTGCTTAAAAAAAGTAATTTTTAAACTGAATAAAATATAAAAAAATTAATTTAATTGAAAAATTTAATGTAAAAATAAATATACAAGAGTTTTTGCAAAAACTCTTATTTGTTAAATTAAATTAATTTTTTATATTTTATTCAGTTTAAAAATTACTTTTTTTAAGCAAAAAATAAAATTCAAAAAGTATCTGTTATTTTCTAAGCAAAAATTAAAACTCAAAAAATAACTGTTATTTTTTAATTAAAAAATAAAATTCAGAAAGTCATTTTTATTTCCTAAGTAAAAAATAACCCTCAAAAAATAATTTTTATTTCGTGAGGAATAAGTAATACTGGAAAATATAGTTTTATTTTCTGAGAAATAAATTAAAATCAAGAAATAACTTTTATTTTCTGAGGAATAAATAAAACTAAAGAAATAAATTGTATGTACTGAGGAATAAATAAAATTCAGAAAATAATCGGTAAAGTTAAGTTGTTTAATAAAACTTAATCAAATAAAAATTAATGCATCTAAAGGTAGTCCATGCAACAAGGATTATTTGGGTGTATTCTTTATGCACGTAGCACTTCTTTTTCAGCTTGATTTTTTTAGTTTAAATTTTAAAAATAATCGTTATTTTCGGTCCCTGCTAAATTCTTATTTACTGCCCCCTTATTCTATAACTCGCTAAAGCTAAATCGCCATCGCTAAAATACTTATTTTTGTGTTAAAATATTTATTTTTTCTGTGCACTTGATAGTACTTCTTTTAGATGAGACAACTTTTCTTACAGTGTTATATTTGGTTTACTCACCAATACAACAATAGTTTTATTTCTGACACCCCTGGTGTCAGTTAGGTGAAATGAAGAGCTATAAACAAAAAAATTCAGCGAAGAGCGATTTTGACTCGCACACGAAGGGTTCCGTATGAATACCATATAGTACATATATCCCTTTTTTCGTTTAAGCGGTTTTTATTTTATTTTTATTTTTTTTTACTTCTTAATTTAAGCGTATTTTTCGCTTTAAGTTTTTTCTTCGTTTTGATTAAATTTACAGTTTCTGCGATTTCTTTTAATTTTGGCAATTTTTTTCTTTTTGATACTTTTTTGTTTTCGCGTTTTATTTTTCATTTTGGCGATCTTTTATCGGTTTTGTATGGTTTTTTAATTATGGGTTTATTAGATTAGCGTTTTTCCTGTTTTGTCAATTTGCAAAAATTTTGGAGGTTTTTTCGTTTTATTGGTTTTTTCGTTTAGTACTTTTTTGATTTTGACAATTTTCAGGGCACCTTACACAAAAAGTGTAAAGGAACCCTATTGTTTTCGTTACGCTGTCCGTCAAATATATGACAGCTAAAAATTAAAGGGTGTTCTAAAGCGAGCAACGAAATATGTTGAAATACTAATGTAATATACAGACACTTACATATAGACACTTTAAATTTTCAAAGTTAGTGTTACATAATTGGTGTAGTCTGTAGAAAAGACTACACCAATTAACACTGATATTTAAAACAATAAAAACTAAAGAGTCTTCTATCAGTTAATGTAATTTTGACTATGTAATTTAGACAATTTGCTGTATCTTGGAAACCGTAAGGGGCAAACGCTTGAAATTTTAAAAAACTCGAAAACTATAAAATTCCAATATTTAAAAATGTCAAAACGCTAAATCTCCAAAATGAAAAATGCGCTTAAGGAAAAAAAGCACAACAAAGCTAAAAAGATCGCCAAAAAACAAAAAGCAAAATGCCAAAACCGAAATAAGTCGCCAAACGAAAAAAAGCAATAAAACCTAAAAAATCACTAAAACTAAAAATATCATCAAAAAAACGAAAACAGTCGCCAAAAATGGAAAAAAAACTACCAAAACGAAAAAAATTGCCAAAACAAAAAAGCTAAAGCTAAGAAAATTGCCAAAACCAATGCAAATCTCCAAAACGAAATAAAGTGCCAAAACTAAGAAAAATCGCTAAAACTAAAAAAATTACCAAAAACCCGACAAAATCGCCAAAACGAAAAAAGCGCAAAAACTAAAAAAATCACTTAAACTAAAAATATCGTCAAAATACGCAAAAAACGCAAAAAAACGCAAAAAAAAACTAAAGAAATCGCCAAAACACACAAAAAGCGCCAAAACTAAAAAAGCGACAAAACTTACTAATATAAAATCGCCAAAAACAAAAAAACGCAAGAAACGATAAAGCTAAAAAAAATCGGCAAAACTAAAAATATCGTCTAAAACGAAAAAATGGCAAAACGAGAAAAAGTCGCCGTAACGAAAAAATCACGTTAAAATTAAAGTTCCAAAAAAATAGAAATCACCAAAACGAAAAATAAGAAGAGGCACGGAAGTCTTCGTGTGCAAGTCAAAGTCGCACTTTACTGCATTTATTTCAATTCAGCGCTTTTTTCATTTTGTAATTTTTTTTTCTTTTTAGCTATTTTTTTTTAATTTTGTCTTTTTTTAGTTTTGTGGTTTTTTGGTGATTTTTTTCGTTTTGGTGCTTTTTTGGTTTAGTGCTTTTTTCATTTTCACGATTTTTTCGTTTTGGCATATTTTTAATTTTTTTTTCTCTTAGTTTTGAACTCTCTTTTTGTGCATTTTTTTCATTTCAGCGTTTTTTTCCTTTTTAAAAATTATTTTAGTTTTGGAAATTTTTTCGGCTTGTTCCTTGCATTGCTTAATTTAACTACATATTAATTTTTTTTAAGTGTCTAATTATTACGGTTCATAAGATACAGTATTTGCCTCTAACGGTTTCTAAAATACAGCTAATTGTCAAAATTAAATAGTCTAAATTACATTAACTGATAGAATAGCGTTTATGTTTTACTTTGTTTGAATTTCACCAATATAAATATATTAGAATATTCTGTATAATAATACACTAACTTCGAAAATGTTAAATGTCTTTATATCAAGTGTCTGTATATTACATAGATATTTTAGCATGTTTCGTTGCTCGCTTTAGAACACCCTTTAATTTTTAATTTTCATAAACTTTTAGTATTTGTTGTTTTATCGCCCATAGTTACACATGTTCTGTGAAAACTTCAGGTCTGTACCTCTTACGGTTCTCGATCCTTTGACAGACAGACAGAAAACAATAGTCTTCCTTTTCACCGTTGGTATACGGAACCCTAAAAATATTTAAAGTATAAACGGTAATACTTCTCTGCTATGTCCTGCTATGCTTATTATATAGGTCAATCAGTATAGAAATGCCTGATTTATGTTCCAAATATTTTGATTCTGCCCCACTGTTTAATGATTAGTTGTGGTCAGCCCTATATGGTTGCTACATTTTTAGCTTTCAATAAAATTTGTGTACAACCAAAATTTGGATATCTACAACTTTATACATAAATTTTAGCGTTATAGCATATTTGCTTTTTATGCTTTTCTTAGCTCTATTTTTATATAAGAAATTTTGTTGTTTGCTGTCAAACACATGCAACCCAACAATATGTTTCCTTTATTTTGCCTTAATTAATAATAATGTTGTCCTGAAAAGAACTAGTCATTTATTAATCTCTTTAGAGAATTATGAAACCCATGTGCGTAAGCTAACTTTACGAAAGTCTTGCTTATACTTTTTTTAATTAATGATCTTGATTTACTATATCAAAATAATACAAACTAGTAAACTCTTTAGAGTAGAAATTAGAAACTTTTAATAGCAAAAATTTATTTTAGAAAATGTATCTACGAGAAAAACTATTAGTGAGACTGTATTAAAACGAAATAATAATTAATTATATTTTAAGAACAAATAAGATATTTTTAAAATGTTGCAATTTACTTCAATTTGCTTTAAAAGATTGTATTAATTTTAATGCCTCCTAAAAATATGCTGAACTTTCTTTTAAGAACAATTTAATAGCACATGATTTGAATAAAATGAAAGCAAAAATACTTATATCCTTATGCCTTACCACGTATATTGAGGAATCTAGCTCACCTTTTCCCTCACACTCCCTCCCATAATCAATAACCAATAATTCATGTCAACTGCCATTAAATACTACTATTTCTAACTTACTCTGCATTTAACTCATACAACTCAATCTAATGATAAGAATAAAATCAAGGAAACGAAAACTGACTTGTACATCTTTCAAACCAAATAGTTATCTAAAGCAAATGAAACAAGAGCCAAAGGTGGAAGAGGCGGAAAAAATAATTTCAAAGCATACTTTAACATCTTATTCACTACTCATAAATTCAAGATGCGTACCAAAGCGAATCAAACACACAAAAAAATATGCATACATACATACATACATATGTATGTATGTACATATGTATGTATATATGGATGTCTTCAAATACGAATATAAGAAGTTAATGTACGGTAAAAATTTAAGGGTAGTTTGCTAAGAGAAGATGGGAAATGAAATATAACACCACGACAAAGCAACCAACCGTTCTTATCTTTATACTCCTATCGAAGTTGTTGGGCAGGCTAGTGTGTGTGTGTGTATAGTGTGGGTGTATTATAACATTCTTAACGTCCTTGAGCACGAACACATTTCACACTTAAAGCCAAAACGGTTTTTTCGTAATATAACGCTAGCATAATATCTGTCAGGGCAAAAGTGTTATGCCTGAGTTAAAGCACGACACGGCATACAGAAGAAAACACTTGAGTTCCAGAAACATGCTCGTTAAGATACTTTTACTAGCAAATACTTAGCAAGAGAGTATAAACTTAAAAAGGGGTTATAAAAAAACATAAATAGTTATATGGAGTATAAAGCAGGATTTCTGCTCGTTTCCTATTTTCTAGCAATTATCATAGTGTTTAAAGAAAAATTAAAGATATAAAGTATTTAGTAAAGTAAACATCTTAAAGAATACTGTGATTCCTCAATAAAAGTATGCACATGATAAATATTTTTTAATTATTTTGGCTTGAATTCAGTTTTAATTTTGATTTTTCAAAAGGTAAATGTGAAGCATGTAGACAAAGAAAATTTTGACTGACGGTATGAAAGAGTAGCTTTTCAAAAAACACCTTCTTACAAAAGATACTTTTTTAACGTACCTTTTTTAAAAAGGTACTTTTTGGCACGAAATTCTCCATGGCACGTTGTGCACAACGATCATTTAAATGCATGCTGTCAAAGCAGAAAATACAGAAAGGGGAAAACGATGACGACACGTCGGATATGGCAAACCCAGAGGCCATGGGGCCGCCTGCTGCCATTAAGAAAGTAAGGCATAGAGACAAGGATAGCATTTGAGGGGAAAGTTGGATACCGGCAGTCCACCAGCATGTTTGGTTTTGACTTCTGCGGCTACTGTTGCTATCTGTAGAACGCCAAATTCTGTTCCAGTGGCGAGTCCTGCAGTTGCCCCGCTGGTTGCACCCAAACCGGTTGTTTCGTTGTCGGTAGTGGTTAAAGGCAATAGTGGTACTACTACATGTCATGTCATGTCCTAATATGTTATGTCATCTCATGCTCTGTCATGTCATATCATCTCGTGTCGTGTCATATCTTGTCATGTCATGTCATGTCATGATATGTCATATTATGTTATGCTATGCCATGTCATGTCTTGTAATTTTTTGTCATGGAATGTCATTTGATGTCATGTTATTTCATGTCTTGCTATGTCATATCATTTCATATCATGTCATGTATTGTCATGTCATGTTATGTTATGTTATGTTATGTTACGTTATGTTATGTTATGTCATGTTATGTCATGTCATGTCAAGTCTTGTCATCTCTTGTCATGTGATGTTATGTCATGTCTTGTCATGTCATGTCATGTCATATCATGTCATGTCACGTCATGTCTTGTCATGTTATGTTATATCATGTCATACCGTGTATTGTTATGTCATGTTTTGTCATGTCATGTCATGTTATGTAAGCATGACATAACACATAAAATATGTATATCGTCATATAAAACGTAAAAGCATGTAAGTGACAAACATTTTAAAACCGCGGTTTTAATCAATTATTGTATGTTATATGAAGCCCATCCCCCTACAAATGTTTAGGGTTCTACTGCCATGCTTGGCGACGTTATAATCAAAAAGACAACAACGTAGCCAATATAACTTGTACTAGCTCATAAACTGTTTGATTTTCCGTTGAATCGTTCTTAAAATAAAAGTGGTCGTCTTCTTAAAAAATACTTTCTTAAAAAGTACTTCTTTAAGCGGTTCTTTTTTAAAAGTTACTTTTTAAAGGGAAATCTTTTTTAAAGGCACTTTTGTAAGAAGGTACTTCCTGAACTTCCTTAAAATTTAGTTTTCTTAAAAACACTTTTTTGAAAGATGCTTTTTAAGATACTATTTTTTAAAGATACTTTTTTATAAGGTACTTTTATGAAAGGTACTTTTTTAAAAGGTACTTTTTTAAAGGTATGTAGTTTTTTAACAGGTTCTTTTATAAAATGCACTTTCTTTATATATGGTGCTTTTTTCAACTAAATTTTCTAAAATGTACTTAAAAAACCTTTTGGGAATAAAGTGCTTTTTTAAAAGTGTATTTTTACTAAAAACCTTTGGAAAAAGGTAATTTTTAAAATAAGTACTTTTATTAACGGCCCTTTTTACAATTAACACAACAAAAAATATCATCAAAAATTTTCCAACAAAAATTGGTCTAAATATAAATTTCGTTTTCAGTAAATGTTCTTTACATAATCAATGAATTATTTGTTTGACTTTTATTTAGGACGCAAACACCAAAAACAACAAGAAAAACTGTGTCGCAAAAAATACAACCCCGATGACAATATACACACAAATAACAACAAAAAAAACAACAATGATAGCAAAAGGAATGCGATTGTACCAAGTTGGTTTAATGAAGATTTTTGAGTGAATCAATTCGTTAATGTCGTTGCGTTAATTCTCATTTATTTTCTTAGAGTCTTTAGATAAACATTCAGACTTGAATATATTTAACAAAGTGAAATTTCATAAATGCTTAATGGATGATGATGACCCAGACAAAAATTTTGGTTGATATATTACAAAAAAGTTCAGTAAATATTTTTGTTTGATTAAGTAAACTATTTTGTTTGATATTTTTCAGAAAATCCAGTAAATCTTTTAGTTTGAGTTAGTAAATTGTTTTGTTTACAATTGGTAAATAGTTTCAGACAAATTGTTTTTTAGATTTAAAAAAATTTCTTCACTGAAAAAACACGTTTTTCAATGAAACTGTCGAAATTTAATTTTATTAAAGGGTAATTTGGTCAAAACATTCTTTGTAAAAGGTAATTTTGCAAAAATCTACTTCTGCAAAAAGTAATATTTTTAAAAACTACTTTTTTGTAAAATGTGGTTTTTTAGAAGTTAACTCTTTTGAGGTACTTTTCTGCAAATGATATACCACTTTTCATGTGGAAACATCTTCCTTTGCTTTAAAAGTTGTTATAGTACTTGTTTTTTTCCATACTTCCTCTAAATAAAATATTTTGTATAATTTTTTCACTACCTTTAGCCAAGTACAGTAAAAAATTTAATTTGTGTTTTCCTTCTGACACGAATAAGAACATGCAACAAAAATTATTTCTTGTTGATTTCTGAAGGGGAAACACATGTCATGTCAAGGCAAGTCGTCAAAACTGCCAGTATAAGTTGATTTGTGACTTTGAAATAATTTGCTGTTTTTTTTTCTCTACAACAAACTTTTCTAGCAAACTTTTCAATATGTCTTCTTATTTCAATCTTTAACTTGATATGATATTGAGACAAACAACAATGGAGAAATGAAAAAGTTAGCGGTAAATTAGTGAAAGGAAACATGAGGAAACATTGTAACTAACTGTACAAGGTGTGAATTATTAACGTGCTTTGATGTTAAAGAATTTCGCAACAAATATTTCTTGCCTGAAAAACTAAAACGTGTTTTGTTGTGGTGTTCATCATAAATATTTAAAGAGCAGCGATTCGTAAATTTTTTGCTACAGTATATTTTTTGTCACAATTTTTAAGTTTTAATTAAAATCTAGTTGAAATATATTGGTCTTTGTAAGAGAAAAAAATGTATGTATACTTCGTCATCTAAAGGTTTCTTACCCAGAGACAGAGGCTCGTCAAAAAACGCGGAATCTTCATTTTTGTAATAGTTTCGGCTTGTTCGATTTCAAGTTCAAAACTTTCGATTTAGCCCAATTGTATGCTACATTTCACAGTGGGGACTTTTGCAAAATAAATGGTAATAAATCTTGAACTTCTAAATCATAAATTAGAGCCGAAAATTTGGCTTTTCGTGTAATTTTAAACTTTTTCGTTTTCAAAAGCTCATGAAAAAACTAAGAGGGCAAAAATTTTTAATTTTTAAAATCTATCATAAAGCTAGGCATCTTAGGAATAAAATAAATATATCATTGAATCGTCACAATTTTTTGTAAGCCCTTAAACACAGAAAACATTATTAAAATAGACGATTTACGGCTATTGCTAAATGTAGGGTACATGTCCAAAATACAAAATTATTGGCGACTTCCAGAATGCAGATATTAAAAAAAAATTCTTCAGTTATTTTATCAAAAATCGAATGCTAACTTTTAATTTAAAATCCAACCACAAACTAAAAAGTTATAGGCAAAATAAATACTAAAAAAAGTCAAGAGAGATACGGAAACACATGGAAGGACATTATTTCTTTGTATTTTATAGCTTAAGTCAAAGCACTTTAAATTTTTAAAATCGAATAACATTTAAAAAGTTATAAGCATACGATTTTTTTTGAGTGCCCGGTAGTCAACGTTGGCCTACTGTAATTCCTCTCCTACTTAAACCAAAAGTTCATCGAGGCACGCGTTGTAAGGCCTGATTACTGCCTAAAGTTGTCGGAAGTTTCAGATAAATCCAATCAGCAGTTTAGAAGTTCCAGATTTATTACCATTTTTTTATTACCTATTGTTTTCGCTACGCTGTCCGTCTGTCGATCGGTCTGTGTGTCTGTCCGTCTGTCTGTCTGTCTGTCTGTCTGCCTGTCTGTCTGTCTGTCTGTCTGTATGTCTGTCTATCTGCCTGTCTGTCACAGGCTGTTTTCCCGGAAGCCATAAGAGCTACGGACCTGATATTTTCACAGAATATGTAAAACTTTTGCCGCTACAACAAACAATATATGACAGCTAAAAATTAAAGGGTCTTCTAAAGCGAGCAACGAAACATGTTGAAATAATAATGTAATATACAGACACTTATATATAGACACTTTAAATTTTCAAAGTTAGTGTTATTTGGTGTAGTATGTAGAATAGACTACACCAATTAACATTGATATTTTAGACAATAAAAATTAAAGGGTGTTCTATTAGCTAATGTAATTTTACTATGTAATTTGGACAATATACTGTATCTTGGAAACCGTAAGAGGTAAACTCTGGAAATTTTCAAAAACGCTAAAACTAAAAAATTCCAATATTAAAAAATGTAAAAACGAAAAATCGCCAAAATGAAAAAAGCGCTTAAAGGAAAAAAAGCACCAAATTAACAAAAAATCGCTAAAACGCAAAGTATCACCAAAACTAAAAAGATCGCCAAAAAACAAAAAAAAAACGCCAAAAACCGAAAAAGTCGTCAAAACGAAAAAAAGGAATACAACATAAAAAAATTACTAAAACTAAATATATCATCAAAAAATGGACAAAAATGAAAAAAAAACACCAAAACGAAAAAAGCGCCAACACGAAAATAAAGTGCCAAAACTAAAAAAACCACAAAAACCCAAAAAAATCGCCAAAACGAAAAAACCCTAAAACTAAAATAATCACAAAAAACCGAAAAAAGTTCCCAAAACCGAAAAAAGCGCCAAAACTGAAAAAAGCCCCAAAACTAAAATAAATCGCTAAAACTAAAAACATCGTCATAAAGCGAAAAAACGTTTAAAATCCCTAAAACCAAAAACTCGTCAAAAAACGAAAAAATCGCCAGAACGAAAAAAAGTGTCAACCAAAAAAATCGCTAAAACTAAAAAAAATCACCAAAGACCGTAAAAAAAATCCCCAAAACCGAAAAAAGCGCTAAAACTGAAATAAATCGCCACAACTAAAATAAATTGCTAAAACTAAAAATATCGTCAAAAAGTGAAAAAAACGTTAAAAGACGCCAAAAGCAAAAAATCGCCAAAAACTAAAAAAATCGGCAAAAAACAAAAAAATTGCAAAAAAAAAAAATACCAAAAAATCGCTAGAAAAAATCACGAAAATTATAAAAACCGCCAAAACCAAAAAGAATGCCAAAAGCAACGAAAAATATTTTTAAAAAAACTGAAATTAAACAAAAAAGCACAACGAAAAAATGCCAAAATGAAAAAGGGGCAAAAACGAACAGGGATATACATATGTGTACTCGTACGGAATCCTTCATGTGCGAGCCAAAATCGCACTATATTTAATTTTTTTATTTTTTTTTCAAAAGTCCCCACTGTGCATGGTAAGTTTTTACAATTTTCGATTTTTTATAAATTTTTAAATAATAAAATTTTTTTTTAATTTTGCATAAAAAAATATATTTTTCATCATTGCGGTCTGAAAAATTCCGAAACCATTGAGTTTATAAAAAAATAATGTAAGAATGGCTTAAAGACTATTTTATTTCAAGACTTTTAGCGTTTTTTTTAATAAAATTTGACTACTCGTTCCCTAGTTATGATGAAATCGTTGGAACAGCCTGTTGAAAAATTCCACATTTTATAAAAAATATTTCATTTTAAGCTTCGACTGTTTTAGTAGTTAGGGGACCATAACGCATTAAAAAAATATAGTGGTGATCAAAGGTCATGACAAAAGTCTAATTTTGTTGCATAGTGTTATTTAATCAATAGAGTATTAAGGATGTTGTGCACTAAAAAGATAGGGAATGACTCATGCCATGATATTCCGAAAATTTTTACACTCATGCAAAGAGCGTACAAAATTTAGCTATTTAGATAACTCAAAATCTACACAAGTCGACTTATGGTGTTATTCAAGAAAAGCACAGATATTATTTATTATATTAGCAATATATCCCTAAGTATATAGCCTACGTCGAAGCCTTTCAAATATGCAAAGTACTGGATATTCTTTGCAACTTTGAATGTTTTCCACACAAAAAAAATATCAAATGTGTAGCAACGCAGTGTTTTTGAAAATCAGGCCACTGCTGTTTGTATTTAATTTAAATAAATTACTTTTCAATTGAAAATATATATACATATATATTTCATTGAACATTATAACTATAGACAAAGAAACCTGTGCTATTCGATTTCTCTAATTCAGTTGCTCTGTTAAGTGAAATTTAAGTCACGTAACTGTGAGACTCCATTTCGTTTGTTTTCCAGCTTCCACGTTTTTCAAAAAAATAAAAAAATAAATAAATAAATAACAAAACACAACTTTCTTTGGGTTTTCTATTGAACAACTTTTGCTTTCACTTCTCTATAAGGCATGCAAGAAAGATTTGCTTTTCATTTCTATGTCTTGTTACTTGGAAAACTAAATCGAAGTAAAAAAAGCAGTTTGCCAACCTACAGTCTGTTATAGGCATTATTCTTTTGCCAGCCTTTTGTGGGAAATATAAGTTCCTTTGTTTGTGTATTATTATTTTTGCCAAATATATATATATATATATTTTTTTTCGAGTGAGAGAGGGGGCGGGAGCGAATACAAAAAAGAAATATATAAACTTTGGTAAAATAACTTTTCTTAAGATTGTCGTAAATAAAAATTGTTGTTTTATTAAGATTATGGTACCAAGTTACAAGCATAAAAATAACATGTACAAGTTAACAAAAAAAACAACAACAACCATCGTAAAGTTTATTTGTTGCCAAACAATAAGATTTTCTTTAAAATAATAAAAGAAACATGCAGAAAAACAAGCATACTTTAAGGCGGTCTTAGGTGGCAAGGGAAAACTGAAAGATATTTTAAAACAACAGCCTAAATACAGACCTTAAGTCTTTGGAATTTAAAAGTTTTTAAAAGGTGTTTTATATGTTTTTGTTAAATGATAAACAACTTAAATTATTGCCTACTTAAAGGCTTTAAATAAAGTTTAAGGAAATTAAGGATAAAAAACAATATGTTATAAAAAATAATCTAACGAAAATAGTATCAGATGATTACAAATCTTTTAATATATATTTGAAATGATATATTGAAGATACTTTCATAGCAAGAATAAATTTTGATAATAATAATCAAAAGTAAGCGGGAAGTCGTGGGACACCGCACAGTGTTTCCAAATGCAAAAATGGTTAATAAATTTGTAACTTTTAAAGTTGTGAGCCGATAACAAAACGATGTATGTAACAATTATAGAGGAGCACTTAAGCTTTAAGAGTGTTGATATTTGGACAACACTATTCAAACACACGTTGAGCTACAGAGTGTCAAAGCTTACTAGCTCGAAAAGTCCTTTCGGTTTTATAACTATTACAAATATTATCCGATTCTGATCAATTTAAACTTGGTGTAAAGTTTATAAATAGATAAAGAAAATGCAGTTTATCTTATTAAGATACCTTTAATATTCTCAAAGATATATTGCTTTGAATTTTAAAATATTGGTTTTTGGCCTCGAATTTGTAGTCGTGCAAAATCAAAACATTGAAATGGGAGAAAAAAATGCCTAAATTTTTACTAAAATTTTTTATTATTTTAATATTTCAAAAGAATAGACTTCAGAAATCGATTAAAGAAAGCATGCTTTGAACGAAAATAATGGATTTTTCTACGAAATTCTAAGTTCATCGCTTAGCCACACTGGCGTTTTTAAAACACGCGTCTCTGCTTTTTGTTTTATTAAATTTTAAAGTTTTAAATTTTTTAAATTTCAAATTTAATACAACCAATTCTTGCAGAAAAGAAACCAACTACAAAATAGGCGCGGCATTGCCCATAATTTTTATCATAATGCTGTACTTTCACGAGAACTAATTATGTGCGAATTTTCAAACGAATCGTTTAAGTAGAAGAAGTAGTTAAATGAACATTTAAATTTCATGGGTGTGGCAGCGCCCATTTTTCTAACCATACTGTTGTATCGTAACAATAACTAAATATGTATGCAAAGACGAGTCGGGTTAGTAGAAATCGTTGATAAAGAATATTTACTTTGCATGGGCGTGGCACTGCCCACTTTTTTAATCTTGATGTAGTATTCAAACAGAAGCTTAATATGTATGCAAAGTTTCACAGGAATCGGTTGAGATGAAGACGCATGTGTATTTACTTCGTATGGGCGTGACCCCGCCCACTTTTTAACGGTACCAATCTGGAAGTGTATCCTTTTAAATAAAGAAAAAGATACGAAATCGGTTTATAAATGGCGGAGTTTTGGAAGAACATCTTTAAAAAAAATACATGACGAATTGATAACTTTTCTGCTTTTTTTGAAGTCGATTAAAAAGCAGAAAAGTTGGTTTTAAAAATGCCAGTGTGGCCTGGGCCTTAAGAAAAAAATAGCGCCCTTCGAGTTTTTCAAACTTCGTTACATATTATACTAGATATATAAATTTGATATAATTAATTTGGCTTTTAATTATTACCCGCCCGCTCAAAATGAGGCCAGGAGAGCAGATTATCTAAAAATAGTCTAATTTTCAGAAACATTTTATTTACCCGCATGAAAACAGGACTAAGGTTAATTTTTATTTCTTTACTATTTATTAACGAACATAGCAGTCCTCTCTTTAACCATATTTGAATGGGCATTTTCTAACGAACTCTTAGTTCCAAAAAAACATGTGAAGAAAATGTAAATTTCCAATCTTTCTTAGGGCAAAATTTTATGCGTATGAGTAATATAATAGTATATAGCATTATATTGCTCATACGTATACAATTTTCCCTTGACAAAAAATTGGAAATTTGCCCTTTCTTCGGATAATATTTGTAAAAGACAGATGGACGGACAAATGGACGCACACTGGGGATTTTTGTATGGAGGTGAGAGGAAAAATATATTTTTCAAAAAATGTAGTGATTTCATCACAAATTTTGTTTTATTTATATAGTAAAACACAAAAGTAATCAAAATATAGAAATTTAGAGAAATTTATATCGTCATCTACAATGTAAAAAGCCCAACTAACAAGAAAATGTGTAATGATTTTTTTTAACAATTTCGTGTTTTCCTTATAAAACATGCTGCAATTAATAAAAAAATCGATATTGGTTTTTTTTTGTTAGTCAAAGCATTTTGCGTTTTAAGCAACGATATATGTTATAAATACTACTTAGCTTGTACGAAAATATATCAATTGTATTATTATTAATATTATTATTCTAAAAGAGCCTTAACTTCGTCGCTTATATCACTATGCTTTTTCTGGCTAAACGAAGAAGTCAAAGGTGAGATCATGGAATCTGATATTATCATCATTCGGTGCATAATATCTTTGTTCGTTGCAATTCGCCTACATTTCCTGGAGTGTCTGGGGCAATATTTTTTATAGTCTTTGCTACGATTTTTCTGAGCATTTTCGGACAGTAAGCCTACAGGAAAAATACACTTTTCAATTATATCTCTTCCATGAATTAGAATTTTGTGGAGTGTAGGTGGCATATCGTACCACTCGTAAGCTCTTTTGCCATCTCCAGACAAAAATCACCATATATTTTGGATCTACTGCCTCCGTGATTGTTATAACCTTGAGAATTATTGAAAGCCTCATGCTTATGTCTTCATCTAGATCCGTGATTTCGGAAATCAAAGCAGGATTAGCAAAGAATCTGCATGACGTATTTCCTGAATTTGTTTTACCAGTGCCTTGCTTAACAGTATCAACCTGTATTGCAATTTTCTCTTTAAGTTCACGCTTTATCAAACATTTTCGGGCTTCTTTTATCCGACGAGTATTTGAGTCGACTCTCCCATGTTTAAATTTAATAGTATAAGCTTCATGCAAAAGACACTCCATCAGCTTGATCCTAGAATACTAACGATATTTAATACTATGTTAATACTAACGCCACGTAAATTTTACGTACAAATAGGATATATATTTTTCCAAAATAGGACCACGAGGGGTGGGGGGCTAAGGGGAGATTTCTGCTTCTCTGAAACCAGCTCAAAAATTTTAATAAAATTTAAAACTTGGATCGATCTGAGTCTGGACACATAAGTAGGTGATATATTTTTTCAATAAAAGGATCACGAGCGAAGTAAGGGACATTTTCTGCCCTTCTGAAGCTATCAAAACAATTTTAACGAAATTTAAAACATTATTAGATCTGAGGATGGAAGGACACGAACGGTATATATTTTTTCAAAAATAAGCCCACTAGGGGGGTAAGAGAAATTTTTAAAGGTAACTATAACGTAAGCAACTAAATTCCAACAAAGTGTCCTACAACACCGTGCTTTGTTTTTTTATAAAAATGTAGTATGGTAACGGGTACTTAATGAACATGGGTGTGAAATTTTATAATAAGTAGGTTAGGTCAGGTTGAACATGCTGCCGGTTTCTAAAAACAGGCCCACTTGGGTCCTTTAGTTCCTTTGCGATACCTGGGATGGATAGTAGGGAAATTTATGAAGGCTCCCTGCTTATCCTAGAGGTTGGGTCGGTGTTAAGCCAACCCGAGTATCGTATGAAGGAATTTATTCCCCAAATGTCGCATTCCCCCAGGTCTGCTAGTTCGGGTAGTGACGGATTTCCCAAATATGACGCTCTATTTCTAAATAGTGCTGGACATCGACAGAGGAGTTGCTTGACAGAGTCTTCCTCCTCTTCGTTTTGACAACTTCTGCAGAAATCGTTGAAAGGAAGATTTAATCTTCTGGCATGGGCACCAATGGGACAGCGCACCGTTATGACCGCTACGAGTATACGCAGCGGTTGACGAGTATGGTTGCAGAGCTTGCGAAGTTATAATGGGGCCAGATCGTTCAAGAAACCTCACAAGGGATTTCATTTCTCCTTCTGGTTTGCGCTTCTCTAAATAGTTGGTACTGAATTTGTATTTTGCATCTTTTTAGTGGGACACCTACTAATCAGTCGATATCATTTTCATGTAGGCGGGCGCCTGCCTTGGCTAGACCATCCGCGATAGTGTTACCGGGCACCCCAGCGTCTCCCGGTACTCAGAAGAGCCCTAGGTTTGTATTTCTCGCCATCTCATGCAGAGATGCCCGGCATTCTTTAACCAATTCCAGATAGAGCATGTAGTGCTGCCTTACTGTCGGTTTAAATTCGGATGTCCTGATCGAATACCTTGTAATACCTTAAACAGTTGGCCGCCCTTTTGATTGCCGATATTTTAGCCTGAGTGATACTACATTGATTTGGTAGCTTAAAATATATCCTACGTTGCATGTATGGGATGTAGATGCCCCCACTTATTCCAATGCCCGACTTTTACCCGTTGGTGTAGATCTCGAGCACATCCTCATATTGGTGTATGTACTCGTAGTCTGTCTCAGAGCATGTGCCCGAGTAGTCCGCAATAGTGAGCAATAGTCAGTGTGGTCGGGAAGATCTAAGATTTGCCCTAATATCGCCGCATGTCGCATGGCCTACGTTACCCCACTTCCATGCACCTGAGGCATTTAGTCTCGCCGCCGCGTTCATGGCCAGTTGTTTGATCATGAGGTCGTCAGGAAGCCAATGCAGTATGGTGAACAGTGCTTTGGATGGAGTAGTACGAGGTGCACCCGTAATCAGCAAAGCAGATGCTCGAAGAACTTTTTCAATTATTTTAGAGTTATTTAAGGAAGTCCACCATTTACTACTATTTCAAAAAGCCAATTGACGTTTTTGGGACTTACGTCCCACCTATTGCCGATCGCCCTTTTGCAGGTGTATAGAGCAATAGCGGCCTTGGCTGCCCTAGTTTAAACGTTGGGATACCATGAAAGCCTTTTAGTTCTCAGGGAACACACATAAAAAAATAAAAATATTTGGCGGCCTATCAAGAACTGTGCTAAAATTAAATGAAAATTGTTGGAGTTTACCTCAAAATGCTAGTGGGATCAAACAACACACTTATAACACACACTTTGACAAACACTTTCACGTTTTTACTTTCCAGCAAGTTCATTCCCGAACACAACTTTTTGTCTACGAAATATATAAGTTATGTTGACACTAAATAACATAATTACAAAACTCAATATAACGACAAAAATACAATAAATAAAATTTATAATTAATGATTATTATAATCTACTTATGCTGGGATTCAATTGCCGGTATATGTATATCCTTTTAAAATTGTTCTATTTGTACACTTTTATTTAATGTTATTTTAAGCCTGCTTTGTTGAAGATATTTAATACGTATTTAAAATTTCAAGTTTGAAAGCATGGCACACTGACGATGTGGCCACCTAATTTTTTTGAATTGTATTTCTTAATTTCCTTAATTTTTTTCTAATTTCTTCCTAAACAAATTTATTAGGAACCAGGCTGCATTGATCGAGTGGTCTAAGCGATAAAGAACTCTGATGACTAGACTGGGTGGTCTCTAACTATGCAAGTTCAACTCTCCGTGCAGTCAAATTTTTCTTTGTCTACATGTTTTACATTTCCCTCTAAATAAAATTATAGTTTAATTGAAGGATTAAATTAAAACCGAAGTCAAGCCAAAATAATTAAATTTCGTTTGATTTTTAGCAATTGTAATTTGCAATAAACATAAATCCAAACAAAATTATATAATTATAATCTACATCTTTTCCATACTTTGTTTTTATATGTCCTTAGTTACTGCATACTTTTACGCAGTTTTCTCTAAATTAAATTGCTCAACCAATAATGACACATTTTTACTACTTTCTACTTCTTCCTTTTCCCTCTAAAACTAATAAAGTAAGAATCCAAGAAAAGAACGAATCCAAGAAACTTTTGCCATTCAGTTATAGTGTTGCTTCCAGAAATAAACATTTAATAAAGTTTTTTCACCCAGAAACAGCCACCACACTACACACACGTTCTTGACAGACTGTTTCCAGTCGTAGCTGCTGTTTGTTTTTTGTTTCAAATTTTTTATGCCTCTTGTTTATTTTCACCACTGTATGCGGTTGCATATTATTTTGAGAAATGGCAGAGTAATAAATAAATTAATTTGGCTAGTTGATGCCAAGAAATTTCGACCATTTTTACAACCACAAATACCGCTGTAACCAAAGAACATTGGTTAGAAACACTACGAGTAGTATTCAACACTATGGACAATTTAGCAACCGAAAAAAATAACTGATGCCAAACTAAAAAGCAAGTAGAGAAAAAAAACCAAAATCTCTTCAACGAAATAAAGAAAATGCAAAAAGTTTTTTTTTATTTTACTTTTCTCCCCTTTTTGTTGCAAAAAGCAGTTTAAGGTTTCTGTTTTTTGAAGAAAACGAAATGGTAATGATGACTGTAACAATTTCTTGAACTTCTCTTGTTGAAAATATAAATATTTTTTTTTCTGTCTGCAAATAACTTTTGCTAACTTTAATTGTTTTTCCAGAATTTTTTTTAGAAATGAACTATTTGAAACTTGTATTCACAGTTTATGGTAACAACGGCTAATATTTATGCAAAAGAAAAAGCGAATTTAGTGAAGAACAAAAATAAAATAATATTTTACAGTTGTAAATCTTTTGTTAAGAAAAACAAAAGTTTAAATAAAACGTCTAAGTGCATAATTTTATGCATAAATTTAAGCCATTTTAAGGGAAATACTCGTAGATAAATCAAAAGAACACACGGAACGAAGCTCCTGTCCCCTTCGGCCTAGCACATATCGGCGTAGGCCATCATATTACTCATGCATCATAGACTTTTGCCCTAAAAATTGTGGATATCCGCATTTTTTCACATATTTTTTTGGAATTAAAAATTCATAAGAAAAATGCTGGTTTAATATATCCTTAATATTTTTTTAACATAAGAGGATTGTTATGTTTTTTTAATAAATAGTCAAGAAATAAAAGCTAAAAATTAAGTTTAGTACAGTTGTCATACAGATCAAGGAAATACTTCTGAAAAGTTGACTATTTTTAGAAAATCTGTTCTTCTGGCCACATTTTAGAGCAGACGGGTGGGTAACAAATAAAAGCCAAATTAATTATATTAAATATATCAAATATAATTTGTAGAGAAATTTGAAAAACTCGATGGGCGATATTTTTAAGCGATTAATTTAGAACGTCATATAAAATTCACCATTTTTGTCCAATGCTGGATCTTGCGTGCATGCTTTAATCGTTTTAAAAGTCAAGTTCAAATACAGTAATTTTTCAAGTCTATTCTTTTGAAATATTGAAAATAAAACATTTTTGTTTTGAAAATTTTTTGAGAAAAACGTCGAACAATTGACCTCTATTTTTGCCAAAAATTTAGCTCTCTCATTTCACTCTCATTTCAAAGTCTTGACTTTGATTCCTTTTAACGACTACATGAATTGCAATAACTAAAAAATTTTTCTGCATGGTATTAAGGATTGTGTTGAAAATCATAAAATATTTTTTTGAAAATTTCAGCTAAGCAGTTACCGGAGATATTGACGAAATAGAGATTGAAGTCAATGCCAAAAACCAAAATTTTAAAGTTCAAAGCCAAATACCTAATAATATTTTTATAAAATAAAAGGTATTTTCTTTATCTGCTTATAAACTCTACACCAAGTTTAAATTTATCAAAATCGGATAATATTTGTAAAAGTTATTGGGCCGACAAGATTTTTCATGCCCGAGATAGTCAACTTTGACAGTCTGTAACTCAACGTATATTTCAACAAGGTAGTCCAAATTAGAACATTCTTAAAGGTTGGGTGATCCTCTGTCATTTTGACATACATCGTTTTGTAATCGGATCTCAAGATATAGATTTATTACCCTTTTTTCTAATTGGAAACACTGTTCGTCTTCGGACTGGTACTTTCGGCGTTATGCCATAGGGCGGCCACTGTCGACCCTATGCTACCTTTGATCGGCCATCTTCGGGCGACAACTTTCGCCCGGCCACGTTCGCTATGTCACGCGTCCACTCGTCTTTATTGCCCTTTGATACATTCCGCCTAGTCACCAGACCCGGCGCCAAAAATAAATTATAATTTAAAAACAAAATTTTCACCTACCTTGATGGCACCAAATGAACGTAGATATTAATTTCAACTTCTAGATGGGAAAATAAGATAATTCGTTAGCAAAAACAACTATCGCCTGGAAGATACTTAGGCGATAGTTAGGCGATACTTGAGCTATACTTAGGCGATACTTCTCAAGAATTTAGCCGAGACATTTCGTATTTAGCTGAGACATCTTCATTTACCACGGGCACCATGACATTACCCAAGATACAAAACTGATCTAAGGATTCCCAAAAGGTTGGACAAAAATTTCCCCAAAATCCCAGTAGTTCCCCAGATTCCAAAATACTAGTACAAAAATCTCCCCCAAGTCCCACAACTTCCCCGGAAAACAACGACGTCAACAAAAAACAACTAACGCCTGGTAGATACTTAGGTGATACTTAGGCGATACTTAGGCGATACTTCTCAAGAATTTTTGTAGATACTTAGGTGATACTTAGGCGATACTTAGGCGATACTTAGGCGATACCTCTCAAGAATTTAGCCGAGACACCTTCGTTCAGCAAGGCCACCAACCATTAGCCAAGACACATATATGGTCCAAGCATTCCCAAAAACTTGAACAAAAGTCTCGCCAAAATCCTAGAAGTTCGCCGGATTCCCAAAAACTGGGATGACAAACTCCCTAAAATCCCAGAACTTCCCCGGAAAACAACGGCAACATAGAAAATCGCGAAAATACGAAACCGACAACATTGAATTTTTAAGGAATTTAACCTCCGTGCCCGCCTGTTGCCTTCGTTTTGAATTGTCGTTACACTAATTTCCTTACACGAATTTTTTCATTTAAAAACATTTTTTTACCCCCAGCACAGAAAACATTTATATGCTGCATGTCATATGCACAATGTACCATAAGGAACTTCGTTCTGAAAATGCTTTAAAAAATAGCATACTTTCAGGGTGGAGCAGAAAAAAAATTTTATATAACAAATCATTAACAAAGATTTCTTTTTAAAACTACGGCCAATTAAAACATTACAATTTTCCTAGTGTGCTAAATTTAATAAAAACGTTGCCTATTGTCAGGCTGCTGCTAAATTTTTCTTTTAAAAACCTTTACAGTTTCTTAATTAAATTCAGATTGTATATATTTAAAGATCTTCTTTATAAAACTATAGCCAACTTCCTCCTTCCTAGTGTATTATTGTTATAAATTTTTTTTCCAAATAATTATGCTGCATATTTACAGTAGAATATTCCAAAAACCATACAATTTTAAATTTTGTATAACTTAAAAGTCCAATATTTTGTTTTTGTGGCTTATCGAGTTATTGCACTAAGCCTCTCAATTTACTCACTAAATTCATATAAAATGTATATATTTATAGAATTTATATAAAATTCATTTTTAAAAGAATTCCCAACAGAAACACTACCTTTTTTCTCTTCCTTCATATTTAATGTAAAATAATAATTGCCTATTTTCAGGCTGCTATGACATTTTTACTCTGTTTTGCTTTTAAAAAGCCCTATAATTTATTAACTAGCTTTATAACAAAAAAGAAAATTAAATATTAAAACAATTCGAATAAGCCAATAAAAATATCTTTAAATTTTTTTCCTTTAACATGAATAAATAAAATTGAAAAGTTGACAACTTAAGTATTAATTGAGTAGTCTACTTTTTTGCAAGTGAAAAAAATAATAAAAAGAATTTATAAATAATTTATAAGAAATACAATTTTCTTGTCACATTTCTATTCTGTGATTTTTAATAATAAAAATGCAAGAAAATAGAAATACAAAATCAAAAAACAACACTGTCAAGTTATTCAAAGAAAAGAATACTAAAATAAAAACTACTTTTATGTTGTAATTAAAAAGTTTATGAATAGATTTTTTTATGTTAATAAAAACTTCAATAACTTTGTTGCCAGCAATAAGGATATAGATTTCGAAGACTTTGATAACAATTTGCAAAATAATTATTCTAATTTTATTTTATTTCAAATAAAAGAATCTCAAAATAGTTTGCTAAGGACAAAATGGGGCAAAAATATATGTTAAAAAATAAAGCATATTAAAGTGTTGCCTAGGATAGAGCTGTTATGGATAAACACTTCAGAATCTTTGCTAATAAAAAATTTTGGGTAATAAAAAAATACATGTTTAATTCAATTTAATTTAAAAAACAATTCTATTTCATAACATAACATTACATAACATAACATAAATAACATAAATCCTTAACTAAAATTTTGTCCATTACACTAGTTTACAAAATAAATTAACTTCAAGAACAGATACTTTTTAAGCCATTTTTGGACTGCTAAACATGAATATTACATATCGATCCCTCAGCGACATATCATCGTAAGCAACAAAAAATAAAATTTTCAGGAGAAGGGTATTTTATTGTATTTAAATATGATTTATATTCATATGCTGTCGATTACGATAAAATTTTACAGCCTGTATTTCAAAAGTTATCAAAAATTTTACATTTTTACAATTTTAAACTATGGGTGGGCTCTTAAAATTTTGATTTCAATAAAAAAAATTAGTTTTTTACAAAATGTCGCTTACGATAATTTCGCGCAAAGGGGTCGATATATTTATTTTTCTTAAGAACCGTTTTCGAGATATGCGCGAAAACATGTTTTTGCAGTTCTTTTTTTATTTTTTTTTTGTATTTCCTAAAATCTGGAGAACTGTTTATTAAAATTAAAAAAATTTTGCACAGTTGCATAGAGATATTCTTTCTCTTTGAGTTAATATTTAAACTGTAATGAACGCATCAAAATTCATTCAGTTACAGGACTTAAGATTTAAACAAAATGTGTTTTTTAAGTTTTTTTTTTTTTTTGAAAATTCACCATTCTAAGTCGCTTCATCGAGGCGAAATAAGATATATTAAAGTTATTTTAAAGCATACTTTGTTCCAAATGTATCAGGTGTAAAACTGTTAGCTTAGGACAAAAACTGACAAAGTTACAACATATTTAGTGAAAATATCCGAATTTGAATTTTCATAAAAAAAAATTTTGTATAGAGTATGAGAGTATAAGAACAATTCCAGTGTGGCATAATCAAAACATTTCTAAGCCAATAGGCCGATCAGTATAAAATTTAACATGAAGATAGCAGGAGCTCAGGAGCACAGCTATGAAGTCGACAGTAGTGCACTTCGAGCATGTAAAATATTTCAACTCTTGTCATTTCTTTGTTTTTCATCCGATTCTATAATTTGTTTTCTTCTTCATAAGGTTCTAAACAAATATTTTTGGATAAACAATTATCTTGTAAATCTCAATTTTTCAATGATTTGGTTCATTATTTGCACGATATCGAATCCTAATAACAGCCGATTACAAAAATTGCTTCATTCGAACAATTTAAAAGGAGTGTACAGGTCAGTCAATTTAAACAAATCATAGGAAATAATTCCTAAAGTTTTCAAAATTCGCCTTTATTAAATGAAAAATTACAAGAAGTGCTTGAAGCAGTTTGGCGTATACTTAAGATTTTATCAATACATTAAATAATGATACTCATACGCTATCGTATTGTTTCAAGCACTTTTTGTAATTGTTCCTTTAATAAAGGCTTATAGTTTGGGAACCACTGTTACTAGTCCTCTGATTTTCTGGTGCTATTAAAATTGAAGATCTTTCATAAATTTATATTCCCATTTAAGGCTTAACCAAAAATTTGCCCTAAAATATTAAATAATTGACTTGAACTATATTTTAACCAACGCATATGCAGTGCATGTAGTATATATATTTTGCTGCCTTCTTTTAGGCTTTTGCAAATATTTATTAATCTAAAGCCATAATTATATTTGCTTTATTATGAAAATTGGTTTCTAAAATAACCAGAAATTAAAAAATTACTTTTTGATTTATTTTTTGAAACTAATACTAAATCAATACACATCTACTAATTTTTCAATAGAATTAATTAAAATCCACAAAATATATTTATAATCTATAGCTACATAAGACTTAAATTTACCAATGATATTCAATACTCTCCCACACAAGCACAAATCGACAGACATAAATGCCATGTTAGAAATTAATATGAAACGGGGAAAGAATAGAAACCAACATTTATATAAATAAATCCTCTAATATTATATCAACACATTCATTTGTGAGTTTTATTGAAATAAAACCAGCAAATAAAAATAAACACCTAATTCTTGTAAACAATGATTTTATATACAGATTATAAAACATATAAAAGGTCGAACATAAAAAATTCCAAAAATATTATATAACTGTTTTTGACCACACTTCTTATTAGTTTGAATAAAAATTTTAGTTTCATTATATAAAAAATATATGTACCTTATTCATAATAAATTATCAAATGTTTATAAAAGGTTTTTGAAGCAGATTTCAAAATTTTCTTCATAAGCCTCTCATAAGCTTTTGATAAGTATCAAAAAATTTTCAGTCAAAAGTTTGTTTAAATTAAAATGTCATTTTCAGTAAATATTTTTTACTGAACAAGTAAATGTTTTTTTTTTTCTTATTTAGGAAGCAAACACTAAAATTAACATCAGAAACCAGTTTTCTGTGTCGTAAGAAACAACGCACTCTCAGTAGTTCCAATTGGATTTTGACCACCCTGTTGAAACACATGTTGACTTAAAGGGTGTCAAAGTGTACTACCTCGGGCATGAAAACCCTTGTCGGCCATGAAGTTTCTTTTTGCGACTACATTAATTGCGATAACTAAAAAAATTTTTCTGTATGCTTTTAAAGATTGTGTTAAAAATCGTAAAATATTTTGTTATTAATTTTGCTTATGCTATTACCGGAGATATTGACAAAATATTGAAAAAACTCGCGGCCAACCAAAATTTTTAAATTCAAAGCCAAATATCCTTGAAAATATTAAAGATACCTTAATAAAATAATATGTATTTTCTTTATCTATTTATAAACTTTGCAACAAGTTCAAATTCATTCAAATGTGATAATATTTATAAAAATTATGAGGTCGACAAGGTTTTTCATGCCTGAGCTAGTCAATCTTGACACCCTGTAGCGCAACAGGGTGGTCCAAATTATAACACTCACTAAGCTTAGATCCTCCTGTATGATTTTTATATATACATATATCGTTTTGTAATCGGATCGCCAGTTTCAAAGATACAGTTTTATCATAATTTTTTCAATTGGCACCACTGTGCACCGTTAACTATCACTGTGGTAGAAACTTTGTGTCCATAATGAAAGATATGGTGAGAGTTTAAGTTTGGACGTTAGATATATTGTCAAATTTTCAGTACTTTCAGTAATTTAGTTTTTCTACCCACCGTTCGTATCAATAAAATTTTAAATACAAACATATTTTTTATAAGACTGATTCTCATTCTAAACGTATATTTGGTTCCTTTTTGGAGTTCTGTACACCAAAAGTGTAAAGGAACCCTATTGTTTCCGCTACGCTGTCCGTCTGTCTGTCTGCCTGTCTGTCTGTTCGTCTGTCACCGGCTGTTTTCTCGAGAACCATAAGAGCTACGGACCTGAAATTATCACAGAACATGTAAATCTTTGGCCGCTACAGCATATAAATATATGACAGTTAAAAGTTAAAGGGTGTTCTTAAGCGAGCAACGAAAAATGTTGAAATGCTAATGTAATATACAGACACTTATATATGGAGACTTGAAATTTTTAAAGTTAGTGTGAATTGGTGTAGTCTGTAGAAAAGTCAATTAACACTGATATTTAAAACAATAATAATTAAAGGGTGTTCTATCAGTTAATGTAATTTTGACTATTTAAGTTAGAAAATCTGCTGTATCTTGGAAACCGTAAGAGGCAAACTCTTGATATTTTAAAAATCGCTAAAACTATAAATTCAAAATTTAAAAAAAATGTCAAAACGAAAAATAGCCTAAATGAAAAAAACGCTTAAAGGAAAAAGAACACCAAAATTAAAAAATAACGCTAAAACGCAAAAAATCACCGAAAATAAAAAGATCGACAAAAAACTGAATAAAACGCAAAAACCGAAAAAAGCCATCAAAACAAAAAAAACACTAAAATCTAAAAAAACGCCAAAAGTGAAAAAATCACCAAAACGAAAAAAAGCAAAAACAAAAATAAGCGCCAAAGCTAAAAAAAATCGCAAAAAACCGAAAAAATCGCTTAAAACGAAAAAAAACCAAAAAAGTGTCAAAACCGAAAAAAATCGGTCAAACTAAAAAAAAACCAAAAACCGAAAAAAATCCCAAAAACCGAAAAATGCGCCAAAGCTGAAAAAAGCGTCAAAATTAAAATCGCTAAAACTAAAAATATCGTCAAAAAGCGAAAAAAGCGTTAAAATAAAAAACGCCAAAGCCAAAAAATCGCCAATACTATAACAATCGGCAAAAAAAAAACAACAAAAATTGGAAAAAAAACGAAAAATCGCAACAAAAAAAATAAAGTTATAAAAATTAAAAAAGCGCCAAAACCCAAAAAAAAACGCTGTCAACAAGAAAAATTAAAAAATAAGAAAACTAAAATTAAACGAAAAAGCAAAACGAAAAACTTTTCAAAATGAGAAAAAAAGGGCAAAAACGTAATAGGATGTGTATTCGTACGGAACTCAACGGAACGGAGCCGAAGTCGCACTTTACTGAACTGCAGCGATGCCATTTTTAGCCATTTTTTACGATATGACAAAAAACTATATGACATACTGTGTTTTCATATGGTAAGTTTTTTACGATATGACAACACTGCGATATGACAACACCTTGTATGGGTATCTTAGTGTTGTCAAAGCGTAAAAAACTTACGATATGACAACACAGTATGTCATATCGTTTTTTGTCATATCGTAAAAAATGGCTAAAAATGGCATCACTGGTTAATTTTTTTTTTTTTTGCTTACCAATGTAACTAAATGAAATGTAAGAAGCTAAGATTCATCTTATAGTTTTACCTCATTCAATGGATCCTGAAATAAAATTATATTTTTCGATTTTTTTTACATTTCTTAAGCGTTTTCACAGCTGTTCCGTATAGTATAGGGTTTGAAAACACTATACATCTACTCTCTAAAAACTGAAAGTTATAATAATTGCAGGACGAAATTAAAAGTTATGACCAATTTTTCACTTTTGACTTGGATTCATATGGAAAAATAAAAAATTTTTATCTTTTAAAATAATTCTTTACAACATTCATCAACTAATATTCTTCTAAATAACTTAATAGCTTAATTATTAAAAGTCTTCTAAAAGTTTATATTTATTCACTTAAATTTACATGAAAATAAAGTTTTGAGTTTAAATTCGCATAAAAAAATTGTGAAAACGGGTAATTTTTTATCATTTTTCCTTGAGGAAAAACCATTATAGAACACCGAAAAAGAAATTTGTCCTAGCATCGTTTCCAATTCGGTGATTGGTAATCGAAAAACAGAAATTCTTGCAATGGCAAGGATATGTAAAACTAATTAGAAATTATCCAAATTTGCAATACTTCCGGATCGCGAATCCTACATTTTCATGACTTCTTTGGAGTGTCTTTTTTTGCTGGAATAAGATTTAAAAAACAACGACTTGAATTTGAATTCATGGTAAAATTAACAAAAAAATAAATAATTTTTTTTTACAAAATAACAGCATAAACTTTATTAATTTTTTTAAATTGATATTAATAAGATTTAAAAAATAACGAAGTGAATTTAATTCATGGCAAAATTGAACAAAAATAAATTATTTGTTAAAAAAAACTCGGAAAAAAATTTTAAAAGTATCGTCGTATCGACAGTAAAATATCGCCGATACCGATGTATCGGAAAATCTGAAGTATCGCCGATATATCGGTATCGGTATCGGTATTCGTTACATCCCTACTTTAAATATTCCACAAAAGTGTTGCTTGTTGTGTTCTACATAAAAAATAATAGTTTTGGAAGACTACGCTTATTTTCAAAAACACGATTTAAAATTTCAAAACCGAAAATAAAAATCAAATCTGTTTGTAAAAGCAATTATGAACCAAAATTTTAAAAACTTGTCTAATTTGCACCCTTATGAAGAAAGCTATGAGCAAAAACCTAAAAAAGTGATTTTTTTAAATTTAATTTCTTTTAAGCGAGTATTCAAAAAAAATCTCAGTATTTATTAGGAGGCGCTTTTGAGGGGTTTTAAAAATAATCAAATAATTTAAGATATCAAAATAAATGTTTTTCAAAACCGTCCGATTTGGCGTGGAATGTCCCATATATTTTAATATTGCATATTTATATAATTTTAAAAAGTGCTGCCTATTTCTAGGTAGGTTAAGCAAAAAAACGTGTAATAAATCCTTAACAAATTCATATTGCTATTAATTGTATATTAAATTGTATTTAAAATTATGTACTGATTCTGCCTGTAAACATTTGTAATTTCATTATAAATATTGCAAAAAAGAAAAAAATACAATTATTTTTTTTTCATTCCTGCCTTTTGTGCAAATAACTAATTTAATTAGTTTAAAATTAATACTTAACAATGAATAAAATTAAAATAAATTACATAATTGTTCGTGGACACAAAACTTGTTTAATTTAAAATATATGAACGAACACATAAATAAATTAAATCAAATAATAAAAACATTTTATTTTTTGTCGTTTTGATAAAAGATATTTATTATAATAGGGCTTTAATAATTTATTAAATAAATTTGTTGAGATTTCATTAGTGTTTTAAATAGAGATTAGTTATTATTAGTTATTTAAATTACATATAATAGATAAAACCACAATTGTTTTTACATGAAACTAATGATGGCTTACAGAAAAAACTTTGGGCAAATAGTATATGTATTTGGATATTAATTAGCGTATCGACAAACAAAAGTAGGCTATTTATTTGGATTAAAGAAAAACCAGCCCTAAAGTAGGCTTCAAAACCAAAACATCGTACACTAAAATTTTATATAAAAAATTTTGTATTAACTTACCAACCATAAATCTTTCTAACACTAAAGAGTTTAATTTTTAGAAAAAAAAGTTGCATATGTAATTTTCCCTTTTGTGATAAAAAAAGAACAGTATAACTCTACGCCTCAAAGTATGCATTGAACTTTTGCAAATATGTATGTATATTGAAGTATTGCTTACAGCACAAATTTTACAAATAGTATATTAGAATATTAATTAGCGAATCGACAAACAAAAGTAGGCTGTTTATTTTGATTAGAGAAAAACCTGCCCTAAAGTAGGCTTCAAAACCACAACATCGTTTTTTAAATTACATTATAATTTTATATTACAAATGTTCTTTTAACTTCCCAACCATAAATCTTTTTAACACTAAAGAGTTTAATTTTTAGAATAAAAAAGTTGCAAATGTAATTTTCCCTTTTGTGATAAAAAAAGAACAGTATAAATCTACGCCTTAAAGTATGCATTGAATTTTTGCAGATAAGTATGTATATTGAAGTATTGCTTATAGCACAAATTTTACAAATAATATATTTGAATATTAATTGGCTAATCGACAAACAAAAGTAGTTTGATTTTTTGTAAAAAAAAAACCTGCCCAAAAGTAGGCATTCAAACCATAACAACGTTTTTTATATTATACTAGCCACATTTCGTGTGCTTCCCCAACCCTTATTATTATAAAATAAAAACATTTATGCTTTTAAGTTGAATTAAAGCTAATATTAAACTATTTTGTAAAAATCTCGGAGACCCAATTGTATCCATTGGGATTCGTATCTGTGGATTACTCATGTCCACCCGCCCAGATATCCTATGATAAAGCCTTCGATATCCTCCAGTTTATACTTCGCTGTATCTCTAATCCTCTTATAGAAACGTCTGCCGAACCACTTAAGGTTATAGAGCACAGTCGTTTCAATTGGAAAAAAGGGTAACAAATCTGTATCTTAAAAAGTTCCGATCCGATGGCGATACAAAGTACGTAAAAATCATAGAGGAGGACCTAAGCTTTAGGAATATTGAAATTTGGACCACCCTGTTGAAACACACGGTGAGCTACAGCTCGTCAAAGTTGACTACCTCGGGCATGAAAAACCTTGTTGGCATCATAACTTTTACAAATATTATTCGATTTTAATGAATTAAAAACTCATAAAAAAATGTTGGTTCAATTTATCGCTAAAAATTTTTAAACAGAAGACGACTGCTATGTTTTTTAATAAATAGTAAGGAAATTAAAATGAAAAAAATTATTTAAGTAAAGTTTTCATGCAAGTAAATAAAATGCTTCTGAAATCTTGACTATTTTTAGAAAATCTGCTCTCCTTGCCACATTTTTGGGCGGCCGTGTAACAATTAAAATCCAGATTAATTATATTAAATATATCTATTATAATTTGTAGAGAAATTAGAAAAATACGATGGGCGCTTTTTTTAAGGGATTAATTTTGAATTCCTTAGAAAAATTCATCGTTTTCGTCCAAAGCTGGATGTAGTCTATTCTTCTGAAATATTGAAAATAAAAAATTTTACTTTAAAAAATTTTTTGAGAAAAACATCGAACAATTAATCTCTATTTTTGTCAAAGTTTAGCCATTTATCACTCTCATTTCAAAATCTTGACTTTGATTCCTTTTCACGACAACATGAATTGAGATAACTAAAAAATTTATTCTGCATGTTATCGTGGCTTGTGTTAAATATCATAAAATATTTTTTTGGGAATTATGTCTACGCTATGGCCTGAGATATTGGCGAAATAAAGAAGAAAGTCGTGGCCAAAACCCAACATTTTGAAATTCAAAGCCAAATATTTTTGAAAATATTAAAGATATTTTAATGAAATAAAGTGCATTTTCTTTATCTGTTTATAAACTTTAAATTTATTTAAATCGGATAATATTTGAGAGCATTAGTTCAATAACTCGTTAAGCCACAAAAACAAAATATTGAATAAATCGACTTTTAAGTTTAAAATAAATTTTTTAATTGTATAGTTTTTGGAATTTTTTACTTTAAAAACGCAGCTTTGACGCCCTGTAGCTCAACGTGCGTTTCAACAGAGTGATCCAAATTTATACATTCTCAAAGTGCAGGTCCTCCTCTATGATTTTCATTTACATTGTTTTGTAATTGGATTGCAAGTTTCTAAGATACAGATTTATTACCTTTTTTTCACATTGAAACCACTGTGAGTCGCTAACTAGTTTCTATTTGACACTGTCTGTGGCCCTTCAAAGCTTTTAACGCTGCCTAACTGTCAACGTAGAAGGTTATCTCCTCGCCGTTAGTTGCATTTTGGCCACGAATTCCGTGCCCTCTATAATTGTTAGGATCTTAGCCGCTGGAAAACGCTACATTCATTCGGGAGTCTATAAGATTTACAAACGTTCGTCCACAAAATAAAATCAACAGCAATCGCAGCTATTCTCATTTTTTAACCGTCTGTAAAGACCGCACAACACTCGTAGAGCACATGAGATTGAACCCAAAAGTCCCTATCCAGAATAATGATTGAGCGTTTCCAGCTAAAATCAATTTCAACGATCTTGGAATCCGTAAAACCAGGGGCTATGGAGACCTGCCCATTAAAATTTATTTAATTTAAGATTCCTGAGTGACGTGTTTATCTTGTCTTCACCAAACTTGAGTTCTAAGTCTAAGCAAACTGCTTGCCGCCCTCCTTTGCTCACCACAAAATCCTCTAAGTAGATGAAGAACGACGTCCAAGACAGCCTGAGACGTGCTCCTTAGGGCACCTCTGATACCCATTGAGACACACCTATGATCCTTAGCAATTAATTTCCTATGACTCTACTTCCTCAATGCCTCCCACCATGCCGCAAAACTATATGAAAGAACCGGCCTCACAGCCGATGTGTAAGTCCCGGTTCCTGCCTATGGAGGCTCACTTTTAGAAATTTTCGTTATCGATTAATATTTAATATATTCTTTGCTGGCGTAAAGAAGTTAATTAAAATGTAATTAATTAATTACTGTTTAATAATATTTTTATAATACATTTGTTCTTTATTTGCTTCCATTTATAACAACAGCAAACACACACTATAACAACAATGTTTCATCTGCATGTACCCTGCAGATAACGTGAGTAGTTCATACACACATGTAAAGTATATTCCTTAGAAGAATATGAGTAGTCTAATTGCAACCCAAATGGAGAAAACATGGTGGATTTAACATTACAAAGTCCCAGGGCTGGACCATATAATCCACTACACCATTACATTCAAGTAGTCTCAAAACTACTTGTTGTACTACTCAAGTGCTCGTGTTTGAACTAAATGTGGGCACAAAAATTCAGTTTGTGAAGTGTTCACAATGTACATTATTGAATTGTTCTCTTCTTTTATTGCTTTTGATTTTATGAGAAAACTAAAATTGTTATTCCCTTTTATGAAAGCACACAACAACAATGCCGACCAACGACAATGTTTATTTTTGTGTCGAAGCAAATTTCAATTGTGACAATTGTGTCAGATGAAATGAAATGAATAGTGTGACAACATATGTATGTACGTGTGAAAGAAGAAACAAAGAAAGCCAGGAAATTTTTTATTTTTGTTGCTTGTTTTCATAATTACAATCACCACATTTTATGTTTTTCTGCTCATTCATTATATGTATGTATGGATGTATGTATGTTTCTAATTTTTATTTTATTATGCAGAAAAGCCAAAAAAAATGCTTAATAAGTATGTGTGTTTGTTTAAAGACTTGTGATATGATGTCCATTTTGAATTGTACGGGATTTTTATTGTACAGTTGACACAAGTGGCGATTCGACTTTTGTACAATGAATTTATGCATTGTTGTTGCATTACATAGGAATGCATGGTTTAACTAGTCCATTTCAGCTAAAATAGTAGTCCAATATTATCTACAGGGTATGTATGTATATGTGCTCGAGTATGTGTGCGCGTTTTAAGTACTATTCATGTAAATGAGTTTACTCAGTTAATTATTGTTTTTCTGTTTCTTACTTTTATCATTTCTTAAATACCGTTATAAGACAAGCATGAGTCTGGAAAAGTTTTTATTGTGTGAATGTGAGAGTGATTGAGTGTTTCAAGTTTAAGATGAGCAAGCAACAATATAATATTGGCAACTTTTTGCTTCTCTTTATGTTTTATAACTGTAGTTTAACTTAGAGCTGAGTAAGTATGAGAAAAAAACTTATTTAATTGGCACAAAGTAATAATATGAAAGTAAAATAAGACATTTTCTATTATACACACTCACACACACAGACGCAGGAGGCCATCTACTATCACACACTCTGTACAGTTCAGTTGGAATAAAAGACGGTTTTCGTTTAATCAAGTTTTAGCAATAGGAAGATGAGTTCTCATTTTTTATTTTCAAAGGCACAAGGAAAGTTGTGAAGTATCAGGCATGGTTAATAAGGATTTAGTGGATCCACTGGCTAGAAAGCTGGCACCATGTACCACAGTTAGGCTTAAAGCAATTGGCGCATGGAACCACCGGCCATGGGATCATGCCAGAATTTTAGAAAACATTAGAATCATTGCTGATCTCTGTCGAGAGAAAATTTCAATACACTTTGGAAGCGGTCTTTCGCCACCGCAGGGTAAACTACATTTTTTACAGGGACTGCTCCGCTGATGGAGAACGAGAGCTGACAGCGATGTCTGTATTGTGTGATTCGGTATGACAATATCCTTCAGAATCCTGGGCGAGTATAGCATAGTACAGGGAGAAATATCTGTCATCGAAAGAGCAAAGAATACAATAAGTTTTCATCCGATACCAAATTGGGATTATCATATTATAAACGATCGTCAAGCTGCAATTAGGTTCCTCACAGGTGAGTACATCATATATACAGCCATGTCACAGAATGCCATTTCGATCGGAAGTGGCTTCAGTTCCGTAAGTTGCTTCTTCAGAAAATGAAAATTTTCTTCGTAATCAAACCACTTTTAACTTTCAAAGTGGAATTGAAAAGCACTTTTCTACTGATTTCATTTGCAGTAAATACTAAAAAGCGTGCATACTTTTAGGAGCGTCAAATAAATATTTGGTCATGAGCTGTCCATGTTAATAAAAAGCTCAATGTGAGCTTTGCATCTAAAAACAAGAGTAAACAAACGCTTTAAGGTATAAAAACTTTATCATTGCAAAAACGAAATATAAAATAAACGGAATCTAAAGCACCAAAAATGTACTTTTTCGGAATGACAACTACGGAATAAAAACCATTCCGAACGGAATCTGTGACACGGCTGATAATCTAATACATTCCCAAACGGAATGGCAAAAAATTCAAGCATTACTTTTAACTGGATATGTGGACATGATGCAATTTCAGCAACAAAATTTGCGGATGATCTGGCAGAGAGGGAGCCCTACTTCGGCATCTCGATATTGAAGATACCCTTTGCAGATGAAACAAACCAGATGTTACATGAAGTTAACCTGGTCAGAGAACCCTCTGGGCTCGCCTAGACACCAACGGAACTCAGTAACTCTTTAAGTTTCCAAAGTTGCACTTGCGGAACCTCATGGCCATGGTCACGGGGAATTGAAGTTTTGGAACCCACACTAAACGTGTGAGTTTTACTGTCATATAAAAGAAGAAGAAGAAAACATTGTGCACCTTGTGTCCCTCTGTTCCGTTCTGGAGGATCACCACCTTCCCTTCCTAGACGAAAGATTAGTCAGTAGTCTCTCTGGGATTTTAGAAGCGAAACTAATAAACATAAGTTCCTATATCAGGAGCTGGGGATGGTTCTCCAGGTGACTCTCCTGTGGCATAATTCTTATACGACCTCTGCTAGAGTGAACCTTCACTGCTCCTATATTTTAATTTTCCCTTAAGCTAAAACTCTTTTTTCTCCTTCACGGGTATTACAAAGGGATTATAATTCTGGGATCCCAGTGGACTGGAAGTCTCTTCTTTCCCTCTATCATCAACTTCATAACCTAAATATATTCTTTCATCGTAAAATAATTATTTTATTAAAGGTAATTCAATTAATGAACTTAAACCTAATTAAAATTCATTGATTTGAACCTGCAATGTTGCAGCTCGAAATGTATTTAATTTTACTATCTTGAACTAACTTCACAAGCTTAACAAAGAGAAATACACACCTGCCACTATTCGTTTCACCACGAAATCTCCTAACCAGCACAGACCAATAACTTCATAGATGGAAGAAGCACTTCGCTACCCTACTAAATATTATACAGAAAGTCATTGCAACAATTATAATGCTAATAATAATGTCACCTCTTTGTGATATGTTAAGGCAGGAACAAGTAGGAGTTTTTGAAGGAAGATCATGCATAGATCATGTGTCAACATTGCCAATTATAATTGAACAAGCAAGTGAGCACAATTCACCCAGTTATATGCTTTTTGTGAACTTTCGTGAGAGCGTTCAGTAGAATCGTGAGGACGAGAATTTGGAGAGCGCTGTAACGCAGAGGAAACTGTTATAGACGTTATAAAACTTCTATACTTCAGCTTCCTGAACCAAGTGCTAAAAGGTCTAAACCATTTACTGTCAATGTGGGAGTACACTAGGGTTTTGCTCTCTCGCTATTTCTCTTTCTGCTTATACTGCATGGTGTCATGTCAACAACAAATATTGAAGCACCAGACAGCATTCAGTGGACGCCCTTCGCAAAACTAAACGATTTTGACTATGCTGATGATATATGTCTTTTAGCACACAGATTCGAACATATGGAGAATAAACTAAAAGCTCTACATAACAACGCTCTCAAAGTTGGCTTGCGAATAAATCGTCAAGCGCTGTTTTATGACAAAAACGAGAGCTAACAAGTGGGACATCGCTCACAAAAATCATGCCTGTTGGAAGAGCTATTCGAAGCAGAAGAAACAGCTACACCCACCTTCTCTCGCTTACAAGTCTGCTTCGGCCGAAGCAGTAGTTTTTGCTGGATATTTGCCGATATTTAAACACATTTGAAGAATAAAGTTTTTAACACATGTATGAAACTCATAGTCCTCTGCAGATACGAAACTTGCCTACGAAGGACCAACAACCAATCCAGTACGAGCAAAGTCTTTAGCGAATCCAAATTGATTATTAGGCTAAGGTTCGTAACGTTATATTCAGAAAGAATTGGGCATGATTAATATTGCAAGGAACAAGGGAAAAATTAACATCAACATAATTTTTCAACGTACACAGCAGAACAGAGTAGCGCCACTTTCGGAAGCCGCTACACTTCCATCGTTAGTGCTCACGTGTTTTTGCTATCACCACTTGTCAGTTGGCTCTGTTGATGTGATTTTAATTCTTATATATACAACTTTTTCGTGAAAATTGAATACGAGAATTAAATCACTATCAAGCTTATATTAAAGTGCACTTTCCCAGCGTTGCCATTGGTTTATTTTTCTTCATTCCCATTTTTCTGATTTTTGTTCTACTCAAAACAAACTTTTTTGGTTTGATTTTATACTTAAGTATACTTAAGTATAAAGTTTTTAGCACATGTGTGAAACTCATACTCGTCTGCGGATACGAAACTTGCCTATGAAGGATAATCCGATATTTTTGGTCCAACACAATAACTAACACCGAGCTGCTGCGAAACTCGAGCCAACAACCAATCCAGTACGACATCCCAAAAGGGAAATTTGGATAGATTGTTCATACCCTGAGATCTGATAATGAGGTGGCTAAGGCAGCGCTGCAGTACAATCACCAAGGTTTTCGCTCCAGTGAACGTCTAAAAATAACTTGGCGCATACCAACCGTTCGTAAGCTGATTTACTTATGGCCTTACATTGATCGAGGCAATAAGAACAGCCCATAATAAGGTCCACTGGAAGTAATTAGTTGATACGGTTTGCTCCCCAGCTGGATAATAGCGAAACATCATTATCAATTTTACTATCAAATTTGACAGTATTTATTTTTAACTTTCAGATTTGGATAAAATTACTTTTTATGTATATGCGGTATTTCACAAATCAAAATGGCATCTTAAAAATTTACAATAGTACAGAATTTTCCATCCCTGGTGTAGAGTAAATTAATTGAAATTTGATGAGTTGCTAAATACAATATTATTTATGCAGACACACTTGCTTATACTTACTTAAAGAAGGAAATTTTGTAAAAATAGAAGAAGCAGTAAAAGTAGTAGACTGTTAAGGAGCCAAATGAGTTATAAAGCGAATAAAAGTTTTCTGGATAAATACAAATACATACATAATATAATGGAAAACTTTGAGATATTTATAAAGATATTGTTAATAAGAAGAATGTCTGTCACATGTGGCAAATGGCGAAAATAATTTCGTTTTTTTTTTTTTCATTATTAGTAAAAATTTGTTTGTTCAAGAAGATATTTAAGTTCATATTTTAATGTTCATAAAACGAAAATAAAATACACGCCTTAACATACACATTATACTTTAAACATTCAGCCGTGTCACAGATTCCGTTCGGATTGGTTTTCCTTTCCGTAGTTGCCATTCCGAAAAAGTACATTTTTGGTGCTTTAGATTCCGTTTATTTTGTATTTCGTTTTTCCAATGATAAAGTTTTTAAACCTTGAGGCGTTTGTTTATTACGTTTTTTATTAACATGGAAAGCTCATGACCAAATATTTATTTGACGCTCCTAGAAGTATGCACGTTTTTTAGTATTTACTGCAAATGAAGTCAGAAGAAAAGTGTTGTCCATTCCACTTTGAAGTGGTTTGATTACGAAGAAAATTTTCGTTTTTCGTTTTCTGAAGAAGCAACTTACGGAATTGAAACCACTTCCGATCGCAATGGTATTCTGTGACTTGGCTGATTATAGGTTTTGCCTAAATGTATGCAAGTATTTTCTTCTAGACAACAATTTTATAGCTCTTTGTTATATAATTGTTAAACAAACAAAAAACAAATCCACTTAAAATTAATAGAGAAAAATGCTTAGAAAACACTTGAAAGTAAAGACAAACTATTTACCTCTTTTTTGTAGTTGCTGTATCGATGACGATGGTGATGGTATACAATGAACAAAGGCCAATGATGAAATTGCTATACATAACCATAGACAAAATGTCCAGGAATACGATGCAGCTAGTGGTAATGATGGCGTTGCTGATACTGATGATCTTGATGATAATGATGACAATAAGGACCAACTACTACCTCGTTTCTGTTGCTGTTTTCGTTTGATGACATTTTTACAGCAAATTGCAACTTTTTTACTAACATAAAAGTTGTTGCAGTTACTATTACTGTTTTCGTTGTCTGTATAATTGTTGTTGCTTTTAAGTGTTGTTAGCTTACAATAATGTTGCTGATGTTTACTCTGGGCTATAGATGCTGCAGCGGCTCCTGTTATTGAATTTCTTTTATGCTTAATACACTTGCCGTTGCTTTCAACTGTGGCAATTTTTTCTGTTGTTTCCTGTCTTAGCACACTTGGTTGTAGTTGTTTAGTTGTTGCTGCTATTTTTGTTTTTCTTGTTGTTGCTGTTGTCTTTGTGATGTTTGTGCTAAAAGGTGAATGTTGTTGGCATAATGGCCATAATTTTGCAGTTGATAAAGATGTCGCTGAAGTTGATGTTATTGATAGTGAGGATTTTGTTTTATTTGCAGTTGGCATTATTGTAGTCGTCGATAAAGGCAACATTGTTGCAATATAAACTTAAATTTATATAATTTTTCTATATTTTCAATATATGTTTTATTTTTCTTTAAAATTTATTTTTTCACTGAATTAAAATTTTCCTGAAAAGGAGCACTTTATTTTTTTTGTACTACGAAAAATATCACAATTTAATTTTGCTTAAAACAATTGCATATTTAGTAAACAGCCTTAAAAACGATAAATTTTTTTTATTGAAATCTTTTTAGCACCATTTTAATGTTGTTCGCATATTAATCGAGCCTTTGCTGCAATAGTCATAGCTCCAAAAAAAAATAGTTTTACAGACAACGAGTTTAAAGTTTTGAATTTACTAAGAACTTCGCAATATACCCTTGAAGTAATCGAACGTGTTGGAAATTTAAACAATCCCCCTATTATGAAAGGCGACGTCGACGTCACATCAACACGACAGTAAAAAATTGTCATTTGTCTACTCATTGTCGACAACAATTGACTACTATTCACAGTCTCTTACTATTTTCTGAAGCTTATGAAATTAGTCCAGCATGTTAATATTAATAAATTGTTGTCGACAAAGAGTAGACAAGCGACAGTTTTTTTGATGTCGTGTTGATGTGACGTCGGCGTCGCCTTTCATAATAGGGGGGAATATATAAGGAACTTTGTATTATTATATTCTACGGATACCTTATAGCCACAAAATGAACTTTATCCACGCGAAGCGGCAGGTACCTTTGATACAAAATAAAAAATACTACCAACGTTAAAAACATCAAAAACATCTTTCTAATTTCCAGTAAAATTTGTAGATGTCTGATTCTCATTTCAAGTGCTTTTTCCGTGTCCGTTGAAAGTATAGTAAAATCTATATAAATAAAAGTGCAACGTTATTGAGTGACTGACTGACTGGCCAAACCACTAAAGCTAGAAAGTTGAAATTTCGTATGTGGGCTCCCCTCAGGATGTATAGAACCACTAAGACGGGGTTTTGGGAAATTCAAACGCTAAGGGGGTAAAAACGAGTAAATTCGGTAACCATATATATCCGGATCTAACTAAGATAGACATAAAATTCCAAAACAGCATAATAAGATCAAAAAATTAGCGGACGGGTGGGTGTTTGGTACTTTTTTGAAATTTTTACATTTAGGGGCCGAAAAAGGGTAAAAATATAATTTTGGTACTTCTTTGTTAACCGTTTATCTCCAAAAGTAATGAAGATAGAAATTAAATTTAAAATGCACTCTTCTATTCTTACGAAGCCCTCAAAATTGTTTTGGTACTTTTTTTAATTCGAATATATAAAGGGTAAAATTGATTGCTCTTTTTGGTACTTTTTTTCATACAACTATTTTTTACGCAAATTGATATACATAGTGAATGAATGAATATATTTTTGAAAACTTTAATTCTAAGGAGATTAAAAGGGGGAAAAACTAGTAAAATCGGTAACCTTATATCTTTGAATTTCACCCTTAAACGCCTGAATTGGAAATACGAATTGTGCTGCGGTAATAATTTTTGTTCTAGGATATTTTTCTGCTAAAAATTACGAATTTGAGTTCCAATTGCTAAAAAAATGCTCCTGGAAAGCTCCAGGACCAAAACAAGGAAGACCGCCTGCAGACGGTCTTAGTGGTTTAGGGGAATTTTTTTTTTTCAGAAATAAATAAAATATGATGCTTATAGTTGGAAGAATATCAGTTTTATTTTTAACTTTTGATATCAAAATATATATTATGTTCAAACTAAATATGATATGTAACTAAATGGTATTCCATGAAACAGTTTTTAGTCTTTGCAAAACATAGGTTGACGTTGCACTTAGTACAAAACATGTGTGTATCCGATTTTTTGCACAGTTTACAAAATTTTTTGAGCCCCATTGTTGAAAATGATTTATCTTGTCGAACCTTATAATAGCCACAAGATAAATAACCTTTTTCCCAATAAAAGAGCCACCGGTTGGCTCTTCGGCAAATGAAGGAAAACCTGCGAATCGTATCTCAACAGAAGCACTTAGTTCTTTTGCAATGCACCTGCAAAATTCTTGCATCATTATGCCTTCCCATTTCACTCTGATCAGAATTTTGGGGGTTTTCGACGTTAAGTCTGCGATTTAATGCAAATGCATTTGTTATGGACATATCGAGAAGATGGTAAAATATCCTGGTTGCCATATCTTGTGTTCTGATTTTAAGTCTATACAAGAGGCAAATAGGTCTACGCCGCCCATGTGCACATTGTATTCACAGATAATCTGTAGGCAATCAATATTATGGTATGATTTTGGCTTCCGATTGTAACGGGTAATTTTAGTTGGCTGACTGACTCAACACGCAGAGACTGCGATAAGCAGAAAAATTTTAGCTTTCTTCATAGAGTGAGGGACCCAGTTCAGGATGATGATGACTTTGAAGATTTTGATGACAGCATAGAAGATCCAGATTATCATTGTGATAAACTCAAACCGGAAGTAAATGCTATGATAACCGATTGTTTTGAGTTACTAGATTCTTATGAGAGCACGTGGCATTTATAGCCTTGTTACTGTTAGAGCAAATCGGATTCCCAGTTGTAAAATACCAACTAACAAAAGCAATGAACTGGAGAACGCACCGAGAGATTATTCATCTGAGGTCGTTGGATTAGCTTATGGGATCGACATGACCACAGTTTTATGGAAAAACACAAAATATGTCAAACTCTGTTCAGCGTATTTTTTCCTAAGCCTTTCCAAAGAAGCACTTCACTCTGGTTGAACACAGTTTGATATTTTTTGTGCACTTCCATTAAGCCATAAGAGTCTAATAACTCCAAACAATTAGTTATCATAGAAGTGTCTTCCGATTTGAATTCATCACAATGATAATCTGGATATTCTATGATATCATCAAAATCTTCAAAGTCATCATCATCCTCACCTGAGTCCATCAAAGTAGCAATTTCTTGATCACTCAATGAAGAAAGTTTGAATTTTTTCTGTTTATCGCAGTATCTATTTTTTACTCCACCTGTTGAGATATTTTAGAGCTATTTTTCCTCTTTCAGTAGGCCAAAAGAGTATAGGTAATAATGAATACATTTTACTCCGATAAAAAACGTTACACTAAATTTGTTTAACTAAGTCACTAAGACCGTCTACAGACGGTGTTCGCAAAAATCTCAATTGGAACAAAATTTTTTTTCAAAAATCAAACTAGAAACAAATTATCAAAATAAACCTTTTAAATATTTACCACAAAAATTACCAAGGCGGTTGAGCGGTTAGAAAGTAGTTTTATTTTTATTTTAATTTTTGCAAAAATTACAACTAATATTTTTTTTTCACTAAAAATTTTATTGTAACGGGTATTGCTACCACACTAATTATCGAAACGCGTTCAAACTGATACCATTTGCTACATAATTTGGTGTCGAATAAAAAAGCTTTTGGTTGTTCGAGTGTAAAAGTACTGATTTCGCATAAAATTCTTTTTGTTGATGACCGTTTGTAGACGGTCTTAGTTGTTTAAGGGTTAAGTAACATAAAATAATTTAAGTAGACATAAAATTCTACAAGCATCATAGTAAGATAGAAAAATGATCGGACAGGTGTCTGAAACTTTTTTAAAATCTGTACATTTAGGAACCGAAAAAGGGTGAAAATATAATTTTGGTACTTTTTATGTTAACAGTTTATTTCCTAAAGTAATAAAGTTAGAAACTAAATGTGAAATTCATTATTCTCTTCTTAAAAAGCCCTCAAAATCAGTTTTGTATTTTTTCAAATTTAAATATATAATGGGTAAAATTGGTAGCCCTTTTTGGTACTTTTTTCCATACAACTCTTTTTTATGCACATTGATACACATACTGAATGCATATATTTGTATATATTCTCTAAGAACGAATTTTTGAAAACTTAAATTCTAGCGGGATTAAAAGGGGTAAAAACGGGTAAGCTGGGTGTTCTTATATCTCCGAATATAAGTAAGGTAGACATAAAATTCCAAAAGTGTCATAATAAGATAGAAAAATGAGTGGATAGGTGTTTGTACTTTTTGTGAAATTTGTACAATTAGGGGCCGAAAAAGGGTAATAATACAACTTTGGTACTTTTTTTGTTAACCGTTTATATTTTAAAGTAAAGGTACTTTTTCGAAAACCTACTTCTTTGAAAATGTAGTTTTAAGAAATGGTACTTTTTGAAAATTGTTTTTTGGAAAGGGTACTTTTTGAAAATGGTACTCTTTTGAAAATGGTTGCTTTTTGAAAAGATACTTTTTGGAAAAGGTTCTTTTTAGGGCTCTCTACACCAAAAGTGTAAATTAATCTTATTGCTTTCGATACGCTGTCCGTCAGTCCGTCTGTCTTTCTGTCTGTCACAGGCTGTTTTCTCGAGAGCCGTAAGAACTAAGGGCTAAAGACTAAAGGGTGCTCTAAAGCCAGCAACGAAACATGTTGAAATACTAATGTAATATACAGACACTTTTATATAGACTCTCGAAATTTTCAAAGTTAGTGTTAATTGGTGTAGTCTGTAGAATATTTAACACAACAAAAATTAAAGGGTGTTCTGAAAGTTAATGTTATTCTGACTATGTAGTTTAAACAGTTTGCTGTATCTTGGAAACCGTAAGAGGCAAACTCTTGAATTTTTAAAAAACTCTAAAACTAAAAAATTTAAGAATTAAAAAAGTCAAAACAAAAAATCGCCAAAATTAAAAAATCGCCAAAACGCATAAATTCGCCAAAACTAAAAAGATCGCCAAAAAAAACTAGCCAATTTTATGGTTATTTTTAAATTAGTTAATTAATTTGTCTATATCTGCATAACAGTGGGGTAGCAAAGCACGCCGGGTATAGCTAGTATTTCATAAAATAAACTCATAGATGTTAAAACGAAAACCGCTTTATAGAGTTGAGTATTTGGGTATTGAGTACTTAATACCAGTCGCTTTTTGGAGTACTCGATATTCAAAAGTAGTTACTCAATTCTTTCAGCGTTATATTTTGCAGCAAAATAGATTGTAAAATATAAATAAAACTGAAAAAATTGTAATTTAAGGTACAAACAATTACTGAGTTGAAAATATAACTTTTATTTAATTAAAACCTCGTAAAACAAATAAAAATTAAAGTTTCAATGCAAAAAAGTTAATAAACTATAATTCTCACAAATAAGATAGTATTTTTTAAATTTTTATTTACTTTCATTCAACAATTCAAGGAAACCATTACAGTATTGAGTGGTATTGAGTCAATACGAGTATTTAGAAAAATCGAAATTTTACTCTACTGCTTTAGCATGATTTAATAGATTATAAATAAACATACAGGCATGTTGTAAAAATCACATGGCTTTAAATCTCATGTGATTTTAAAATCAATGATGGTCCCGCAGGCGTTTTTAAAATCATATACGATAATTTTCTTTCAGAAATTATATTTGATGCTCTATACAATAGAAAAATTAAAAAAAAGAGTGAAGAGACATCTGCATGACCATCATTAATTTTAAAATCACATGTGATTTAAATCCATCTAATTTTCAGAACATGCCTGATAAGTTTTTTTTTCTGTAAGACTGTGTTAAAAACGTATAATGAAAATATGGGTTTTACTCTCTTCATACAAAATGGCGTGTCGGAAATGCATGCTGTTGATTTTCCACATTAAGAAACATGAATTTTTCCAAAAACGAAATTAAATTTATAAGAATATTTGCATTTGCTTTTCTAATTTTATACATAAAATTGTGGAAAATATTAAAACCTATAATTTTTTTTAGCTGTTGTTGTCTGCAGTCTTGTGTATTGAGCGTTACGCTTTTTTAGTACACTTCGTTACTAAGTTTAATTATTAAAACTGCATTAACAACATACACAAAAACGTAGTCGGGTAATAATAGCGTAGGTTTGTACTTCTAAATATTTAAGTTTTGTGAACTTTGTTAAATAGTATTATATTGCAAAACGTCAATCAATAATCGTTTGTATCCAATAAAAATGTATTGAGTGTTATCTATATTTTTTTAATTTAATTGATTTATTTTAGTGAATACCCAAGAAGGTCATTTTAAAATATATCAAAGTTTATACATCTGAATTGTAAAATAAAAAGTGTGTTCTGAAAAATATATTGAATTCGTAAAAAGATGTATTGGGCGTTACGTAAAAAAATTTTTTAAATATAATTTATGTATAAATTTTAGGATATTAGAAAAAAGTTAATAGCAGCTGTTTACAAGTTTCTGGTTTTCTTTGAAAAACTTTTGCTTCTACCACACTGTGGATTGTTATATTTTCGAAGAATGTATTGGGTAGGTCGTATTTTGCTACGAAAAGTTATTTTAAATTGACATAAATTTTGACATTGTTGGTCGATCTTATTAGTCTTATTTGAAAGAGGAGTTAGTTAGCCTACTTTTTGCTCATGTAAAAATGTTTGTAAGGAATTATTTTAAAAGATAAAAATTTGTTATGTTTCCATGTGAACCCAAGTCAAAATTAAAAAAGTGGTCATAACTTTTAAGTTCGTTTTGCAATTAATATACTTTTTTGTTTTTAGAAAGTAGATGTATAGCGCTTTCAAACACCGGGACTTAGGGGATGACCCCTACTTATGCAATGCATTGTGCCGACACTAGGAAAATTGGTTATGGGAAGGAGGATAGAGGGAGTAGTGTCTGTGAACATTCGATATGAACTTTCCCATACTAAAAGTGACAGGAAAGACCTCTGCAGTTAGTTTTTTCCACATATGAACTGTGAGGCTAAAGAATGAATTTTCCCTGTAATGCGTAGTGCGATTCATTGGTATATCGACCACAAAGGAATGTGCTTGTAGTGAAAAGAGCGGTTTTCGGGAACAAACACTATAATTATTTTTGTGGTGTATTTTGTTCAACAAAAATCATTCCCGGAACAACCGCGAAAGCAAATGTAACGCTCAATACAAAAAAATTAGAAAAAATAACAAAATATAATTTTATTTCAGGATCCATTGAATGAGGCGAATACTATAAGATGAATGCTTCCTTCTCATATTTAATTTAGTTACATTGGGAAACAAAGAAAACACACACACACACACACACAAATGTACGTTTAGAATGAGAATCACCCACATAAATATATGAAAAGTGATGTTATGTTATTTTGCATTTTAGATGACATACTTATTTTTTTTTACCCACAAAGTATGCAACACATGTTAAAGTAATCTATACAAAAAAAAGTTTATACATCCTATATTAACTCAAAATAAATATATGTATGTATCTCGAAAGTTTTCAAGTTATTAAATTTACTTTTTAAAAATATTAAGTTAGCCAAAAAGAACGCAACAAATTTTGTTTAAAGCACAAAAAAAGTTTTCAAAATATACAAAAACTTTCACCTTTCATTCCACTTTAATATTAAAACAAATAGAAAAGTCATATTTTAAAAGCATTTAAGTAAAAAAAACTGACAAAAATGTTTCATGCATACTTTTAGGAGCGACAAACAAATTCTTGCTTCATTAGCTTTGCGTGCTAAAAAAATTTTAAAGTATGCTTTAAAAAATATGTATGACGTTCGTGTGGCTTTAAAGCGTATGAAGTTCTTGAATTTTGAGCTTTCCAAAAATTTCAAAATATGTTGTAGATGGTTAGTTCGCATAGAACCAACCAGTGATTGTGTCATACATACTCTCTCCGAATACAAAGAAAATTTCTATGGCAGTTCACTCTTGTGCAGCTGAGCAAAAAATCAAAGGGCTAGGGCTTGAAACAGTTTGTCTCAATATAGGATGGCGTATCAGTATCATTATTTAATTTAGTAATAAAATATTAAGTATACGCCAAACTCCTTAAAGCACATTTTGTAATAGTTTCTATAATAAAGGCGTCATAAGCCATATTTTATCAGAATGGTTTTACTCTCTACCTGCACACTGAACTTTTCTGTTCCACCTTCTTCAGGTTCTGTATATTTTTTATTTAAATTTTCAAGCGATAAACCTTAAGGCGCCACCTTAAAATTTTTTTCGTGAATTCTAAACGTATAAGAAACAGTTACATATTTTATTTTCTGCTCCTAAAAGTATGCAAATTTTTTATATTTAATAGAAATTAAGCTATTAGAAGAAAACTTGTCAATTTCATATTGAAAATTAAAAGTTGTTTGATTCCAAAGAAAATATCGCTTTTCTAAAATAAAAACAACTTACGGAATTAAAACCACATTCGATCGGAATGGTATTTAGGAGCACGGATAACACTTTAAATATTCTTATTTTTTGGTTTGACACTAAGATTTATTATTGCATAAAGAATTGCAATTTTCCAGTTAATTATAAAAAAAATTGTTTTCTTAATTAAAGTTCAGCCTTTATTTCTCAAATAAAAACTTTATTGCTTTTATATAATTTGTTGAGCATTTGTAATAAAATTTGATAACCTATAGCCTTAAGGTATGCAGCTAAAAACTCATCAGTATTAGATATATAATAAACACCAGAATTATGAATTCGTTATTTGATGTGATGTATTCCAATCAATTTTGTCTAACGCCACAATTAATTTAAACAAATTGGTACAAATGTTAGCCAGCATTACATTTTATTTATGTATTTAAATGTGTTAACATAAATTACGTGGCCAGTTAAAATTAATTTTACAAAGTTCTAAAAATAAAAAGCGAGCAATAAATTTTTGTTTTGCCTTAAAACATGCTTTGAACTGTAAGCAAACTTTGAGGACATCCTCAAAAGTATGCTTTCGAATTTATGCTTTATACTTTGTGTTTCAACTTCTTTGGCTTTTCTAGAGTGCTGTTTCGTTAGGGTCTTAAGTTATGTATATTGCCTAAAAGTATGCTTTTTATAATTAACATTTCATGCTTGAAAATAAACACTTCAAATTGAATGGCTACCAAATGTAAACTGGGGGGGAGTTATTTATGTGGAGACTTCAAAGAAGTTTTATACTTGATGAGGAGGGTGAATAAATAGAGTTTTTATTCAAAAGAACTTACCGTAAATTAAAAATTTATCTCAATGAAAATGGATATCTACTAATAATTAGATTTATTTAAATTTTTCAACAAAGAAAGAACAAGTGTAAGACTGCCAAAATATTGCCTAAAGAAAGTTTTTTGTCTGGGAAACAATTTTTTGAAATTATTATGACGTATTTTGTTTAACTTGTAGAGAAACTTCCTGTTACTAAAACGAGATCTATTGCAGTAAAGTATGCTGTGAAAATTATTTAATTAAAAATGTTTTATTGAAATGTTTACCCCCAAGGCGAGAAAAAGCGTCCTCTTTGGAAAGTTTCAAAAGATGAATCTTAGAAAACAAGCAGAATGCCAATTATTTTCTGTACTTCTGCAGACTTTGTCAGCATTCTTTGTATCAGCCATTGTGGATGTGGCTAAAACCTTAATATTGCGTCTACCTTATACTAATGCAATTTTAAGCACTTCATTTGGCAGTACCAGACCCGACATTTGTGGTATCTAAACGGATTTTATTAAACGAGCATTTTTTATGAAGTTTTAATTCCAAAAAAAAAACCAGTGAAAAAATGAAAATTTCCAATATTTTAGGACAAATTTTTTTTACGTATGAGTAATATGATAGTATGTATATTACTCATGAGCATACAACGAGTTTAAATTAATTAAAATCTGATAGCATTTGCAAAAGTTATGAAGCCAACAAGGTATTTTATGCCCGCGGTAGTCAACTTGAAAAACCTGTAGCTCACCGTTCGTTTTAATAAGGTGATCCAAGTTTCAACACTCTTTAAGCTTAGGTCCTCCTCTATGATTTTTACATAGATCATTTTGTAATCGTATCGCAAATTTTAAAGATATAGATTTATTACCATTTTTCAATGGGAACCACTGAGCGCTATCCAGTTCGAAGGACCATGAACATTCGTAAATTGTACATCTTGTCATTATTTGCGGAACTGAAGTAGTTTGTGGACTCTAAATAGCTGGCAGAATGAAATATATTTTCTGTGCTGATAAAGATTTATCGACATTCTTTGCGCCATCGATTCTACAGTGTAATATGACATTTTCCCCAATACCAGTTAGCCCCCTTCCCGGAATGGGACCTAAAAATTCGATGTCTTAAGTATAGAATAAGTACAAAAATTTTCGACACGTCTGAATTTTTACCCTCTTCAATTTTAATTAAATTTGACATATGTATATGGGCAAATATAAACATTTTTGTCTTTCAAAAGAGATACCATCAACTTATGCATAGTGTTTAGTGGGATTTAATTGTACTGTCGAATGGCATAAAACATAATTTTTAACAGCTATTTGTTGCGACATAATTGATCACAAAGTTTTGTTATGCACGCTACAAAAAGTGGAAGTCATTTTGAAAATTGAACTGTGTTATTGTGTGCGTGCGAATATTGCATTATAACGCACACATAAAATAAAAAGGAATATAAGACAATTCTAGAATAACTTATTTGTAGCCAAAAATGTTGTCGTTTTTTATCAAAAGCCGTGAACACTTTGTGACCCACGCTACGTGACGAACGCTTCATTTTTTTTTGTTAATAGCTATAACTGTTTAATTGTAAAATTTACACCAAAAATATGTTTAATGGAGTTGTAGATAATATTATTATCTAAAAGAAAGCTTTTAACAAAATTTTCATATTTACGAGATAATCTAAAAAATAGTCACTCCCTTATTTACAAGATGGGTGGCGATCCCGATCACCTCCGATCTTAAAAATTGAAACTTAAGCACATACAAAATAGCAACCTATATGAAATGCAAGGTTGGGTCTTTTTTTTTTGGTGTAGGTATATCCCTGCCATTCATACAGCCATGTCACAGAATACCACTCCGATCGGAAGTGGTTTCAATTCCGTAAGTTGCTTCTTCAGAAAACGAAAAACGAAAATTTTCTTCGTAATCAAACCACTTTTAAATTTCAAAGTGGAATTGAAAAACACTTTTCTACAGACTTCATTGCAGTAAATATAAAAAACGTGCATACTTTTAGGAGCGTCAAATAAATATTTGGCCATGTTAATAAAAAGCTTAATGTGAGCTTTGCATCTAAAAACAAGAAAAAACAAACGCCTCAAGGTATAAAAACTTTATCATTGTAAAAACGAAATACAAAATAAACGGAATCTAAAGCAGCAAAAATGTATTTTTGCGGAATGACAACTACGGAATCAAAACCAATCCGAACGGAATCTGTGACATGGCTGATAAAGGGATTACTCAAAAAATGTTTCTTTTATATATTTTTAAGGTTAAATATATAGCACATTATTCCATCAACATATACGTATAAACATATGAGTGACTCCACGTAAAACGGCCCTATGCAAGGAAAAAATAATTTTCTCCTTTTTAATAAAAATCTCTCAATTTGTGTTTTTTAGAGAATGACAATTATAGAAAAAATAAAAACTATACAATATTTAATATTTTTTAATAAATTTGGAGCACTTTTAAACATTCTGCTCTCCCTCTTTGTATGTTTAATATTTATTTCAGATTTTCTTTTATTCCCTTTCTCATAATAAAAATAATATAATGTCTTATTATTTTCTTATAAGTTTATCCTTATATTATTTATATTAATTAAACCAATAAAAGTTTTATTACTTCGAATATTTAAATTTTCGTACTATGTCACACCCGTCGGTTACACCCGTCTCATTTTAAAAATAGTTGTTTTATAAGAAAAAAAATTTTTTTGTTAAACAGTAAATACACAATACAATTAAAAGCACTTTGAATCTATACTAAAATTATTGTGTATCTTATAGTCAACATTTTACAGAATTTATACTGAAAGCCACAACTCTTTAAAACTAAGATTTGTAAGGTCACATCCGTCGCATCTTTCTGACGACCATTCTGAGCAGAATCCGTGTTCTATCAGTGTCTACCCGTTATTCAACGATTTTAAACTTAATGTCATTATGAGCCGCAACGTTTTTAAGTAAAAAATTTTATATTCTTGATTTATAAAAAAAATGTGTGTAAAATGGTCACACCCGGCTAAATGGAATTACTCATATATAATTTGCCCATATATTCTACTCTTATGTGTGCATCAAATGGCGAAAGAATTAGTGTGATAACTCTTCTAGTTTCTATTTTATTGCCATCTAAACTTAGGCATCTCTGCCATTTTTGAGAAAAGTTCATCATATTGAAGATTGAATAATTTTAGAGCGTGTCATCAGATATTATTAACTTTGATGTCATATGAAAGGTTTTAGTCTTCTCTTAACAAGGATTGATCAAAAATAACATAGCTTACTGCTACAAGTGTCTCTAAAATGTTAAAGTATCCTTTATCCTGCGAATTTTATTAAAATCGGAAAGGATAGAAATTTAAACTCTTGTTTTTGTGTTGAAAATTTTTTAGATTTTTCTATACCTTGACTGCAAAAAAGCACAAAGTTTCAAGTTTCTAACGACTGCTTGTTCTAGAGTGGACCAAAAAATATACATGTTTCGGGGGACAGTGGTTCCACTTGGGAAAAAAGAGTAATAACTATGTATCTTTTAAGCTAGCGATCCGATTGCAAAACAATGGTTGCAAGAATCATAGAGGAGAACCTAAGCTTTAAGGATATCAAATTTTGGACCACCCTGTGAAAACACAGGATGTCAAAGGCACGAAAAACTTTATTGGCCTCATTACTTTTACAAATATTACTAGATTTTAATGCATTTAAACTTGTTGTAAAGTTTATAAAAAGGTAAAGAGAAACACAGTTATTCCATTGAAATATCTTTAAGATTTTCAAATAGTTTTGAATTTTAAAATTTGGGTTTTGGCCTCCTAACCAAAATTTTCAAAAAAATATCTTAAGACTTTAAGCACAATCCTTGGTAACATGCAAAAAAAAATTTTTAGTTATCGCAATTCATGTACTTGTGAAAAGGAATCAAAGTCAAGAATTTGAAATGAGAGTGAAAAATTACTAAATTCTTACAAAAATATACGTTCGAAATTTTTTTTCAAAAAAAAATGCAACTCAATTTTTTATTTTCAATATTTGAAGAGAATATACTTCAAAAATACCTGCAGCTCAAATTGTGAATCGATTAAAGCATGCACGCTACATCCAGCATTAGACAAATATAGTGAATTTTTCAACGAAATTCTAAATTAATCGCTCAAAAAACGTCCATCGAGTTTTTCAAATTTCTTTACAAATTATATGAGATATATTTAATATAATCACTCTGGCTTTTAATTGTTACCCGCATTTTATTTACCAGCTTTTTTTTGGAACTAAACATTTATTTAAAAAAATGCGTTTAATGTAACTTTATTCATTTATCGATTTATTAGCTTTACACCAAGTTTAAATTCACTAAAATCGGATAATATTTGTAAAAGTTATGAGGCCAACAACGTTTTTCATACCGAAGGTAGTCAATTTTGACACCCTGTAGCTCACCGTGTGTTTCAACACGGTAGTCCAAATTTAAACATTCTTAAAGCTTACGTCCTCCTCTATGATTTTTGCATACATTGCTTTGTAATCGGATCACAAGTTCCAAAGATGCAGATTTATTCCCCAATTTTCCAATTGTGCACGTCTGGCTTTTATTTTAGGGGGAGTTAAAATTCCTCCCTTTTGCACATTGCTATGGAGAATCGGCATAAGAAATCTTAGGCCGAGGCCACGCAATGAGCGGCAACGCGGCGATCGGTAAAGCGGTGAGTTTGAGCGGCAAGTGACTTATTACTGAGCAGCATTTCTGATCGGTTAGTTATTAAACTGACATTGTTAATATAAATAAAATTTTTGGATTAAAAAATTTTATTGTAATTATTTTGTAATTTTATATAATAAATAAATTTACCAACCGATTTTCAAAAAGAATACCTTATTTAAAAGATAAGAATAGTATCCTGCAAATATGAAATTTTGTAGAAATCAGTTTTGAAACAATGAAGTTATGACTGTTTAAATTTGAAACTCAAAGAAAACTTTAAAAATAAAGCTATTTTCGTTCTCTATGGGATTCAACAAAACCGTATTGGTACATGAGAACCCCTGAATAATTTTAGTGCAATTAAGGATAAAAAAAATTTATTTTCAAATTTTTTTCATTTTGGAATAAATATTTTCAACTTTCCGCAATCAGGACTCATCGTTGTGAGGTTCAAGGAAGCTATTTCTACTATTTTTACGATGATGTCTGCATGGCTGTATTTGTGAGTGTATAGCTGTTTTTAGACTATTATACAAGCCGTTCTGTAGAAAATGCAACATTGATCTAATGAGTTTATGGGAAGTTTTAAAAAAGCAATAACAATACATTATATCAGGGTAGCATTTTGTGCAGAAGTCGAACAGCTTGTATGTATAATAGTCTAAAAACAGCTTAAGTAAGTATGTAACCCACTCACAAATTTTGAACGGCCTTATTGATCGTAATAAAAATCTCGCCAATAAGATTTTGGTTAAACTTAGATATCGTGTAAATATAATACATACGTCTTGGGTTAACTACAAGAATTTTGGAAAACAATTTACTTTTTTATGAAATAAATTAAAAACTACCTCGACTGGTGAAAATGTCATTAAAATATATTGATTCGTTTGAGAGATATTATTGTCACATAGATCTTTTATATTCAGTCACTTCTTAGGACGTATAAAACTGTGTCGAATGCTGAAAATTTAATCTTAATCGGTTAAGTGTTTCGAGAGATATTATTGTCGAAAATTTTGTAAAAACGTGTTTTTTTTTAATTATGTACTCCTAAAATCAATGAATTAGCGCTTCGAGCTTGAAATTAGTAAGAAGCTCTAGGGATATGGTCTGCAAGGTCAACTTATGCTGGACTTTGAAAATTTTCAAAAATATTTTATTCATTTTAAGGCTGTTTGTTTACTAGTTATTAATATTTTAATTACTTTTTACTACAATTCACAAACATTTTTTAATTATTATTTTAAAATTTTGTTTTAATTACGTACTTTAACGTGTTTTCTTAAAACTTAATTAACTTTAAAATTATTCACTATTTTTATTTTAATTAATAACAAATAATATTCTTCTTTTCAAATAAATTAGTACACACAACACATTTCGTTTTATTAAAATTTTCTTTAACCACACGTTTTAATTTTTGTATATTTTACGCAAAAAATTTTTTTCGCTTCGCGCCACGTGTTTAGCTTACAATTGTTGGAACACAACTAATGTAAAAATAAAATAACGTATTCAACAAGGCTTAACACAGACTAACCGTTAAATTTCTGCCATTTATTAGTTGTTTATCTTTCTAATTCTTTTAACGTTTTGTCCAAGAGACGGCGGAAGTTAAAGGAGAACACGAAAGTAACAAATCATAAACACAACATCAACAAAAGAAAAGCTCCAGCTTAAAGTGATGAGTGAACGAACAAGTAAATGTATTAATAAAGCAACAAACAACACACACACGCAAGCATTTTTTAGATACCGTTATATGTACTTATTTTTACTATAATTTTTCAATTACTTAAACCGTAATCCTTTGAATTTCTGTAGAATGGAATAGCAAAGAAATAAAACCATACCGTACGCGAGTTTACAGAAAACTAAATTTGATGCTTGAAAATCACCCCGTATAAATAATAAACATTTTTGCATTAACGGTTTATTTGTAGCGGTAAAGCTTTTTCATATTTTTCATTAAATTCTCAATCTCACAATTGTTTACGGCCTGGTCTCTCCGTTTTCAAATGATTCTCTGTTTACGTTTTGTTGTCAGTCTCTTGAAGAGGGATGAAATACTTTGTTTACATTTTTTATTTCCTACGAATCAAACAGCTGTTTGTGACAAAATGCATAAGGGGAAATTGTTATTTACCGTTTGGTTTTTCTTAAAAGAGGAAACTTTGGGAGTACTAAAATATAAGAAAGTGGAAATTAATTGTGTACTATTGATCAGGGATGGAAACATGAAATTAAGTAGAAGTAAATATTCCATTACCTTCAATTAAATTATTTTTACTGTTCAGAAATACTGGTCAGCAGAAAAAATTGGGGTATAACAACTCTGAAAATAGCGTTACGTAATATCTGAATAGCTCCTAAATACTAAAATTTAAATAAATTAAAAATTAGAGAGCATTCTATCAGTTAATATAATTTTAACAATTAGCTGTTGGAAATTGTAAAAGGGAAAATCTTGACATATTCACAGCTAGTAACGAAAGCTAAAAAACAAACAAGCTAAAAATTAAAGGTTATTCTATCAGATATTGAAATGTTGAAATTAAGCTGTATCTTATGAACCGTAATAATGAGACACTTCGAACAAACAAAATTAATAATTAAAGAGTAAAAGAGGGGCTTTAAAGCAAAGGTGTACAAGTGTAAAAAAGAAAATTCTGAGTAATTAAGCTTCTAAGTTTTTTGTTCTCATGCATTTCATGCATAATATTTTTGGTTTCTAATACATATCGCCTTTTGAGGTCATCGTACAGGTCTGAATTTTTGGATGGTGATAGATATTGGTATTAAGAGTTTATTCCTGCATATAAATTAATTTTATTAGTTTTGTCTCCTTTGCTTTTAAAGCTCTTTTAAACACGGTCCAGCTCACGGGCGGTCATCGCTAGACCCCGCAAATATTTTGGGAACCTCATTAAAAAGACCGTTCTTGAATATGAGAGGGTAACAAAATATGTTTTTTTTTTTTGTGAGTTGCTTTATTGTACATATGTCTATGGTATTCGTAGAAACTAGGGATGTAACAATACACCGTTTTGCCGATCCGATACCGATATTTAAAAATAAATATCGCCGATACCGATTCCGATACGAATATTGAAATTGAGTTCAAGTTTAGATTAACAAAACTCAAGTGCAATTTTTTTCTTAAGCAAAATTACAGTGTAAGAGATTATTAATATTTAAAATTGATATTAACCCAGTATAAAAAATTGGAAGTAATTTTTAAGGAGCTACATTTTCTTTGCTTCCAAAAAATCTGTATTAAAAATATGCAGATGATTAGTAAAAAAGCAAGAAAAAATTTTTAATTCCTTTATAATTTTAAAAAATAATCTCCATGCTTTTTAAAAAATCGATTTTTAAAGGACATTTATCAACTAATAGTTTTCTAAATAACTTAATGGCTTAATTATTAAAAGTCTTCTAAAAGTTTATATTTATTCACTTAAATTTACATGAAAATACAATTTTCAATTTAAATTCGCATTAAAAAAAATTGTGAAAATGGGTAATTTTTTATCCTTTTTCCTTGAGGAAAAATCATTATAGAACACGGAAAAAGAAATTTGTCCTAGCATCGCTTCCAATTGGGTGATTGGTAATCGAAAAACAGAACTTCTTGCAATGGCAAGGATATGTAAAACTAATTAGAAATTGTCCAAATTCGCAAAACTTTCGGATCGTGAATTCTACATTTTCATGACTTCTTTGGAGTGTCTTTTTTTTGCTGGAATAAGATTTAAAAAACAACGAATTGAATTTGAATTCATGGTAAAATTAACGAAAAATAAATAATTTCCGGATCGCGAATTCTACATTTTCATGACTTCTTTGGAGTGTATTTTTTTGCTGGAATAAGATTTAAAAAACAACGAATTGAATTTGAATTCATGGTCAAATTAACAAAAATAAATAAATTTTTTACAAAATAACAGCATAAAATATTATTAACTTTTAAAATTGATATTAATAAGATTTAAAAAATAACGAAATGAATTTAGTTCATGGTAAAATTAACAAAAGATAAATAATTTGTCAGAAAAAAACACTGAAATTTTTTTTAAAAGTATCGTCGTATCGACAGTAAAATATCGCCGATACCGATGTATCGGAAAATCTGAAGTATCGCCGATATATCGGTATCGGTATCGGCATTCGTTACATCCCTAGTAGAAACCCTTGGTGTACGAGTCAAAGTCGCACTTTGCTGAATTTATTTTATTAGTTTTTGTAAAGAAAAAAAGTTTATTTTTAATTAAAAAGCTAATTTTTTGCCGCTAATTTCTGAATAATTCCGAAACACCCAGAAATATTAAAAAATGATGTATGGATGACTTAAAGGTAATTTTATTTCACATCTATGATGGTATATTTATTTGTTTTTGTGTTTGAAGTGTTTTGTATTAACTTTTTATTATAAACAAAATCGTTATATCGAAGGTTTTTGAGGACGAAAAATCGCAAGTTGAAAAGGCAAGAAAAAAAATCTGGGAGTCCAGCGTACACAAAACAATTATTAAATCAGTCAAAAGTGTTCGTGACACGAACACGCATGACTCAACATGGAGTGTTCGTGACAGAAAATGTGATTTCGTTCGTGTTCGTGTCGCGTTGTGTTCTGTTAAGCAAACTTGACACGAAACGAATTTCAGATTAAAATATGTATGAATTCAGAAGCTTGCCGCACAAGATTGTTGAGCGAAAATCTTGATATGTTACTGTTTCTCAACAAAAATATGTAAATAAAAATACAAATAGAAAATGAAACGTTAAAATAGAAGAAAAATATGTCTTTGAATATAATTTTTTTTTTGTTTTTCGATTTGCGTGTTTTGTCGTGTTCGTTTTTTGAAAATTTTGGGCGTGAGTGTTTCGTACGTGTTGGACATCCGGGATTCGTGTTCGTGTAGTGTCGTGTTGGAAAATGTCGACACGCGCCCATCTCTAATCAAAAGTTTGATAAGAATGAAAAGCTCGAATTTGTTCTAATGTGTGAACTTTTGCAGAGTTGTCAGACTGTTCTGACTTATTTCACCGAATCGTTGTAAAAAATCTCCAAAATAGTTTTTAAGTAGATTTTCTTCATTCATACATATTTTGTAATAAATTGTTTTTTATACATAGTAAAACTTCGATATAACGAATTCCAAGGGCATCTGAAAATACTTCGTTGTAGCTATTTCTTCGCTATAAATATGATCAGCAAAGCCTTGATATAACGAAATTTTAATATATACGAAAAATATCGTTATTACTATAGTTTTCATTGCTTTAAATTTTATTCTTACTTAGCTGTACAGAAGCTTTTGTACGAGTATTTCGTTGTATGGAGGCTTTACAAATTCGCTTGTAAACACATTTAAACTTCGCTGTTTTTATAACGGGATTTTACCATTTAGGATTTATTCTGCTTTCGTTATATTGACGAATTTGAATGAATATTTCGCTATTAGAGGCTTTTTTGCTCAGAATTTGTTCGGTATAGCTATAGTGTATTTGAAAAACATTGCAATGAAGAGGTTTTCTCAAGGGACCCAATAAAACATATGTTATACTGTTTTTCGTTAAACGAAGCTCGTTATATCAAAGTTTCACTGTATGTAATACATATATTTTATAGAATTTTTAAGAAATAATCATATATGAATATAGCAGGAAATCGGCATATATAAATAGAAAGAATCCCAAAAAATTATTTATTATGTATTGTACATATGTATATGTTTTCCTGAATTTTCAAGATCCATTAAAGATAACAATTGAAGGGCTGAGAAGTAAAAAGGTTCAAGTGCAAAATAGAAAATTCTGAGTAATTAAGCTTGAAATATGTTTGTTCATCTTCATATAGGTCTGAATTATCATAGAGTGATGAATATTAGTACTAAGTATTGATTCATGCATCTAATTTTTTTTAGTTTTGACAATTGTATCCCTTTGCTTTTCAGTCCCTTAATTAATATAAGATATGTTATCTTAAGATCTATTATTATTCTCACGCCACTTGTCATCTTTTTGCAAAAACATTGTATGACCGTTGAACTTTTTCAAGATAACAGTGGTAATTATAATCAGCAACATCATATTGTTTTCATGTCTTGCTGGTGAACTTTTGGTGCGATTTATTATTCAAAATATTCTTTTATAACAAAAAATTTGCAATCGGTTTTTGTAACAGGCGATTTCTACGGATATTTTTAATCATTACTAAAAATTATGACGATTTTTTTTGATAGACGAGCAGCGTAGAGAAGAAAGAGGGGCAAAAAACATCACGATTTCTGTTTTCCATGGTTTTTCACTCATTTTCTCCCTCTCTATCTCTCTCTGTGATTGTGTTATAGTTTTTGTTGGTATAAATGAGTATATATAGCAAATATTGAGAGTAATTTATAAAAAAACGTCAAAATTAAAATCATCGTATAAATGCAAGAGCTCTTTAGAAGATTTTTTCAAAGATAAATACAAAATCACGGTTTTTATTCACCGTGTGAATTGGCTGTAAAAGAAAAATAGCCATAAAAATTTCTATTTAACCAAATAAAACATTACGATGCCAAGAGTTTTAAAACGCCACGTTAGGCAAGAAATCGCAACATCTGGCAGCTCTAAGCTTTTGGTAAAAGCTTTTAATGAAAAAAGCTTTTAATGAAAAAAGCTTTTAATGCAAAAAGATTTATTTAGTAATAAAAGAGCTGCCATTGTAGTAAAGTTGAAAGCGAATGATAGTTTCTTTCTTTTTTATCAATTCAAGGTTTTTAATGAAAGTATTTTATAATATATATATATATATATATATATATATATATATATATATATATATTCGCTTATTAACTAAGCGAAAGCCGCGAGATAATTGCTCTAAAAAATTTTCTTAATTTTTAAGAGTGATAAGTATAACTTGGCAACAGTGTTTCACATGAGTAATCAATTTGGGGGGAATTCCCTAAATTATATCTACATACAGTTTTGCATAGAAGTACATAGATAAAGTGCATTATTTTGATTAGTATAAATTGGTTTAATATCATTAGTTTAACAGGTATACATTTAAAAATGGCTTTAGGATGTGATGAAAACTACGCCTATAATACATTTATATTCAATTGGGTTGAAAATTACAATTATGAAGTCAATAATTTAAAAGTTGCCATTGAAAGTGCACAAAATAAAGCTCAAGTACACAATCATTTGACTTACGATCAATTAACCGAAGCTGTTGAGAAGTGTAAGTACATATTAATAAAAACATTACTGATGCTTTATTTCAGGGACGTAACAGTTATAAGAGAAATTACGAAAAACCTTATTTGTCGGCTTGGGTCTCCCGTCTTCGACCTGCTACTTTCGGCCTTATGCCATCGGCAGACCACCTGTCGCTATGAGAGACGCTCCCTTATCTTTATCGTCATTCGGCGCGCTCCGACTAGTCAGCGGATAAGGCACTATGACTCCCACAAAAAAAATAATAATAATTTAAAAACAAAAATTTCACTTACGTTGATGACACCAAGTAAATAAATCACTATCGCCTGGAGGATACTTCTCAAGAACTTAGCGAAGCACATGGTGTTTAGCCGGTACACCTTCACTTAGCAAGAAAACCAACAATTAGCCATAACACAAACCTGGTCCAAGAATTCCCAAAAACTTGAAGAAAAATCGCACCAAAAGCCTGAAAGTTCCATGGTTTCCCAAAAACTAGGATAAAGTCCCGAAGTTCCCCGAATTCCCAAAAACAGAAACAAAAATCGCAGAACTTCCCTGGATTACAACGGCAGCACCGAAAATCGCGAAAATACCAAAGCGGCAGCACCGAGTTTTTAATCAATTTAACCTTCGCCCCGGCCTGTTGCATTCGTTTTGAATTGTCGTTACCAGTATTCGTTACACGTATTTGTTATTTGTTACACGTATTTTTTCATTTAAAATTTTTTTTATTTTGGTCAAAAAAAGTTAATGCCCTACAGTACATGCTCAGATATAAGTAGTGTCCGAATTTTACTGTTGTTTTCCATCTCTATGGTGAATTTAATTTTGGGATGATGATCGTTCAATGTTGATAAAATAATATCTTTATCATTGTATTTTGTGATTGCTAATATGTCGTCTACATATTTAGCAATGTACTTTATGTTGATATTTTTTCGCTCAATTAAGCCAATGCGTTGTCAAGTAATGTATCAAGTATTATGTCTGCTATTGTTGGGGAAAGAGGATTTCCCATGGGAATGCCAAATACTTGATTGTAAATTTTATCCTCGTATATAAAATAGATGAAAAACAACAGTAAAATTCCGTATTTAGATACGTTGCTACACAGGGTAGACAACTCAGCCCAAAAGCAAAATTATTAACACAGCAAAAAGTTTTATTAAAAGAGTGCTAAATATTAGCGACAAACAGTTCCACAGCAAAAACTTAGAAATTATATACAAAATAGTTTCCCTGTAAACACTATAAATTTACTGGTCAATGACATAAAAAATCAACTTAAATACACTAACACACAGAATGACAGTGAACCGTCTACATCACAAGCCAAAAAATTTTACAGTGTCCCCTATATACCCAATCTTACTGATAACAAAACCATAAAGAAAACAATCAAATTAGCCAACACTTGCTTTGCATATAAACCAAACCAAACAATAAACAAAATTTTCTCTAAAACAAAAACACCAATAGAGAAAAAACAAAAAAGCAATGTGGTGTACGAAATCCAATGTAAAGGTGGAAACAATGAAAATTGCGAACTAATATATATTGGCACAACAAAGAGAAGTTTAGATACGAGAATGGGAGAGCACAAAATGGATATAGCAAAGAAAAAAGAAACAACAGCACTCGCACAACACATATTAGAAACTGGACACTCAGCTGATCTCGACAACGTAAAAATACTGGACATAGAGAATATTGCAAGAGAGATTCACGAGAGCTTACGTATACAGCAAAAGATAAGCAAAACGATGAATTTAAAAGAAGACACAGCAAATATAAATACAAGCTACAGAGTGGTTCTATATTAACAAATAATAATTACTGTGATAATTAATTTATTATGTGTTTAAAATTATATTTATACTTATTACGAATTAAATTAAATACTTTGTGGTTTCCAATTTAATTGTATATGTAAAATTTCCCACATTGTAAGTAATCTATAAAAATATCTTATAAAAACTGTTTTTATTATTTTAAATAGACGATCCCTTGAAAAAGTAGACAAAAAAATCTACGAAACGTCGGGAAAACTGTAATTCACAAATCTAAAAAGGTAATACACAAATCTAAAAACTTAAAAACTGACCATATGAAAATTATATGAAATTTTATTAAAACAGGGCAACATTGTTGAGAGAATGAGTGGCTAAAACTGAGAGCATGAGAAAAAACGTTCTCAAAATAAATGATGAAAGAGCTAAGTCTGCAACTTCAGGCAAAAACACTAGCAAATAAACAAGCACAAAACTAAATCGACGGCAGTAGCTTCAAAATTCTCTCATATTATTATTATTTTTTTTCTTCTTATATTTCGTATGACAAATGTAAGAATGATGTAGTCCATGCTACAAACCATATCCATTAATATTTTTCTATGACCAAAGGGTTTAAACGACATCTGTCCTGTTGCCCAGACGACTAACGGATATGCATGCCACGTTCACTACGATTAGTCTGATTGGTTTAAAGTCCAATATAATATTTAAAGCTGCATTGGATGTGCTGTTTAGAGCTCCAGTGCTGCAGACTTTGCTATTCTTTGGATGCTCTGTAGCTTTTTCAGGTATGCTTTTGTCCTTTTGTATGCAGTTGCCCTCCACGATACAAGTATTCCGTAGAAGAGAATTGGTTTAGCTATCGCTGTTTAGATCCAATGAGCAAGATTAGGCTAGAGACCCCATGTTTTGCGCAGCATATTTTTGGCCTTTTCAACTCTATATTCTACGTTGAGTTTCCACATGTTACAATCCAGTTCTTGACCTGCGTGTGAGCACCGTACGACTCATGCCTTCCATAATTGCATCCGTAAACTCATCAACCTTAGCTATCATCCCTGACTTTGGCACATAATTTAGTCTTAGACAGCCTTTGAAGATTCCTATTAGCCAGGGAATTATCCTCTGTCAAACGTTTTCTAGTAGAGCTGGGAAGATTCCGTCAGGTCCTGGTGATTTATACGGTGCAAAGGATTTATTTGCTTATTTCATCTGGTTTCTTTGAAGGTGATGTTTTATTGAAAATGTTTAATTATAAACAATTTACCTTCGATTTTGGATCAGTTAGATGATTTTTTCTTATATCAGTAAGGATACCATAGTTATCTAAGAACTCTGATCCAATATTCGATTTCTGTATATCGGCCATGATGAAATCCCATGAGAAATTTTGCTTGAGTCATAAATCGATGGCAAATGTTCTTTTTGCTGCAAATAAAACCAGCGGAGTTGGTTCTTGCTTGTTTTATTGATGATTCTGGGATAACAGTTACATACATATATACTATGTTCTAGAATCGACTAAAAACCTAAATTTCGAATTAATATCTTGAATAAACAGGCGAAAAAGGTCTTGGCGGCTCCCGTCCTCATTTATTTTGAAGTCAATTTTGATATACATACATACATATCAAGGTAGATCAACACCAGGTTGTCGCAAGAGAATTCGCCGTGGAGAATTTACATTTAGGCTGTCAAAAAAGCTTATACATTAACACTGCTGACAGGTTAAATGTGCAAACATTTTCGTATGAATTTTAGTATGAATTCGCCTTGCATACATGTTTTACAAATACATAAATTAAATTTTTCTAATTCTTGTTATCTTTTCTTTTGCAGTATGTCACGCTAATTTTGAACTATACAACTATATTGCTGTAATTATTTTGGACAATGAATGCGAGTTCGAAAACTTTATTAGAACATCTGACAAGCAAAATGTTCCCTTATATTCTGAAATTCTTACACGAATACAAACAAATCCCACCTTACAGAATATAAAAAGATTATTTGTTATACAAAAACTTTTAGATTGTACGGATATGGATGATGAAATAAATGTGCATAAAATCAGTGATATGATAAAAGAACGTCAAAGTACATTGAAACAATCAGCTGTTTTGTATTCGGGATTGACAATATCCATTCGAGCCGGCGAATACACCAATAATTTCACTAGTAGCCCATTTATAAAAGTGTTTTCGAGAAATTTTCGCAATTATGTGAAAGCATTGCCAATGGATAAAATTCACAAAGGAATGTTAAGGGAGATTAAATATCTACGCGGTTATAAGTGGGTTTTTTTATATTTTAGCTGTTTTTTTACTGAATTGGTTTATTTTCCATTTCAGGATTAATCTTGAGTTTGGCAGTAATGAAAGTACAACGAGTGATCTTATATTGGGCAATCTTGCGAGACTTTTTTTAATGAAGGGAATTTGTTTTGAAAATATATTTTCTATGTTCTATGTCCAGATACAAGGCGAACTCATTTTATAAGGTGGTAGCAGGGGCGAATTAAATTCGCGTTGTGGTGTACGATGGATCCAAGACGAATTAATTTTACAGGTGGTGTAATAATACAACAAACACAATATCAATTCGCCTGGTTGGCCGTATCTGTCAAATGTACTTTTAACAACTGTGATTATAATTCATGTGCCTAAAATAAATACCTTCTTTTCTTTATTGCCACATAAAAGTGTCTATGCCTGGCTAATCATTTAAAAACACACGATTTAAAAACAATTGACAGATACAGCTAACGCGGCGAAATAGTCATATGTGCTTTCAACACGACCTGTATTATTGAATCATGGATGGATGTCAGACTCGATATACATAAGTATGAAAAGTGTTGTCTAGCTTTGTTGACATTTTGCTTCATATTTAATATCGAGTTTGACGTTCATCGTACACCAGAAATTCCCTCCGCACTGTCGTTTAGTAAAATTAATTCGCCTTGCATATCAGTGTTGACAATGAAGAATTCGGAAATTGCACATGACCGGGTACAAAATTACACATATGAAGAAAAATTATAAATGATATTTTTTCTATTTGTTTAAACATAATTTCAATAAATTTGAAACATATTTTTAACTTCGTATTTCAGTTTATATAAAATAGGTTATTTAGATTAAAAATTCCGTTAGCTGAAACCAAAATGTGTACCTAAAGCATATCGAGCCATAACCACAAAAAAAGCTTAACCACCAAAAATTTAATTTTACGGGAGAAGTATCCTTACTTTAAATCGAAGTAGAGACTTAATATTGACTACATGGGACTGTAGTGGGCTCATGATATATGTAATGTTAATAAATGCTGGGCTTTTTTTGGAATGTTTTTATTTCTGAAGTTGAATTAAACAAACTCTTGTGAAAACAAATTCTTGTGGTCTAGGGGAAAATAGCTCTGATCAGAAGACTGTGGTGGTCTCGAAACATCTGATGCCAGTTCAACCTTCCGTACAGCCAAATTTTTCTTTCTATGTTCAATTATTACATGATTTAGTATTGCTTTCTAAAATAATAATAATAATAATAAGCCAAAATAATTAAATAAGTATAGAAATTGTTGAAGCATTTGTTAATACATTTTAGATTTTATTAAAAATATAAAGATTATGCCGGGATTTCGTGATTGAATTCCAGTTAAAAAACTGAATTTTGTTCAGAAAGGGAAATTACACACATATTACACATGAAACTAATTACACATGAGCTGCACATGCAAGTAGAAATTACACACAATATGTGTAATTACACACAGATTGCCAGAACTGTTGCATATTTAAAATAAAAATTGGCAAATTGACAACCAGGTGGCGTTACCACGCCAGCTGACTAGCTTTGGCTTGTGCTGATTGTGCCGCGTACATGTCAAACTCCATATAAAAAAAATGTTGTAAACAAATTTTGTTCAAACAAGTTTAATTTATTTGTTGTGGTTGTCTAATCCATATGGCGGCATTTCGTTGGGTACTAAGTCCCCTTTTACATATGAGACATTTCTTGCCAGAAATTTTTTCGATTCAGCTTTCAAACTTCCTCAAGAAATTTCCGATTCTTTTTCTTTAGCAGGCATGTTCTGAAAATCACATGGTTTTAAATCACATGTGATTTTAAAATTAATAATCATATACGATAACTTTCTTTAAGAAATGATATTTAATGCTCCATACAATAGAAAATTAAAAAAAATAGTGAAAGATTATCTGCATGACCATTATTGATTTTGAAATCACATGTGATTTAAGGCCATGTGATTTTCAGAACATGCATGTGTGTGTTTTGTGTTGATATTGTGTCTCTGTTTGCTTGATGTGCGTAATGCCAGCCATACACTACACAAGTTCAGTGCTCAAGTCTGGCACTGCGTAAACGAAACTTGTGATACACACTATACAAGTAAACTGTGCAGTTTTTTATTTTAAAGCTACAGCGAAGAAGACAACATGTGCTAATACAGCGCTATTTTATTACTTGCTATACAAATAAAAAGAAAACAAAGACAAAAAATTCACTTTTTTAAATAAATTTTTCGTAGACTTCAATTTTTATGATTTTCTTGCTGTAATCGGTGCTTTCAACATGCCATAATGCAAACGATTCTCCGTATAATTCTACAAACTTTGTCCAGAACATATTTTCTGCGCTATTTTTTGTTTTTAACTCTTCAAAAATCGCGACACAACTGAGCGTTTGCAACATACACTACACAAGTGCACTGTACAGTTTTAGAAACTTGAGCAAATATCAAAATAGTTTTGATTTGTACTCAGTTCACTGCGTAAATAGCACAACCACCGCCATACACTATACAAACGCACTGTACAGTGCCAGACTTGTGTAGTGTATGGCCGGCATAAGTAGAACAGTCTATAATCGTTGCAGCCTGCATTAAAAAGCCCCTAACTTAAAACTCTGCTTCTGAAACGCAAACGACATCCGCGAACATAAAAATTAACTCGAATATTTCCTTATGGATAAACAAATTGATATAATGCTGATCCCAGAGACACATTTGACGTCTCGAAGCTTTTTTAAAATTAATGGATATAATTTTTGCAATATCAAGGACCTTCGAGGCAGATACTAATGAAATCACGCTTAAACTTATTGGGTGACCTTTGTGAAGATTATCTTCAGCATTGAAAATATTCATCAAAAGCTTGGGATTTTATCAATGTATTCTTCTCCCATTTTCAATTATTGCAAGTCAATACATTACATTTTGTAAATCCCTAGGCCCACATTTTCTACAACGCTAAGCATATGTACGTTCTAGGGTATTAGATAAACGATGACTACTATTTGTATACGCCCCAACATAACCACCCAGAAAACAATTTTGCCCGACATATCTAACATCAGGAAAAATCTGAGACTTTACCAGACTATCTGCCGAGTTGTCTAAAATTCCCTCAGACATTTGACGGAGCAGTAGGCAGTTTTCTGGTACGACGTTTCTGCACATTTTCTGAAATATTATCCGATTAATATCAGAATAGTCTGCCCATTTTCTGATCTACGTCTTACGACTTTTAGCAGTTACTTCTGCGCATTGTCTGATTTTAGTTTTCGTTACAATTCTCATTTATATCTTGAGTTTATACGCACAAATATTTGAGTTTTTAAACTTATAATAAAATATGGGTAAATGTTTTCTGATGAGCTGCCATAAGCGGCACAACAGTGCATGGAGAATTTTAAACGACATTTCTGATAAATTTCTAGTTTTAGTTCCGACTTTTCTCTGATATTAATACGCCAGGACGTAAAACGTATCAGATAAATCGGAAAATTTTCTGATGTTTTGTCGGACATTTTTCCGACATTTATAAGACATGTCGGAAATTGCTTTAGTTTTCCTAGGAAATTCGTCGGAATTCGTACAGAATTCTGTTAGAGCTTTCGGTATAGTTTTTAGAATTTCCTCAGACAAAGAGATCCGGTTTCTTGTCAACCATTCATATGATTTTCGGCACGTTTTCTGACCGACATCGGATACGAGTTCGGCATCTTTTGCAGGTTTTCTGACCGAAATCGGCAAAAATTGTTTGCTGGGCATCTGATAGCAGTCTACTCCCAGCAAACACAGAAATACACTACATGTATTGCCAAACGTATTGCCTGGATGAAAAATATTATTGCGGCAATAATCGATTTCGTATTGCGGAAGATACTTCCTTCGGGAAGAAACGTGTCTCGATGGCAATACTCCTACGCAATACGAAAGCGATCCTTCTAGATGATAAACTTGCAATATCGCCAGATAACCACTTATAAGAAAATAAGAAGATATCGCTAAAACATTATTAGGAAGATAAAAAAAGATTTTGCATTTTAAAAAATATTTATTGATAAACACAGATTTTTTGGATTCCATCTTCCTCCGTTTCTGTAAAAAATGCATACATATATTTTGCAGCTAAAATTCATTTGTCGTGGAGATTAAGCCCTTTTTTGTATATTTTTTAAAAATAAAATTAATTAATATAAAATTTTTCTCTTTATGCTGCGTAATTATGTAAAAAATTATAAAATGAAGAAAATAAGAATATTTCTTCGATTATATTCTTTTAGATGACAATTTGGGGATATTGCTAAACTATTGTCTAAGGGGATATCTTCCAATTGTTTGCAGGGCTGTCTCCAAACAAACAAACAAACAAACACACATTAATATACATATTAATAGCTATATACATACATGTACTGTAAATTTTATTAAAGGCAATAAATGTATAAAGGATTTCAAAAAGTTTTTTAAATTTTTGTTTCTTCTCTCAGGTTACTTGCATGATACGTTTCTCTTTCCAGCCAATAAACTATTTCATTACGCTCCCTTTCATTGCTGCCAGACTCGCACTCTAGATGCCGTACGTCATTATAACAATTTTCTTTAATAAATCGTTTTATAACAGGCATAACGCCCATCTCTCGCAAGGCCTAAGAAAGAAAAAAAAGAACTTGGAAAAATTGTGAAAATTTTTCTTTTTCTTACACGAAATTCACCTGCAAACAAAACATTTGCTGTTTACAATTTTTCGAATCTTTGGCTAATTTTGTTAGAATCAAGGGAAAGTTAGTAAACTCTCTACACCGCCATAAACTGGCTTTAGCAAATAAACCGTGCATTAAAGCAAAAACCACATTTTCATAATTATCCAAAATCTCCTCGTTTAAAATTGTATACAACAATTTAATGCCATCAATTTGCAAAAAACGCTCTTGACCTTCATTGCAACGTAAGAGTAAACCGAAACATTTCATATCCCAAATATGATATTCGAACAAATGTCCACTTATGCGCTTGTGAAGAATTTCAAAGAACCCGTTTTTAATGGCTTCTTGAGGAGCCAGTTCTAAGATGTGTGCTAGATGCAACCATAAATCGGCAGGGTAGTAGGAAATACATGGATCTTGTTTCCATATGTTCGCTAGTTTATCAAATATTTTATAATCATCGATAAGTTTGATACGTTTGGCATTTTCATCACTTAGATATGGTAAAATTTTTGATGAGGCTTCCAGGTGTATTTCACGATCACAAACAATCGTATAGAACTGGTCTAATAAACGATATTTTTCTAAAATTTTTAGAGCACCATTACCATGTGAGGCTATGTAGTCTGAAGAAATAAAAAGTGAAATTTGTTTAATTTAAGAGGAAAAAATTCGAATGTGCCGAACCTTAGTTTGAAGCGTTTAATATTTAAAAAGAAATATTACGTTATTTAAAAAATATACATATTTATATGTAAGCAAAGCCTTAAAAAATATATATATCCCCAGCAAAAACTTGGCAATGCGTTGTCATTACCGAACATACTTTTCAAGCACAAACTATATACCGTCTGAATTACTTTACAGTACTTGAACAATTACTTACTAGTAATTAAACAAGCGATCTATTCTCTTATTGGCAGAGTACTAGTGTATCAGCTTAACATACGGCCGATAAACAGTTCAATCCCTGGGGAAGCAAAATAGATTTTTTTAATTGTGTTCATGTTTGTGAAAACAAGTTTTAAGCCCGTAACAAAATAACTGTGCAGTAGCCTAGCGAGTAAAACACTTGGCATAAAATAACACACTAAGGGCCATTATTACAACTCGGCTTTAGTTATAATTAGCATTTTATCGGACGGATAAACAGTTTTTCATTATTACAACTTTAATTTAACCTAAAAGTGTGGGATAACTTACAGGGAAGTTCATTCTTCCGCTAACTTTTATCGGCACACATTTTCATAGGCTGCCATACTTGCTTCTTTATCAAGTAAAGACCAAGACGTATCTAACAGGTGAACTCACTAGAACACATGACCTTACTCCGGCAAACTTAGTGGAATGATGAAATTATCACAATTTCGTCACAATATGGAGCTTCCCTTCTTTAAGGTATTGGACATTTCATTATAGAGCTACCTGCGCTGATAATTCCATCCATCTTTCAACACTTTTTGACAATTGTAGTATAGTTTCTACAACAAATTTATACTTGTTGTAGACTTGTGTGTACCTGTTATCTGTGCCATTGTAAATACATATGTATGACGTTGCCACTTGTGCTCTGGTATAGCCATACTTTGAAAAAGATAATTTTTATTTTACAGGCAAGTTGTAATAATGAAAAATTGTTGCAGGTCAGTTTACCGATCACTTCTGCTTATCATGCCGGTAACTATCTTCCACTTTACTGTTGAGTTGTAATAATGGCCCTAACTGAAATAGGCATGAGTTCAATGCTTAGCAGAGATATATAATTTTTATTGTGTTTTGTGTATTGAATGCCTTCTAAATATTGAAATTTATAACTTGTCATTTGTAATCATATGTGGTAAGTACTTGCCTCCAATGACATCGGCATGTTAAAGTCTTTTAGCATTTTTACTTTGCCATCGAAATTTTTCCTGGGTCACGAGTAGTAGTTGAAAAATTCTATGTTCCCTATTAGTCGAAATCACGTCAACCCGACACCAACAAAGTTGCCAATGTCCGTCTATTTGTTGCCCACAACAATTGACTACTATTAATAGTCTCTTGCAATAATTTTTTTTTATAATACTTCTGATCTTTCTAGTCATAATGGCCCATAATCGTAGATACAAGCTAAAGACGGCTTGTTTTAGAAATAACTTTAAACTAAAAACGTATTATCAACTACCTTGTTATTGTAGTTAAAAATGAAGTATGATTTAATTTGGGCCAGCTTTGATTGGGTAATCCTGTATTTCTTCTACCATAGTTCTTATCTTTCTTAATGACCTTCTCTATCAAACTTCGAACCCTATCTACTCTTTCGCAGACGACAGCAGCATTTGCCATTCATACTCATTCATCAATAGACCAAGCTTGTCAGAGATTGGGGTTATGAGGCAAAACATGAATGACAACAAATAATCATGATCTTGTAACAATCTCCAAATGAGATCATGCGATTTTAATGCTCGTAAGACCCAAATTTATATGTTTAAGCACAGGCGTATTACCGAACATTAGACCACCCATGAAATGTATGGGATGTGCAAGTATATTTTTTCCAATCTCCGCACATTTTCACTTGAGTTGGTGGTAAAAAATACGAAGTGCACAAAAAATAATAAGGGCCTTATTTTCTGTATCCCTACGCCTCACTTCACATAGAATTTGTTGAATTGATATTTTGATAAACACTTTACAATTACAGGTGATTGCTAGCGTTGAACACCTAACAATCAGGTGTTCATTTAGGTGTTATTGTTTTAAATTAATATATAATAAATTAAGTAAAGTGCGACTTTGGCTCGCACAGGAAGGGTTCCGTACGAATACACATACGTATATCCCTTTTCGTTTTTGCCCCTTTTTTCATTTCGGCAGTTTTTTCGTTGTGCTTTTTGGTTTAATTTTAGTTTTTTATTTTTTTAATATTTTTCGTTGTTTTCGGCGCTTTTTAATTTCCGCAAAACTTTTCGTTTTTCTGGCGATTTTCCGTTTTTTGCAATTTTTTTTTTTACGATTTCTTAAGTTTTCGAGAATTTTTGGTTTCGACGTTTTTTAACGTTTTTTTTTACTTTTTGACGATATTTTTAGTTTTAACGATTTATTTTAGTTGCGGCGATTTTTTTCAGTTTTGGCGCTTTTTTCGGTTTTAAATAATTATCACTGTGATACAAAAATTTTCACTGTGATAAAAAAGTATCATTGTGATAAAAAATTATCACTGTGATAAAAAAATTATCAGTATGATAAGAAATTACCACTGTGATAAAAAAATTATCACTGTGACAAAATAAGTATCACTGTGATAAAAAAAATTATCACTGTGGTAAAAAAACTATAGCTGTGATACAAAAACTATTACTGTGATAAAAAAGTATCACTGTGATAAGAAAATTATCACTGTGATAAAAAAATTATCACTGTGATAAAAAAATTATAACTGTGATAAAATAATCACTGTGATAAAATTTGGCCTGTACATTTGGCCAGACTCACCTACGGTTTGTTTCGAGTAAATTTCGAAAATACTATTTTTGTCGGGTTTTCGCAATTAACTTGAAATTCTCAGAATATACAAGCCATACGAAGCTCAGATTCGGATTCAGCGTGTCGAAATACATATATGTAGGTAGGTGGATCTGGTTAAATGTGCAGATCACTTTTGTTGTTAGGGTTCCGTACACCAAGTGTAAAGGACACTATTGTTTTCGCTACTCTGTCTGTCTGCCTGTCTGTCACAGGCTGTTTTCTCTGGTACCGTAAGAGGCACGGACCGGAAATGTACACAGAATATGTATAACTATGGCGGCTACAACAAATACATATATGACAGCTAAAAATTAACGGCTGTTCTAAAGCGATCAACGAAACATGTTGAAGTCCTATTGTAATATACATATACCAATATGGCCAGCAAGGCCATGTTGGAAATAAAAGGACTGACTGTGTAGGAAGGAGAGCAACGTAGGAACCGTTCTTTTTTATTTCAAACAGATGAATAGTCAAAGAGAAGAATAGTCAAAGAGAGGAATAGTAAAAGTGAAGAAAAGTCCAAGGGAATTATAGATCCCGGATAGATAGAGCTTGTGAAGCATTTGTCGGTCTCAGACAAGGAAAGCGGTTTATTACGATATACCAAAACAAGCCATAAAAATTATTGCCACTGGACAAAAATGGTTTATCGGACACTATAATCTCAGACGGAACCAATTTACAATTGGCAACTCTAAAGACTAAAGCCTGTATACTCTACGAAACGTAAGAAGAGACGCCTGAGCACATTCTCTGTGACTGATGGGCTGTAGTAGCGTGCAGAATGATGTTCCTTGGAGGTATCGCGATGACTCCATGTGAAGTAGAATCAGGGTGATCATTGTTTAACTTTAAGGCTTTTAAACTCTTTTAATTTTTCTTTCACACAATTAAACTATTTTCACGTACTATATATACTTATGTACCAACTCGAATTGATAATACTTACAAAATATAACCAATAAACGTGCAGTTTGTCGATGTCTGACTTCGCGATATTTCATCCGTATGCGCAGGAATATATTTTGACATCTAGTAATTTATATAACAAAAGGGAACTGTAATATGATTTTTCTTTGAAAAGATTTCTGAGACTTATATTTTACCTTCTTACAATATCAAATTGCGTTATAGCTCTTTGGGCATATAGTGGATTAACTATATAATCGGAAAGTGAATTAATACCCTTCCATTGAATTAAAGGATCATCACTGTTCAGTTCTTTCATTAATTTGGGTAATGCCCAAAAACCATACTGTAATATGGTGCGATCCTCAAAATATGAAGTACTTTTGCTATTAACCCCAATGTAATCCACTTTTTTGCAAGAGGTTCGGCTGCTTTGAGTTTCATTGGTTTCTAGAAAGAACAGATTTCTAGTACTCGCGTTGTTTACTTTGGGACTCACTTACCCTTGTCTAGCATTTCATTGATTTTTTGCGGCTTCAAATGCTTTAATTGCGTTTGCAGGAAATGATTTCTATATCGTTCGTGTTCGGACCACATTTTTAATTGAATAATAAAAAATAAATTTTATTTACTAGCAGTTATTCTAAAAGTTATTCAATCCTTGATGTAAATTTTTTTCTATAATAATAAAAAATTTCGACTCTTAACACTTTCAATCACAGATTATACAACCAAGTAAACCCTTAACCTTACGTCTATACCTGATATATTTTTATCATGACAAATGTCAAACTTTATATTGAAAAATGGCTTGCTTTATGTTAACTGTTTTTCCTATATAGAATTTGACATTTATCATGATAAAAATATATCAGGTATACGTAGGGTAAGGGCAGCTGTCTATTTATGTTGCGTTTCCCAACTGTCAACCTCCACATCAAATCAAAATAAACAAAAATTTTTTATATATGGAGTTATTTGAATAATTTAAGCTTAACTTTGGTAAATTTTAGAAAATTTTAAATTTAATGTCGGTGGGGTACGCCTGGGAGTTATCCGATTTTGGCTAAAAATTCGCCCATTAGGGTCAAATTTCAAATTTTCTAAAATTTATCAAAGTTAAGCGCAATTTACATAACATAGCGTCTTCACGAGACATAATATCAAATATTTTTCTGTTAACAAGCGTCAAATTCAACCGCAGAGAGAATTCTGTTACGTGTAGACTTCAAATTAGTGGTATCACAATTTTATAATAATTATTATGAGAGCGTTGTTATAATATATATTATCACAACAATCTTATGATATGAAATGTCAAAAAATATGAAAATAAATAAATTATGTGTTTGTGTTTATTGAAATAAATTAGAATCTAAATTTTTAATAAAATTTCTGTGAGTTTGTGTATCTAAAATTGTTCAATTGATTTTTTAATTAAAATTTGTTTGAAAAATCATAAATAAAACTACTAATTACGCAAAAATATTGCATTTTAACTCAATGAGCATTTGTAGCAAATGAAATCTCTTAACAAAATTAAAAATACGTTGTCCTGCTGTATGACATGAAGAGAAATTTCGACATTTTAGTTTTCTTGTTCTGCCGACGTTCTCTCTCATGTTATATCAAAGTTAACGTCTCGTGAAGACGCAGTGTAAGTGGTAAACATTTTTGGCCCAATTCAAATAATTATAACGTCCGACCTCTAGTGGACAACGTTTCCATTTTGTGAAATTTATTAAAATGATGCATAGGGCGTGTGCCAAACGGTAGCAAAGTACTATTGTAAGTAAATTTTTGATACTTCTGAGGTGAATAAAATTTAACTAGCCCTGGGGGCTAGTAGAATTTTTAACTCAACAGATGATTTGTTTACAAGCAGCGAATTAGAAGCATGGTATCATAAAACAAGATAAAACCACCGCTGTCGTTTTTGAAAATTCGAGCCGTCGCCAAATACATCGATTTTTGCGGCTCGTAAATGTAGTTAGATTGTGAAAAATGCATCGTTTATTTTGATTTGCGAAAATTTGTACTTCATATCATACAATCTGTTGCTACAGCAGAGAATTTTTTTTTATATGTATAAAAATTTTCTTTTAAAAATGTGTTGGAAGCCGGCGGCTTGTAGTCAAGTTTTTAGCTTCGCGCTGCAAAATTTTATATTGTCAAAAAAGATATCGCTTCACACATCAGAAAAATTCGTTTTTTTACAGACGTTAAAATTTTAAATTGTCAAAAAAGATACAACTGGCACAGCAGCAACATGAAATTTTTTCCCCACAGGCAAATATTTTTTTACCATAGTACTTTTCTACTATTTGCTATTTGATGAAGCAAATTTTCGCCTCCCATTTTCAAAAAGAATTATTGGGCCAAACTGCTAGCAAACCCTTTCAAACAAAAAAGAATTTTGAAAATCGGTTCACATATGACAGAGCTATGGACTGGGGGGGGGGGGGAGCAGATGGAAGCAAAAATCCCCCTCCGGTTTTCGACAAACAAATTTTCGGACCAATTTTTGTCAAACCCTTTCAAACAAAACAAGAATTTTTAAAATCGGTTCACAAATGACAGAGTTATGCATTGGGGGAGCAAAATTCAACCTCCGATTTTCGAAAAAAAATTATGGGACCAAACTGCAGGCAAACCCTTTCCAACAAAAAAAAGAATTTTATAAATCGGTTCACAAATGACAGAGTTATGAGTTATACACACGAATTGATAACCTCCTTCTTTTTTGAAGTCGGTTAAAAACACAGCTGACGAGAATTTCAGCTAATGCATGTACCTGTATTATTGTATCATGCTTTCCTGCTTGCCTTCTCTGCAGACAAAATGACTAGTATGTCTTTAGAAATATACTAGTTGCTTTTTAACTCAGACTAGAGTACAACTAGTTCATTTGTATACAGTTATATCCCAGTTGGAATACCACTTGTTGTAAAGTAGTGCTCTTAATAGTTTTTTTATTTATGGTTTTGTATTTCTTAAAAAAAAACTTGGCTCAACCGGGGTTCGAACACATATTCCTCATATTTCAAGACAAGTACTATACCCACTGAGCCACTTTCTACTTATTTTTTAAGAGCTAAAAAATTTTTTTCTTGTTCTGTGCTCCTCAAAATTAATTTTTGTTTATTTTATACACAAGGATAAATACAAACTGACTTATTTATAAAAATATATTTCGCACTCTCAGCATTAGCCATGTGAATAAACGTGTGAAAAAGGCATGACGAAAAAATCATAATGTAAATGTGCATGACTTTTCGTAGGATTTAAAAAAATTTCTCAAAAAATGCAGGCTAAAATGTCATAGTATGAAAAGGCACAGTCAATAACATATGTTTGGGAGCAGTTAAAAATTTGAGCCATATTGCACGACTCCAAGAAGTACCTTTTTGATGCTTCATTTAGGTAAATTTCACAATTTTTTAATTTGAACTGAAAATTATCCAATTTCGATATATATGCACCAAACGCCACAATAATCAAAATGGGTTTTATTTTAGTTTTATTCAAAACGGAAAACATGAGTTCCAATTTGTGGGTCTGTGTTATCATCTTTATTAAAATACCTATTATTATTTTTTAACACTTAATTATTTAGGTATTTATTCTTATATATTTTTCATTAAAAAACAATTATGTTTTTTTAAAGGAGGAAACAAATCAAATCAATTTCAAGTAAATAAAAAATTGAAAAGTTTATGTTTTGTTTCCTTCTTTTTAATCACCACACACACACACACACACACACATTATTTATACATCTCACTTTCTGCCAAAGCATCCGGCAGTACGCGCACACCGCAAAATATTTTGTGGCAACACTTGTACTAACAACGAAGAAATTTTCCAAAACACTTTTCACTGCTAAAATCTATTTACATATTTATTTGCATACATATATTTACCAAAATGTTGTAATATATTTATAAAATATGCATTAAACTTTTTCAAAAGTAATTAAGCATAATTTTTGTAACTCATGTATTAATATTTTATACGAGACCTACACAAAGCCGTCCGCGCACCACAAATATTTCTAGAAACTGAAAAGAAGAGGAAAAGGAAATAAAAGAAAAGCTAACTGAATACTTTTTCACACTATGCCTCTTTAGCTGCGTTTTTTTTTTGCAATTTTCTTTTAAAACCTCTACGAAAAGTCATGCACATTTACATTATGACTATTTATTCACCCATTTTTTACTTTTATACACCCGCTTAATGGTGAGAGTGCGTTCTTCAGAAATTTCAATGCAGATCTCAGTTCATATCAATCGCAAAACAGTCTCAGAAAACTACATAATAGAAATTAAATGCTTTGTTACCATGAATCATATCGTTCAACTTCCCATCTGTGGCCGGCATTCAAAGCAAAAAAGGAAACGTAAACAATAAACTACGTCGACAGAAAAAAGAAATATAAAAGTAGTAGCAGCAGAATCTAATGCTCGTCGATGTTTGATCAAACCACCAAGCAGTGATGCCAAATTTTTTTGGAGCAAAAAGCACAACCAATTTTAAAAAGGGACTAAAAAGCGTAATTTCGGTTTAAACGAAGCGTAAAAAAGCACTAAACTTTTTTTTAACTTTTTTTGTAGTATTAAATCCCGGTAAAAATCCCAATTATATTATATTAGCAGGCTTTTAAGCTATTTTAGGTATAACTTTTATAAGGAGAATTTCCACTTGGAATCACTACATTTAGAAACTGATATGAAAGTCTATACAACACAACGTGTTTCCCCGGAAGAGGGAGGTTATATGAGCGCTTCTGTTTACTATATCCTTCGAAAAATATGAAAATTTTTTACTGGGATTTTTTTTACATTAGGAAGACTATAAAAAAGATAGTTCATCTTATTTCGTGTAAAAGCAAAGTTTTTTTCCATTTTAAAATTTGTATGGAAAACCATTTTTTATACGCTTTTGAGTAATTTTCCATAAAAATGTAAACTCTTAGAAACAAAATTTTTTACAAAATCTGCCTATTAATATATTTTTTTCAGAATTGCTATATTTGTATATTAAATATCAAATCCTAGTCAAAACTGATTAATTTAAAATCTTTTAAAAGAGCTAAATTTAGTGCTTTATTTTTGAAGGTTTACCGGGAGCACTATTTGCTACCAGCGTCGAAAGTTCGACCTTTTAACTTTTGTAAAATCGAAGCTATGTGCTATAAGTTTGTATTAATAAAAGTTGTAATATATGAAAATTTGTAATAACCACTAAAGGCACTGATGAATTTTTTAAAAAGCACCAAGTTAGTGTTTTTTCTTATTAAAGTACCACGGCTAAATATTTGTTGTTTTGAGACATCAAAAAGCTCTAAAAATAGTGGCAAAAGCACTGAATTAGCATCGCTGCGGCAGCTACGGCTGCCATCTTATGAATTTTATGAACTAATATGCAGGGCTACCAGATAGCTTAAATCAAAAATCTGCACTTTTCGGGAAAAAAAATCAGCACTTACGGCACTTCAGTTCAAAAAATCGACAAACATTAATAAAACTAAGCATTTTTCATTGTTTTTATTAATTTTTATTAATAAGAAAACAAAATATAGCAATCGCGAGTAATTTCTTGTGGCTTATAACATAAAGGGATAACGTAAAAATGATTTTACAAGCTTATATGTATACACATTTCCCAATTTGTAATTTTTGCCAAATTGCTTTTAACATTAGTATCAGAACAATTGGTTTCATGAGTTTCAAGTAATCTTTAGAATACAGAATTCCTTCTAAAGTTAAATTTTCTGAGGAACATCGAGATTTAGTTTACTTATCACCGTAGTGAGCATTTCTATACAAAAATTTACACAATAATTCACTATATCGTAGAGAAAAATAATGTTATGCCTCTGATATCTATTAAATAAATTTCACTATTTTTTCATAAATCCTTTTTTAAAAAATTAAAAATATTGTTATTGGCAAAAAAATGTGGTTTGAAATCGAAGCTAGACGACACGCTAGCTCCGATTTCAAACCACATTTTTTTTGCTTTTATAAAGATTGACATACTTTCACCTAAAGTCGACAAATCGGTATTTGGTAACTTTTTAATGGGAAAATTGGGAATATGTCGAAAATTTGCACTTTTGTCAGCCCTGATGATATTAGGAATTTATCTATATTTGGCATAGCTGGCAAGGCCAGTGCTGTTAGATATGGCGATTTGTCGCCACATGTAACGGTAAGAAATTTTTTGCGGTGAGAGTTTTGAACAAGTAATTGGGTATTCAATTGGCGATATTTTAAGCTATATTTTTTATGATTTCAATAAGATAGAATAATGTTCAAAATATGCCTATTTTTATGCATTTTTTCTACACCTTTAAATAGTTGGGGTAAACGCTGCTTAATCTGGTAATAAAATATTTTCTTGATAAAATAAATTTTCTGGCAGTTGTTGGCTGTTTCAGCAAGTAATTCTTGTGTTGAAAGAATATTTTCTATTATGAGTTTTATTAAAACTAAGGGCACCAAAAGTGGTGCAAATTCAGAAATATAGCCGATAAATACTGAATTTCATTGGTGATTGTCTCTGCTGGACGCTAAGTTACTTAGACTGAATTTACATTATGAAATTTTTCATGATATTAGTTGCATGAAATTTTGTTTTATTGGCAAGAGGTGTAGAGAAGCAAACGGGGTAGGAAAATGGCACTTTTTTGACACTTGCTTCGTCTTCATTTCTTTCGTTGACGGTTATATTTTAAAATTGTTTAAATTTGATTTTTTTTATATAGTGTTTTGTATATATTTTATTAGCTGTAAATTTTTTCAATATTTAATTAAAGGTATACGTGCATTTGTTTTTACAACGAACGTACAAACTTTATTTCAAAAGAGAATTATCAAAAAATTTCTAGACGGTTGCTTAAAAATTTCAACGTTTAAGCAGACGGTGAAATACGCAGAAACTTTACAACAGAATTGAAAAAAATTTCATAATGTAAATTCAGTCTTACATGCTTCGAATCTTTATTTCCATCCGGGGAACCCAAATAATAACCAGTAGCAGTAGTGTCGTTCTGGTATTTTTTAAACATTTGATACATACATACAAATATTCGTTTAGTACCTTCGTTGATGGTATTTAAGTCAGAAAAGCATCATTTTTTTTTTTAATATGGCAGATACATTGCCTTAAATGGCAAAAACAGCCTATTCACACGATGAAATTTATGGCGTCAATTTTTGGACGTCATTTTTTATTTATGGCGAACGGTGTACAGAAGAAAGCGGGGTAGAAAAAAGCCTCGGTTTCTGTTTTCATGGTTTTTTTCTCAATTCCTTTTTACTTTTTTTGATTCAATTAGTTTTGTCTCTCATTTTCTCTCTCTATCTCTCTCTCTTATCTGATTGTGTTACGTTTTATTGTTTTGAATGAGTAAATAGAGCGAAATTTGAGAGTAATATATAAAAATGACATGCAACTAAAAACCATTGTATGAACGCAAAAGGTTTTTGGTAGCAACTTCCAAAGGGAATTTAGAAATATAGATGTCATAAATTTCACCGTGTGAATTGGCTGAGTCACAATGTGCTTCGGTCAAAAATTTATTATATCTGGCAGCTCCGGTTTGAATGTTTGATTCAAACAAAGCTGGCAGTGCAGCAGCTGCAACAACATTTTTTTATTAATTTTGAAGAATTTCATTAGTTATTATTCGGTTTGCAAGCGAACGAGCGAGTTGTTTGCTTTGTTTTAATTTTTTATATTTTCGTATTATTCCATTTGCCGGGCTTTAAGTTCATTTTTGCTAGTGCGATTTTCTTCCCATTTCGGTGAAATAGGATTTTCCACCGAGAAAATTAGATTATACATTAAAACAGCAAAGTAAAATTTGTTATCTCAAAGAAAATCTAAAAAATAAAAGGCAATCTTTAATATAAATAAGTTGTTATTGTCATTGCCACAGCAAAACAAACTAACGTGCAAAAAGTAAACAAACTGCAACAAATAAAATCTATGACAAATTTGTGTAAACAAAAACAACAAAATCTTTTTCACAAACAAATTAAAAAGAAATTAACTCCAAATAATAAAAAACAGCAAAAATGTAAATATTTTGTTAAAAGAAAATAAAGTAATTAAAAAATATTGCTAAAAATAGTTTTTTACAAGTAATCACTGCCTGTTTTCTTTAATTATTCAACTAAAACGCAAATAATTTAATTAAAATTTTTATCACAAAAATTAAAGACATTCATACATACGAACTGGAAGTTCTTAATTGTAGCCGGTTTTACAAATAAAAATGGCTTTAACAAGACTGGCAAGGTGAGTGACAAAGTTAAATTTATTTTTAAGTAAAAAACATGTCAATCCAATCCAGACAATTGTTGCAATTGCAGCGCGAGGTCGATTTACGCACCCACCAATTATTGCAATGCCTCGATTTGCGCATCAAGATATGTTTACATTGCAGTATGTATATGGGGCCATTCACATATTACGTAATGCTGGTGGGGGTGGGTTAAATGAGCCTTAAAGATTTGTTACGGATTAAATACTTAATGATGCTACCTCTGTAGTATGATCAATTTGACTTACCTCAAATATTTTATAGGTGTTCTTTACCACGAAGATGGTTTTGAGCAGTACTTGTCCATTGAAACATACTGGATTTTACACATCGATAGAGGAAAAAATTCTGATAAGATCAAATATAAAATATGTATATATGTATATGGAAGGCGTTGAATTGGTAGAGAGAAACACAGAATTATAGGTGGTTATACCATATTTGGTCGCAAATGCGTAGAACCTATTGTTCTGTTTTTCTGAAGACATTAGGTACCCCTCGTATTAACATTTCAAAAGATTACAATACTTCCACAAAATTAACATTTTTTCAACAATTAAAATCTATTTTTAGTTGAAAATTTCACCATTATGTAAATTTCTGAATGCATTTTGTAATAAAATACAACCTCGTTTTCTTAAACCAGTCTCATTCTTTCTTGCAACATATTTTACACCTAACACGCAACCAAAGCGAATTAATATCAAGTGGCCTTATCATCAAAACAACACACATACAAAGTAGGTGTAGGACTATTTTTATTTGTGCTTTGACAGTTCGGGTTAAAGTTTTTCTCTTTTCTTATATAGAGTTTGACTGATTGGGTGTAATCAGCTGATGATCATCTGTGATGATAGGGCTACCTGGTACTGAATTCGCCTTGCACGCAACAGGTATCGAAAATTGGGATTTTTAAAATTTTACTGAAGTTTATTTAAAAAATGATTTTTGCATGTTAAATAAACGTAACTCTTAATATATTTGACCAAGGCGAATTGATATCAGGTGGCCCTATTAGTAAAAATGGGCATCAGCTGACTTTACCAAAGTGTCAAACTCTATGTAAAAAAAACTAAACTACTTTTTATGTATGCATTTAACATGACACTTTAGTAAAGTCCAGTTGTTGTTGCACTAATAAGGCCACTTGTTATTAATACACTTTGTATTGGACTTGTAATGAGTTGAGTGCCTTTAATTTAGCAAACCGACTGGTGGGATAGGTACACTTTTTTTAACTAAAGAAACATTAGTGGTATTCCGTTTTTTTGCAATATTTAACAGTAAAGCATATATGTAAACTGTTTAACAATACCAATACTTTTGCAATGTATTTGATCCCACATTTTTCACAGTTGTTTTGCCTATACATCACAAACGAAAAAACGTTGCAGCAACATCACTGCTATATATTTGAATATTCGATACATGGCGAATTCACTACAGGTGAACTTGTAAACACAGCTGTTAACTTTTTCTTTTGTATTTTCATCATGGTCGGATGTATTTCCTTTGTGAGTTTGCGTACGAACAATGATTTTTACAAAAACAAAATGCTTGAGGGCTTTCGTAAAGCAGCTCTGGGCGAGTCAACATCACGCGTCGTTGGCAATTACTTCGTAAATGCAACCAGGCCACTATTGTTTATTGGCCTTCGAGGGTTTTGCGTCTCACTCCCGCATGTGATTGGTGATTGGAGTCTGTTAACGGTACCGAGTTGCTGTTTCGTGGCGTTGGTTGCTAACCGCATGCAACACATACATATTGTATAACCTAGCTTTTTAAAGCGTATTTTGATATATGGTGGAGAACCAAACAAAACTCAAAGAATAAAACAGGAGAAGAATTTGGGGAATCCGCTTTCCTATACGACGGTGTAGGTCAGCGCGATTTTCTTGGAGGAGGCTCCTTAGGCGAAAGCCGTAATTGGTGATGGCGTTATGGAAAAATTTCCCGGCCAAATAATTCGTTGCTGTAGGCGACGTAACTTAAAACTAAACAAACAAATAAAATGCTTGTGGCTTTTGTTACATATGTAACATATGTTGTACTTGTTTTATTAGTGAGATTACCTGGTATGAATTTGCCTTGATTCGATAATAGAATTCATAAAAATTTCAATTGAAGATTTTAGATCTAGTCACTTTTCAAAACAAAAACTTCTAAACGCCTGGACCGATTTTCTTCAAACTTAGCCAAGAGCACTCGATCAAGTCACCTTTCAAAAAAAAAAACAAATCAAAATCTGTATACACAGATACACACTACAAAATTCGAACATCCCTCTTTTTTGGTCGGTGGTTAAAAATAGTACAACATTATACACAAGGTGACTGTTCCAAACAAAACTAAATATCAAAATATTTTGATTTTCAGGCAACGGTGGAGGTAACATGAATTTCAAGAGAAACAAAGGTACACACGAAGTAACAGTCTCGGCAACATGCCTTGTTTGCTTCAACGATTTAGCTTAGTAGCTTCTACAACCAGCTGAGTTCTCGGCCACCATACAAGCGTGACGTAGGAATGAGGAATAATAGTGTTCGGAATTGCCATAGCATTGTTGTTATAAATAATAATTTGCAGCAACAACGCTTTGATAGTTCCGAACATTTTCATTCCGCATGGAATACAGAATATACCCGTATAATTTCATAAATCCACTTGATAAGCTTAGGGCTCATCTTCATCCAGGTGCATTTAGCACAACTCTACAGGCTTTTTGTATAAATTATTCTGCATAGGTATTCCAAGTCAGTCTACTGCCAAGAAAATCACATAAAAAGTTCGTCTATCAACACCGACAATGGGAGTGGAATAGAATATAGCCTTCGACAACCATAATACATTTAAATTCATAAATTAGTGTTACAATTGTTACTTTTCATTACGAGAGTGAGAGTGGGAATAGAATATAGCCTTCGACAACCATAATACATTTAAATTCATAAATTAGTGTTACAATTGTTACTTTTCATTACGAGTTTTTTGTATAAGAATTTTACTTAAAAAACGTAATTCAATTATTTCGGGATTCCCGGGCTTTTTTGACGAATCCCGGGATTAGGGATTTCTCAATCCCGAAAAAATCCGGGATTTTCGGGATCGCGATTTCGGTACTGGCGTCCCTAATAGCAATATTATAAATGAATGAACACATACAGAGATACTTATGTACACCCAGCAAACAATTTTTGCCAATTTTCGTCCGAAGTCGGTCAGAAAGTCTGCATAAGATGCTGTATTCGTATCCGATGTCAATCAGAAAACGTACCGTAAATTATATGAGTGGTTGACAAGAAACCGGATCTCTTTGTCTGAGGAAATTCTAAAAACTATACCGAAAGGTCTAACAGAATTCTGTACGAATTCCGACGAATTTCCTAGGGAAATTCTAAAGGAATTTTTGGCTTGTCTTATAAATGTCGAAAAAATTTCTGACAAAACATCAGAAAATTTTCCGATTTACCTGATACCTTTCACGTTCTGGCGTACTAATTCCAGAGAAACGTCGGAGCTAAAATTAGAAATTTATCAGAAATGTCGTTTAAAATTATCCATGCACTGTTGCGCTGCTTATGGCAGCTCATCAGAAAACATTTTATAAGTTTAAAAACTCAAATATTTGTGCGTATAAAGTCAAGCGATAAATGAGAATTGTAACGAAAACTAAAATCAGACAATGTGCAGAAGTGACTGCTAAAAGTCGTAAGACGTAGATCCGAAAATGTGCGGACTACTCTGTTAAATGCCTTAAGGGAAATTAAATTACCTTGGGATAATGTGCAGACTATTCTGATATTAATCGGATAATATTTCAGACAATGTGCAGAAACGTCTTACCAGAAAACTGCCTACTATTCCGCCTTTTAGATAACTCAGCTGATTTTCTGGTAAAGTCTCTAATTTTTTCTGATGTTAGACATGTCGGCCAAAATTGTTTCCTTGACATCTACATACATACTAAGAGTACGCATAACAGTGCTGTGATAAGTTCGAAATTGTAGGACTTAATTTATCCCATTTTAAGCTTTAAAAACTGATTTCAAATAATTTTGCGATAATCAACTAACATAAATAAAAATTGCAAAGTAAAAAATTATAAATAATCGTGACAGATATTAGGGCCTATTCACATATTACGTAACGCAATTTTCGGAGGTTCTATACGCCCCCAATACCCGCCCCTCTGTAACGCTTTTTACAAAATGTTCAGTATAAAGTATCTAATCCGTAACAAATCTTTAACCCCCATTGGCCCCTTATGCATATTCTTCCTAAAAAATGCTTTAACAAAATATAAGATCTGTAAAGGAAAAATCGCTAGGTTTCCCGCTAATAGCTGAACCAAACCTTTTCAAGCAAAAAGTGTTCTTTATTAACCACGTGGACTTTATTTGAAGAAACATTTAGGGCTGGACAATACACTGAGTCCTCGATTATCTGTAAAGATTGTCTGCATGCATTGCATTGGTGCTTTACCAAATCGTCAGTAGACTTCAACCACAGTTACAAACCTCTTGTTTTATGTACAAACTTTCAAAAACCATTTGAGAATTTGCAAATGATTTTAAAAAACAAGCATAGTAGGCTTTGAAACTTATACAAATCCCAACAAATATTAATCCCACACATATTAAGAAAAATACTATTTTTAACACTCATGACATTTTTAATGTCATTTTTGTTATTTAAACTAATTAAAAAACTGTTTAAAAAAGTTCTGTCTTGAACGTCCGTTTGTCTGTATGTACGGATCCTGTATGTGGTCACGATAACGACTTCACTAATCGAGTACTTTTTTTACGCTTCAGTATAATTAGGAATAGAAGCCTATTTAATTTCACGGTCTAACTGAGATTATGAGGCGTGCACTTTTGGATTTTCCAAACTTTTTCATTTTTCTACATCAACAAATAAATTTCAATTAAAATAAAATTATGACAATATGTCAAATAATAAATTTCTTAAAGGTTTAATTTGAATTTTGTTTTTCATTTTACCTTTTAAATACTTTTATTGTTATCTAATGGGTTTCTAATTGTATAAAGGTGTAGAAAAATAAAATGTTTCATATCGAATACAAATTATTTGTATAAGTTTCAAAGCCTACTATGGCTATTTTTGAAAATCATATGTAAATTCTCAAATGGTTTTTGAACGTTTGTACATAAGATAAGAGGCTTTTAACTGATCAAATGTGTGGTTGAAGTCTACTGACGATTTGGTAAAGCACCAATAAAATGCATATAGACAATGCTTAACCATCAACAAATAAATTTAAATTAAAATAATATTATGACAATATGTCAAATAAAAAATTTCTTAAAGCTTATTTTATTTTATTATCATTATTGTTATTGTTATTACTTGTTTCTGCTTTTCTTGTTCATTAACGCTTTAATTTAGTGAAATATTCCTGTAATCGGTTTTACATACTTTTGCATGTGATACGAAACAATTAATGCATTTTATTTTTATTTAATTAACACTTTTAACAGAATAATTATGAACCAGTATTTGACAGTAGTTAAGTCTATTTTTAGCTTTTGTGAATATGCATTTTCAGGTGATAATTAAGTTTGTCAATTAGATAAAAAAAACTTAAAATAGAATACAAATTCACTGCACACCATTTTAAAAAATCAAAAATAAAAGAAATCCGCACAAAAACATAAATGTGAAAGAAAATAAGGCCAAGATCCGATCCGAAAATTTCGGCCGTTAAAAGTACTGAGAACAAAATGAGGACCAAGTTCTTGATAGCTAAAACTCCATATCATTTCTGCTAGCTTGTCAGTATTTTTACCTTTTTAATATGGGAAATAATTATGGAAAACAAATGTTACGAAGTTAGCACTTTTGCCTATAAAGAACTTGATCCTCATTTTGATCTCAGTAATTTTAACATCTGAAATTGTTGGATAGGAACTTGGCCATATTTTCACATTTATAAGTATACCGGTGTACTAAGGGCCCATTTCTCAAATCTACAAGTTACATATCTGCAAGCAAAATACCTACAAAACAACAACACTTTTACAAAGTTTTTTTCAGTATATTTAAGGGGATGGATCCGACGAAAATTTTTCTAAACTTACTTAAGTCCTTTTTTTGGTATATTTTTCAAAATTTGGTTCTTGTCTTAGCCAAACATTACTTGCGCTTTTTCCTTTCCTCGGCTTTCACTTTCGAAAGCCAAAGGTTTTCAACTAGGTATGAGAAAAGAAAAACACAAATACATAGTGGTTGTCTAATAGGGCATTTACACTGTCTCGAAATCTAATAGATTTGATTTGAAATCTTTTTCGAAATCTATATCGTTTACACTAACCTTTTTTGACATTTTTTCTATATTTCGTATCCAAGAATAAATACTTTGACTGAAATTTATCCTAAACTGTAACCCAACAAGTGCCCACCTTAGCTAATGCACACACTTTTAAGTAGAAAATGTTTGTAGAGCGTAGCTAATTCACTCACCCTTATATAAAAATGTTATACAGGGTGGTAAAAAGGAAATAAATATACTAGACTTTGAGTAGATTTCGTCCAAATCTACTGACAAAGTAGATTTCGTTTTGTATGGGAAATCTAGTAAAAAACAACTATATTTAGCTCGAAATCTCGTAAGTACTAGATTTCGAGACAGTGTAAATGCCCTATAAGAAAAAACCAAAATATTGAAAATTTCTAAACTATCAAAAGAGCTTAAATAAGTTTGGAAAAATCCCCACACTTCTAAGAGAGCTCAATGCAAATTGGTATTATTTATCTGAGGAGATCGAGGTTGATCTAGAAAAAATCATGGTGCTATGCTTGACCCTTATACAGAGCCAAGAATCTGTCTTTATTTTTTAAATTCTTACAAGCTTTGAAAAATCCTTAAATACATCCCAATTATGAATTTTCCCATTCATTTGTTCCCGGAGAAAAATCCTATTCTAAAAAGCCGGGGAATAAACAAAAAAGGCAGAGAAAAAAATCTGGATCAGCAAGAGTTCAGTAATAGGAATTAATAAAAGTTTTATGTTTTCATTGATAAAAAGATTGTGTGATAATATAAATATTTGTTTTTTCTTAAATAAAAAGTAGAATGTACAGTGCAGTCACTCAGAAGCTCTCGGAAGAACGTTATACTGAGGAAGTGAAGCGAAAACTGGGCCAGGGTCAGATGCATTAAATCCCCAATAATTATGTGTAAAAAGGAAATTGTAAATTTTTTAAACCGTAACAAATCTTCCATTTACCTATTATGTTAACTTAAAGGATGTGTGCAAAATTGAGTGTTTTTTAAAAACTTTATTCCGAAGGCAGAAGTAGTTCATGTTTTTGAAGCGCGTGTTCGGACGGCGTGGATAAAAATGCCTAAAACAAGAAATAAATATAACATTCCGGTATTTATTTAAAGTTGTTGTCCTAAATAAATGCTTACACAATTGTTTCACACCACTTTTAAATTTGATTTTAAAATTTTTGCGTTAGTTCCATTCAAAATGTTTGGGGAAAAAACTGGCAAGAATTTCTCCCTTCCATCATATTTAGTTTTTTCCTGGGGAAATTGTAATTTAGAATAGGAGGAATGGGAAAAGGGAAAATTTTCCCCGGGAGATTATATTTAGAATAGGGGAATAGGGAAAAATCTCCCCGGTAATTATTATTCATAATTGGCCTGATAATTTAATTGAAAAATTAAATTAATAATAAATTAAGTAAAGTGCGACTTTGACTCGCACACGAAGGGTTCCGTACGAATACACATCTGTATATCCCTTTTCGTTTTGCCCCTTTTTTCATTTTGCCAGCTTTTTTTCAAAGTACTTTTTTGTTTAATTTTATTTATTGTTTTATTTTTTAAGTATTTTTCGTTGTTTCTGGCGATTTTATTTTGTTTTTGGCCCTTTTTTAATTTTCGTAATTTTTTTCTGGCGATTTTTCGTTTTTTGCAATTTTTTTTGTTTTTTTACAGATTTTTTTAGTTTTGGCGATTTTTTGGTTTTTGACGTTTTTTAACGTTTTTTCACTTTTTACGAAATATTTAGCTTTAGCGATTTATTTTAGTTGTGGCGATTTTTTTCAGTTTTGGCGCTTTTTCGGTTTAAGGGATTTTTTCGGTTTTGGTGATTTTTTTTTAGTTTTAGCGATTTTTTTGGGTATGACAGTTTTTTTCGTTCTGTCGATTTTTTTCGTTTTATGAAGATTTTTGGTTTTTTGCAATATTTTTGCCAATTTTTTTAATTTGTTGGGTTTTTTTTTGGTTCTGGTGCTTTTTTTTAGTTTTAACGTTTTCTCGCTTTTTGATGATATTTTTAGTTTTAGCGATTTATTTTAGCTTTGGCGCTTTTTTCAGTTTTGGCGCTTTTTTTGGTTTTGGGGATTTTTTTCGGTTTTTTGTAATTTTTTAATTTAAACGATTTTTTTACACTTATTTCGGTTCTTGGCGTTTTTTTTTTTAGTTTTTTGCGATATTTTTAGTTTTGGTGATATTTTGCGTTTTAGCGATTTTTTTAATTTTGGTGCTATTTTCTCTAAGCGCTTTTTTCATTTTTGCGTTTTTTCGTTTTGAAATTTTTTTTAATTTTGGACTTTTTAGTTTTAGCGTTTTTTTAAATATCAAGATTTTACCTCTTACAGTTTCCAAGATACAGCATATTGTCTAAATTACACAGTCAAAATTACATTAACTGATAGAATACCCTTTAATTTCTATTGTTTTAAATATCGGTGTTAATTGGTGTAGTCTATTCTACAGACTACACCAATTAACACTAACTTAGAAAATTTAAAGTGTCATATATAAGTGTCTGCATATTACATTAGTATTTCAGCATTTTTCGTTGCTCGCTTTAGAACACCCTTTCATTCAGTGAAAATTTCAGGACCGTAGCTCTTACGGTTCTCGAGAAAATATTACATTAGTATTTCAACATTTTTCCTGGCTCGCTTTAGAACGCCCTTTAATTTTTAACTGTCATATATTTGTTGTTGTTGCGGCCAAAGTTTTACATATTCTGTAAAAATTTCAGGTCCGTAGCTCTTACGGTTCCCGAGATACAGCAGATTGTCTAAATTACATAGTAAAATTACGTTAACTGATAGAACACCCTTTAATTTTTATTGGTTTAAATAACGGTGTTAATTGGTGTAGTCTATTCTACAGACTACACCAACTAACACGAACTTTGAAAATTTAAAGTGTCTATATATAAGTGTCTAAATATTACATTAGTACTTCAACATTTTTCGTTACTCGTTTTAAAACACCCTTTAATTTTTAAATGTCATATATTTGTTGTTGTAGCGGCCAAAGTTTTACATATCCTGTGAAAATTTCAGTTCCGTAGCTCTTACGGTTCCCGAGAAAACATTACATTAGTATTTAAACATTTTTCGTTGCTCGCTTTAGAACACCCTTTAGTTTTTAACTGTCATATATTTGTTGTTGTAGCGGCCAAAGTTCTACATATTCTATGAACATTTCAGGTCCATAGCTCTTACGGTTCCCGAGAAAACAGCCTGTAAGAGACAAACAGACAGACGTACAGACAGACAGACAGAGGGACAGCGTAGCGAAAACAATATGGTTCCTTTACACTTTTGGTGTACGGAACCCTAAAAACGATCTAAAGCCTCCTAAAATATTGATTATCGTATAACTCCGCCATTTATATACCGATTTGAAAAATGCTTTTTTAAGGCTTTGCTTGCAGTTTGTTCCCATTTTTTTCAAAATCCGAGCCGTTATGGCTGAATATGTACACTGATATATAAACCACCATAACGCTGATGTAATTTGACATCAATACCATGTCAAGAATCTTCGTTTTTCATCATTGCGATGTCAACCTATACATCAATTGGTCATCTCGTCTTCAATGCCAATGATAACAATTCTGTCATCAATGTCATCAATACAATGTCACTGATAAAAAAACCGCCATAAAATACGATAAGAATAACGCTAATTTAATTTGGCATCAATATTACGTCAAATATCTTCGTTTTTTGACTCCATGACTCTTCATTATTGCGATGTGAACCTTCATCATTAGTTTGCCCGATATCAGAGAAATGACCAATGACCAGATAAATTACCAATCGAAATCTATTCAAACTGTAATTGATCTTATGAAATTAATAGGGAGTACAATATAAATATATTTTTTTATGCATAAATTTATGTTATATCAAACATTTAAATATAATTAAAATTACACAACTTCATTTATTTCTTTTGTTTCAAGATTTTGTCATCATGTTTGTGTAGTTTATTGACACTTTACTTTCTTCGTTCTCATTCTTTCCGATTTTTTACTCATATGATGACTATTTGTCATAAAGATGAAGAAAAGGTGTCATATTCTCATTTGATTCAATGTTTTGTTTGTGCATGTATTCTGTACTGTGCTAGTTTTTATAAACACTTGTAGATTTTATTATTAGCTATGTATGTACAATGTGTGTGAAGATAAATTTCGAAATTTATAACCCTAGACACAAACCACATATATTTACAGAGCTCTGTTAACACGATAACAGAGCGCTGTTAGCTCTGCAAAATCTAAGGACACTTATTCCAAATGGAATTATGACCACATCTGTTCACCTGGGCGGCTAAAATGTATGAATATGGTGCACTTTAGGGTCTTTTATGATTCCCTGTACCACGAATTTTTAACAGTGGGATTTTTAATGAAAATTTTGGATTTTACAGAATTTTCAAATTTGGAATTTCAGTAAAGGATGAATTCCAGGAGAACGGACATACCTGGGCGGCTAAAATTTATGGAGATGATGGACTTTATGGTCTTTTAAGATTCCCTGTACCACAAATTTCTAACAGTGGGATTTTTAATGAAAAATTTGGATTTTACTGAATTTTCCAATTTGGAATATCAGTAAAGGATCAATTCCAGGAGAATGGACATGCCTGCGCGGCAAAAATTTATGGAGATGATGGACTTTGTGGCCTTTTATGATTCCCTGTACCACGAATTTCTAACAGTGGAATTTTTAATGAAAAATTTGGATTTTATTGCATTTTAAAATTTGGAATTTCAGTAAAGGATCAATTCCAGGAGAATGGCCATACCTGGGCGGCTAAAATTTATGGAGTTGATGGAGATTATGGAGATGATGGACATCTTTACTTGTAGCGCATTAGGACCAAAGGAAAATTGAGGCCTAGGATCCACATTATTCGAAAATATAAGTCGCATTTTTTCAATTGTATTTGTGAGTTTTTTTTACAAAACTTTGAAAATTGAACTTAAGTAAATTTTTGACTACGAGTATCTCTGAGAGATTTTTGCCATGTTTGGGCGCATCTTTACTTGTAGCGCATTAGGACCAAAGGAAAATTGATCTCATAATTGGAATAAGTGTCCTTAGATTATGCACAGCTAACAGCGCTCTGTTATCGTGTTAACAGAGCTCTGTAAATATAGGTGGTTTATGTCAAGGGTTATAAATTTCGAAATTTATCTTCACACACATGTATGTACATATGTCATACATAGTAATTATGACGAGTGTACATCAACGAAGTGTCATGTTTTCTTAACTTTTTAAAAATGCGTTGAATACAAAAATTAAAACATGACACTGTTTACTACTTTCTTTTATACATATTTTACACTTCAACAATATACAATATGTGGTATCGTATTGATGTCATTCCAGCCATAGCATAGATGTCACTTAAACTATGACAAAATTGTATGATAACGTTTGTGATCAGATTGTTGTGAGTTTTCGTTTTATTGATGACATTTGTCATAGCATTGATGTTGGAATTCCCATGACAGGGCGTCATCAATGAGATTATAAAATTTTCTATGAGTGTACTTAACTATTTTGCGACTTTCCACTATTGTATTTATACAAGTTTGTTTTCAATTTTGCAGATTTTTTTTGACCTTCCTTTACGAGCTGGTAATTTTAAATTCTGTTTGCTGTCTTTTATGAGTTTTTCAGTTTTTTTTAAATCATTTATTTTAGCTTCACACACGCATATCTTCTCATTTCATAAATTTTCCCTAAATGTGACAGTCAATAATAGCAGTCGCCGCTTCTTTAATCCAAAAAGAATTTTCTTTATTCACTGACCGTGTACATTAAAGTAAAGTGTATATGTAAGTATGTATATATGGACGTCTGACTTTTATTACTTAAATATAATTTTGTTGCATTACTTTCCATTCACATTGGAGTTATAGCTTGCTTGCCCCCTTAACCTCTAGTACAAAACACAAGCCACTTTTTCATTTAATTTTCTATTTTAAGATTCATTTTTTATTTACTCTACAATCTAGGACTTTTCATAATTTTTAATACATCTTACAGACATTTTGCAAAATTATGTTTTTTTCCCATTCCACATTGTTAGCTGGCTGTGTAAACCTTTGTTAAAGTTGTTTTTCCAATTTTATTATTATATGTATATTTATTTTGTTATTATAAAATTTATTTACTCAGAGTGTGCAGTTATTGCACTTCGGTTGCATTGGTTTTTGGCTGGTGTTCGTTTGCTGCATTGAATTATTATTAATTGAAGTTTCTTTATCAGTTGAGGCGAGTTGAGGTTTTTATTTTTTGCTGTTGCTGTTGTAATTAATCATTATGAAAGTGTCCAGGAATAATTCAATATAAAGTTATTTTTAGGTTTTTCTTTATATTGCACAGTGGGATGAATTGTAGTAAATGGTAATAAATATAAGCATTAAGTGTTCTATACTTTCCTATTCCTGTATCTGTCTCACTGAACTCACATACTAAACTCACTACACTGCCTTCCTATATTCGTCATCTATTTTGTGAAAGCTATTCATTGAGAAATGAGCGGAGGCCGAGGCTGTTTTTGTTCTTATGAGCGAAGATTCTATGCAAGCAATGTTAGTCTATTTCGTGCAAGTAGAGAGGTAGTACCCCGTTCGGCCACAATTGCAAACTTTTGTGATATATTCTCCCCATTTTATTTAAAATAAGGATTTATTTGTTGATGGTTAAGCATAGAGACACTGCTTAACCCTCGACAAATAAATCTTTACTTTTGTGATATATGTAACTTAAATTTTAGTCTCCTTCTATTTTTCGCCGAAATCTGAATAAGCAACAGAGCATTGGGAAAATACCGTCTTCCAAATCTGCTGCAACTCGAATTCTAATATCACATCTGGCAAGCTCATCCGCCCCAAATACCCCAAACCATGCTCTAGTGTCTTCAGACTAGGGATGGGCAAGTAAAAAAAATATATCGATATATTTTTAAATATCGATCGGTATCGATATATATCGAATAAAAAATATCGATATATCGAAATATCGATATTTTTCAACAATGATAATTCATACGTAGTCCCCACATTTTTTTTTTTAAATAAAACAAAAAAAGTATCTTTCTTATAAATAATTAAGCTTGAAAAAGTTAATTTCCAAGATCCTTACTGTTCCACCAATATGTCATGGAACATACATCAACAAAATTATACTCAAAGAATGATAATTTTTCGAATAGACAAAATATTATAAATAAAACAAAAGATTTTGTTAGTAATATTCTATTTGATGAAGACTGTGCCGAAACGATTTTAAAAATTCCACGAAAAACAAAACCAAAACTTAAAAATATCGAATTTGATACTGTCGATATATTTGGAGAAAAATATCGATATGTGACGCGCAAAATAGAAAGGGGCCTAAGGGTAAAAACCGGTTTTGTTCAGGAGAGCCATTTTAAAGATTTAAATACGTGTATCATTGGTCTCATTTAAAAGCGACACATCTCATGACGTCAGGAACGTGTTGGTCAACCTTGAAAACGCGCGTAGGTCGTCCTTACCTCTTGTTTTGTGTAGTTGGTTTTTACTGTTTTCTATTTTAAAACTAATAACATTCGTACTGACTGTTTTAGGATGAAATGGTGGACGAATTCGAAGAAGTAGATTTACTTTTTCGCTTCCCTGATGACGAAAACGCGCATATCTCTGGGAGGGAACACTTTTGGGGCATGGGATCGGTCTCATTCGATGCTCAGATCTTGTCTACATCAAAAAAAAAGTGAAAATTTATTATTTTTTTACCCTTAGGTCCCTTTCTCTATGCGCTGTCACATATATCGAAATTTAAAATATCGACGATATATATCGATATATTTTTAAGAAAATATCGATATATCGATATTTTTGCCCATCCCTACTTGAGACTCAAATGATCTTAATGTCAAACTGTTCAGCTATTCCAAAAAACGGAGCTTGGAAGTGTAGAGCTAAATCTAGCACGGAAGCCTAGATAACTAGGTATTTACTTGGACAGCAAACTATCAATGAAGAGGAAGATGTAGCAAGTTTTAGAAAATTTCTCAATGTCTACTACGCATGCAGAATCTCTGTAGGCAAGAACTGGGCCTGAAACTGAAAATGATACAGTGCATTTACAAATCGGTTGTAAGTCCAGTTTTTTCATATGGCTGTGCTGTATGGGGAAAGTATAGAGCTATAGGAAATCTCCTGATTATATAAAGGTTCAGACCTCACTTCGCATCTCAGGTGCCACAAGGAGAAATTTTCAGGCTTTTAGAGGTCATGATGAGCGGCGTACATAAGAATCTTAAATAAGATCAGTGTCAATGGTTATGTGTCCATAATTCCTGCGTCTATAGATTTTAAAATCACTCTAATTGATTTTAGTAGGACACCCTCAATACTAATCCCGGTAGGAACTTTTGGGTAGATTCTGACAGGCTTTATGCAGTCTATACAGAGATTTCGAAGTTTTGAGTAGAAACGACTGCTGGTTTCTACACAATAAGGACGACTATCAATTAAGATTGGTCTTACAGATAGCTCAAAAATGGGAATAACCACGGGCGCTGGTGTCTATATTTTGGGGACAGACATTCGTAGGTATTTTAGACTACCGAAAGAATGTAGCATTTTCCAACCTGAGATCCTGTCGATCCTCAGAGCCACGAAACTGGTGGGCAGAAATTTATCTGAAGGCGAAGAGTTAACCTTCTACGTCGGCAGTCAAGCGCCGCTAAAAGCTTTGAAGGGACACAGTGTTAAATTGAAACTAGTTAGTGACTGTGGGAGAGCGCTCAATTTGCTCTGGCCATTGCAATGTTGAGGGAAATGAAACTGCCGATGATGTGGCAAGAATAGGGCGGCTTTAGATGAGGAAATGTGTGACCGATGGGTTAAATTCCCTATGGGTCATTACTAGATGGAACTCAGTAATTGGGTGTTGAAGAGGGCCAACCGTTCGTAGGGAAGTAGGGATGATTGTAGAGTTTCTAGCCAAAACTTGACTTAGGAAGATCCGAACTACTACTGGGTATGAATAGGAAGGCGCTAGGAGTCTTGATAGAAGCATTGACTGTTCACTGATCGGTCAGAGCGAGGACCAGCATATGGAAGATTGGCACTCCAAATTTCTTTAGGAAGTGCGTGGATGAAGATTAACCAGAAAGCATTGAGTATATTACCTGCCATTGCCCGAGGTTGCAACGCCACAGGCTTAGGTGGCGAAGTGCAAACTGGAAGATATCATGGACTTCATTTTGGGAATTAAGTGGCTTAATGACAGGTAATAGTGTTGTTTCTGGGTTCAATGGGAGGTATTTTCTAACGGGTACAAATAGAAGGGAATCACAATGGATCCAATTGGTCTCCGAGTGGATGTATATTGCAACAGTACCCTTCCTAACCTAAATTAACCTTCTACATAATAGGAACTAACATTCTGAGGCCTTTCAGATTTCCGTATGAATGCAGTGTTTTCCACTCTGATTTTCTAGATGTCTTAAAGCAATACAGCTGGTGGCCCAGAATATGAATGAAGGCGAAGAGGATACTCTCGATGTCGATAATCAGGCGGCGCTAAATGCTTTCAAAGGACACAGTACCAAATAAAAACTACCGAATTTAGAAGAGCCTTCAAACGTGCTAATGGATGAGAATCAGTTGGCTTAATAATAGGTATTACAGCACCAAATGGCTATAATTTTTTTCGTGGTAGATAAATAAGATCAATTCGGGTATCATGTGCTACCCGCTACCATTCCTAACATAATGGCGGTTCTACTATCAGAGTAGATTTTGATTACGGTCATTGAAATGACATTCATTGTCAGCCCATCCACAACCTTCTCAACAACCAGGACTTCTGCCCAGAAAATGCTGTAGTGATCCGAAAGATCCCTTTCAGCCTGCTTGATGGTATCAGGGTTGTAATGAGGTGCCCGCTTATTAAAGCAGATGAAGTGCGGTCAAACGTCCACACTAAAGCATCAAGCTCTAGTACTTTGCAGTAGTCGAAAGTATGTATTTGCACCCCACTGTGAGGTATATTGTAGGTGGACTGATGTGCCATTTCATTTCCCATTATATCTAGCGGTAGTTGGCATAAAAGTGTGCCCAACGCATCTGCGGGTGTAGTGTGAAGAGCTGTAGTTATATAGAGTGACGTAACTCCTTTTACCTTCTTAAGCATCTCTAAATTTCTCCTTTTCTACAAAGCAGGCCACATAATTTGTAAAGAAAAATGGTATAATCTTAATGGGCTATTCACATATTACGTAACGCTATGTTAGGGGTTTTTATACCTCCCCCACCTTACCGTTTTTACAAAATTTTCTGTCTCAATTATCTTATCCATAACAAATCCTTAACCCCCCACTGGAGCGTTACGTAATATGTGAATAGCACCTAACAATTCTTGGGGTAAAGTCCCAACTCCATTCTGTTGATCTTCTAAGTGCGATAGTTACTTTCTTCACTCTCTCTCTCTCTCTCTCTCTGTATTTTCCCTGTCTCTCTCACGCTATAATGTGGAGTTATAAACTCAACTTGGAGTACACCAACGTAGTAATTTAACTGTTTGGCTCCAAATTTGTATTTTAAACGAAGTTATACCTCAAATTGAAACTAAAAACAATAGAACTTTAATTGTCCAATTAACTTTTTTATTGATATAATTTTTCTAACTGCATTATTATTTATTTACTTTGGTCAAGCCACCTCTTCATACACTATATTTATTTATTGATAGAATGTTATTTTTTTATTTCTTTTCTTTCTTTCGATTTCGATTTTATTTCTTTTCGTTCTATTTTTTTCATAATCATAGAGTACATTTTTCTTTCCAATTAACCGCTTTGAAGCAGTTTTTGTCAGTCTTATCCGCATTCAAAAAGCCCTCTGAGAGGTGGTGAAACCAAAATCAAACAAACATGTAGTCACCATAACAAATGAAAATGGAAATTTAATGTCATTTTAACTGATAGTACCAAATGGACGACTTACAATATGGAATATTAATTTGTTGATATTGAGTTGCGTAGAAATTTGAGATGGGCATCGATAAAACGTTTGGAGTGAATCACGCGTGATCGCCAGTAAACTTTTTCCATGCATGAGTATAAAAAAATTTAATAGAGTTAACAACGTGCTTAAGTCTAAATTCATATTTTGTTTGATCTCGATAATTTGTAAACTTAGCATCGTTTATCCACTTGAACAGATTTTGTTAGAAGTATCACCTGGACTGAAAAATCGATAGATACGAAGAATTGGTTTTAAAAAACTCTAATGAATTTTGGTGGAAAAAAATATCGTAAATTTAAATTTACTTATTTTAGAGTTAATGAATATGCTTGATCGTGAATTAAAAGAAAAGTTCTCGCATGAGCAGTATGATTTTAAGAGAAAAACTATTCACGATTGCATCTCAAAAAAAAAAAAAAATCGAAAGCATTCAATAATAGAATTTAATAAGAAAAAAGTCAATGAGACAGACATACATACATATGTACATATGTACCAGTTTCAATTAATCCCAGTTGGCCACGTCTTTAAGACATCATCAATGACGGGTGCACGACAATGTTAAATCCTCAACAACAAGTGTCGGACAGCCGGAACAAATCATCAAGGACGTTTTCGAACAAGTGTCGCGAAAATCGTGTATGTTTCAATTAGAGACAATGGGCCTTATCGTAGTTGGCGTTTTTCGACTTCAAATTCGATCATTTGTAGTAGATTAAAGAAAATGAGCGAAAATTTTCTTTAATCTAGTACAAAACGCCTGATTTTCGCCACAAAAACGCCAACCACGATAAGGGGGAATGTCACATAATACTAGAGTGAATACGTGGGCGACATTGTCGCCTACTGTATCGGCAATGATTATATAAGTGGCAATGTGGTTTGTCTTCTGGTCAATAATTAAATAAGCGACAATGTCGCCTATTTTGTCGTCAATGATTACATAAGCGACTTATATAAGTGATAATGTCGTTTGTCTTCTCGTCAATGATTAAATAAGCGACAGTGTCACCTATTTCGTCGTCAATGATTAGATAAGCGACAATGTCGCCTATCTTGTCGTCAATGATTAAATAAGCGACAATGTCGCCTATTTTGTCGTCAATGATTACATAAGCGACTTATATAAGTGATAATGTCGTTTGTCTTCTCTTCAATGATTAAATAAGCGATAGTGTCACCTATTTCGTCGTCAATGATTAGATAAGCGACAATGTCGCCTATCTTGTCGTCAATGATTAAATAAGCGACAATGTCGCCTATTTTGTCGTCAATGATTACATAAGCAAAAAAGTTACTTATTAGGTCGTCATTGATTACATAGGCTAAAATGTCGTTTACCTATTCGTCAACGATTACATAGCGACAATGTCACCTATTTAATCAAAAAATTTAACTGCCTTTATCGTGCTTGGCGATTTCCGCCTTCGACTACGACATTTTTGTAATAGATTAAAGACAGCACGATACATTTTTCTTTAGTATATTACAAAAATGTTGTAGTCGAATGCGAAAATCGCCAAACACGATAAGGTGGGAATATTTGCGCTTACTTGTTTTTCTCCCGTTTCATTTACAAACGCTTTTTGCGTTTTGAAATTTGTATGGAAAAATTTTTTTTGAAACGTATTTGCGTTTCTTTTCATACAAATTTGAAACGTTTAGAAACGAATTTTTTTACAAAATCTGCCTATTAGCTGGGAGTAGAACTGAGGCTGCAAGTTTATAAGTTTTCACGCTTACCATCTTGCTACAGGACCACTCATCGCTCATATTCTCCTCAACAAAGTTGGATTGAAAACAAAATGTAAGACATTTTCACTCATATTGTCGTCCACAAATTTACTGAAGACAAAATGTAAGACATTGTCGCTCATCTTGCCGTCAAAAGTGTTTGATATAGGACACCAAGCAAGAACTTGTCGCTTAGATTGTCCTGAACGACGATTTCCTTTAAATCGTAGATGATAATGTCGTGCAAGGCAATCTGGCCAGCTGGGATATTATAGAAGATACATTTGTGGAGTTTTAACCGTTTTAATTTAAGCGTGATTTAAACTTAAAATGCGGGCACATGAAGAGTAACTTTGACTCTATAAGTAAGTTATAAGTGCTTGTAATAAGTAGTGGTCGAAATAAGAAGATCAGATGGAATGTAGTAGTCTTGGGGATATATCAACATAATAGCCTAAAAGAAATGAATCGAATTCCATCTGCGCCGTTTCTAGTAGCTTTGCAGAAGATTCAATTTTTCTACATTCAGATGCAAATTCAGGGGAGGGGAATAAGTATATAAGTCTCATCTTTCTTAGCAAATACATAAACTCTTTCGCGATTTTCATCCCTATCAGATGATAGTTGAAATTTGTGTGTTCTGTCACTGACGATCCTTATATATACACTCTAAAGCATTACTTTGAAAATTTCTCCTTGTCTAAAATACATCGATTTTCTAGTTATTTTATTAAAGAAAAAACCTTTCAAATTAAACAAGTTTAGTCCAAGTGGAAAAAAAGTAACATAAAGTATAATACGGCTATGGTTGAATGGTAGATACGTCAAACTATCAGTCAGGATGTCGCGGTTCAAACCTGCACGCAGCCAATCGCTTTTTTTTACATTTTGTTCAAAAATAATGCGTGTGTAATTTTAGGTCGATAATAATCTGTAAAGTGTTGCCGACTATTATCGACCTAATTTTCATCAAAAGTGTTTTAGAGCGTATTCATTCCTCTTTCGTCTCTTTTCCTACCGTATCGACGTGTCTACGTCAGCTCCGAGACGTCGACGCCAAGGTCATTCCTGACTGAAGTTAAAAGATGTCGATATTTATTTCTCTCGCTTCTTTCTCCGTCAGCACTTCACGTTCATGCAATATCTTCATCGACTGGTCAGAACCACGATCATCGCGACCTCGATCGTTACTTATCATGTCATTTAGGAATATAATAGCCCAATTCACAATCTTGTGCAAATGGTCGTGCATCGTAGCATTTGCCAAATGGTATTGTATATTGATACTCACCACTTAACAATTGTGAGTGGTGAGTATAACTATACTTTGCCATTTTGCAAATGCTACGATGCAAGACCATTTGCACAAGATTGTGAATTAAGCTAATGTGATAAATGGTAGCGGTACCTCTGAATCAACTTTCATGTGATCAGTCATTTGATGAGAACCCATCTCTATATAATTCGAGCGAAGCCATCACCTTCTATTAGTTTTTTTTTCGTGCTTAGAATTAAAATCTCAGCTGGGTTGCGTATTAACGATTGAAAAAATTTGCGGTTGAAACAAACACAGCCGATTTAATGAATTTGTGACCCATTCGAATAATAAAAGCTCTATCTAATTTCTTATGTAAAAGCTTTATTGTTGAAAAATGTAGATTGCGATTTTTATGAAAATAAAAATAAAAGAAATATGTACAGGATTTTCGAAATAATATTCTTAAAATCTTCGAGATCAATATGACAAGCAGGGCTAAATATTGAAAATTTTCTGTGCATTGACTGTACCTTATCACGAAACGAAAGGGTAGAGTTGATAAACCTCGGTATCATTTGGACTCCGGTGTATATAGTGATATTGAAACTGAGCTAAAATGGGGATTTAAAATATCGAATGATTACAAGGCAATTGCGGCGTTATTTGTACGAGTATATTGTGATTAGAATGAGGCACATAGTGTAGTATATTTCCTACGCTATAAATAAAAGTGTGTAAATACTGAGGGAACAATTGTTTCAACAGGTAAGACTGTCTAAAATTGAATAAATAAATATAAACGAGAGCATATATCCTCAAAGGATGAGGTTCGTTTAAGACATTCAATTGAAGCTGTTCCATCGGAAATAATCTGCCAAATCCATATAGCTTTGATATAGTTTTCACTCAGCAACAACTTAAATCAAAATATAATTATTTTTGTGCACTTTTTTAATTTCAATTATTTATGTATGCGCTATTTCAATTGAATTTTGAATAATTTTCTGAATCTTGTCCTCTTTAAACCTGATAATTTATTTATCAATCTCTTAATTAAAATTAGATTTTGTTTATAATTGATTGATAAAAACCATGACGCGTTCTATTTTTAAAAGGAACAGCAAAATACATTATTATTGCACAATACCACATGATCTTTCAATGATGTTTATACAAAAAAAAAAGAAACATTTTATTAATAATTACGTAGTACGAGTATAAAGAACAAATAAATAATTTTTGGAATATCGCTGTAATGAATTTTTTCATTTGTTTTTCAGAAGATAGATAACACTGTACAACACAAAGAAATTCAAGTTTCTCAAGACTGATTCTGGTAGAGGGGAACAAATACAAAAAAAAATATTGCTGTATCGGCGTTTTTAAGTTTACGTCATACCTTTATTTTAGGTGAAGTTAAATTTCCCCCTTTTGCACATTGTTGCATTGAGTCGGCATAGAAAATCTTGTAATCCTTGCAAGGAAATCGTAACGACATATCCGGTTCATCCGTACGGTTCATAAACATGCGAAGAATTGCGAGAACCTAAGTTCAAGACCACAATAATACATTTTACTGAACTGAAAAATATACCTGTGTGTTCTTTAAATCGAATCTGTTTGAAAAGAGAAATTAAATCCACTAATACCAAAATTTTTCAGACTTTTTTGCAGTTCCATATTTTTTAGAGCTTAAAATATCATCTGAAATTAATTTACTATATACGATTTAGAATATATCAATGGAGGCATTATTTATTTTTATTTATTTATTTATTTATAATTATTTCGACTCAGAAAAATGATTTCTAAAAAGTAGAACATATTTAAATGCATGATTTTACTTTAAGCAGACAGTTCAGAAAAATTACATTCTCATACTTCTCCAATATTTCGTTTTCCTGTGAATCACTTGCTTCCTTTGTAATTTATTTGTTCCAAAACATAATTTTTGCTAGAAATTTAAATTTTACGTTGTCAAAATATGTATGAATAAAATTATTCTTTTGGCGCAATAGAATTTGGTATCATTGTAATAAATTATTTAATTGTGATATTTTAAACTTTATGTTTAAAATAAAACCAAACATTTTTCGATTATTACATTCCATATATTGGATCAGAACTTTTTAGCATGGTTTGGATTTGGTTGCATCTACCAAAATTATTCATAAATGACAAGTTGGCTGATACAATTGAATTTATGGTATTAAGAATCTCTAATTACAAACAGAAACTGATTTTTAAAAGTGATTATAAAAAATCTATTGTGTGTTCAAATCTTTAATAATGGGAATATCATCTCGATCCACAATATCAAATATTCACATTGGTAACAGATTTTCAACCAATCTATTCACTCTGTGTGTAAACTTTCAAAACGCCGATATACGTATAAATTTTTTTGGTGGCCTGTACCAGACAGAATCAGTCGTTAGAATCTTGTTAGTATAAAAAATTGACTTTGCTGTACAGTGTAAATTTTAACAATTTTAGCAAAAATCAGATAATTTCACTTTGTTATGAATAAAATCAATCCATCGATTTTCATAAAATAAACCTTATTTTATTTTAACTATATGCGGTTATATGATTAAATAATAAAAATGGCAATTTTTGCCGTTTTCGATTTTTTATAAATTAAAAAAAGGAAAATTTTCCAATTTTGCGTAAAACACATATTTTTATCATTGCGGTCTGAATAATTCTAAAACTATTGTGTTAAAAAAAAATAATATGCAAGGAGCTTAAAGGTAGTTATTTTAAAGTGTTTAGGGTCATTATTAAAACTCGTCTTAGTTATAGTTAGCATTTTATCGGACGGATAAACAGTTTTTCATTATTACAACTGTACTTTAACCTAAAAGTGTGGGATAACTTATTGGCAAGTTCATTCTTGCTATAACTTTTATCGGCACACATTTTCATAGGCTGCCATACTTGCTTCTTTATCAAGTAAACACCAAGACGTATCTGACAGGTGAACTCACTAGAACACCTGACCTTACTCGGCAAATTTAGTGGAGTGATGAAATTATCATAATATCATCACTATATAGAGCTTCTCTTCTTTACGGTATTGGACATTTCCTTATAGAGCTACCTGGACTGATAATTCCACCCATCTTTCAATGTTTTTTGACAACTGTAGTGTAGTTTCTACAAAAAATTTATTCTTGTTGTAGACTTGTGTGTATCTGTTATCTGTGCCATGGTAAATACATATGCATGACGTTGCCACTGTGATATTTAAATTCTCTGGTATAACCATACTTTGAAAAAGATAACTTTTATTTTACAGGCAAGTTGTAATAATGAAAAATTGTTCCAGGTTAGTTTATCGATCATGTTTGCTATTCGTGCCAGTAACTATCTTCTACTTTACTGCCGAGTTGTAATAATGGCCCTTAGTCGTTTTTGTAATAAAACTTAACACCTCTTTCCCAAGTTATGATAATATCGGTGGAGCAAGCAGCCTCTTCAAAGCTCGATTTTTAGTAAAAATCAGGTAATTTCACTTTATTGTGAATAAAATCAATATTTATCCATCGGTTTTCATGAAATAAAGCTTATTTTCTTTCTTGTATATATGGTTTTATGACCAGAGAATAAAAATGGTAACATTTTGCCATTTTCGATTTTTTTATAAATAAAAAAAAAGTTTTTCGATTTCGTATAAAAAAATATTTTTTTCATCATTGCGATCTGTAGCAGAATTGTCGGCGAAGTGAAAGAACTAATAAAATAGCTACATAGCATAAACAAATTAATGCCTCTACTTAACATCAGAGGCGCTGCAACAATGCTCTACAAATTTTAAAAAAAAACCCACAATAGCAGAGTTGTAAATGAATTAATCTTTCAATCTCTCTCACTGCACCACCTGTCCTCTCTATCTCTATAAGGTATCACATTAAATAATTTACTGGTAGGCATTAATTGCCTGATTGTGCTACTTCTCTTTAAAAAAAATCCTTTTATTTTAAGTATTTTAGTGGTTTTTGTAATAAAATTGGACAATCCCTTTCCAAGTTATGATAAAATCAGTAGATCAGCCTTTTCAAAAATCCCTAATTTTAGACAAAATATTAAAAAAAAAATATCCATAGAATTTAAAATTTCGACTATTTTTGTAGTTAGGGGACCATAACCATAAAAAAAATGTAATGGTACTCTTTGGCAATTTTCTTGTTGCAACGATATCCCTTCGAGAGATATCGTTGTCGAAAAAAATCTAAACACGTAAATGAGTTATATTCGGCTATGCCAAAGCTTATATACCCTTCACCTTAACACAAAACCTGGTATATTGGTGCATATCCGAAGTCTTTAACTTTTCTGAGGGCTTCGGAAAATCACGCCCAGATAATACGACTTTCTTATCTATAAAGACGCTTAATATACATATATACTTTACGGGGTCGCATATCAATATCGTGGAAGGGTCGATGGTCGATGTATCAGAAACCATTAACAATTTCGAGAAACATGGTTTGGATTTGGAAAGAGAACATTCAAAATATACATACATACATACCTTAATTTTAAAAAAAATGGCCAAACCAATAATGAGCTGACGATATATATATATACATATATATATATATTTTTTTTAATGAAAACGTTGTCCTGTAAAATTTTGTTTCTGTCGTTTACAACCTTTTGGCCGTTACGGCTCGATATCTTGTAAAGAAATAAGCGACATATTAAATTGTTTTTTCCATCAAGTTTATGTTTAAAATCTATCTTTTCCTTTTGAAAATGATTAAAGTATAAATAAACAAAATTTGCTATCTAGATTTTCTGAAAAGTTTTATACAAATAATAAATCTTTTCTACTAAATTAATTCATTCATATTATGCATTAATATTAATCACCAGCAACATTGTAATATTTTAATAGTTTATTTACCCGCCAACTGTTTTACAACAAATAAAAGGCAGGGAGGGATTCAGGTTATTAGCAATTTCAACTAGAAATATTTAATTTTAACTAGAATAAGTTTTATATGAAGGTGTCTGAGCCTTAATATTATGTTAACTATGACGATATTGAAGAAACTCGTTTTCACGTTCTAAAAATAGTTACAAAAATGTTATATTAAAAAAACTCAATGTTAAACGAACTTTGAATATACTACCTTTGTGTATTTTTTAAGATAATATTCTCAAGATATTCTCATGCGTTTGATATTTCAGAAAGTTTTTTCTTCCAAAACCAAAACCTTCTGTTTGCTGGGAGTAACAATTTGTTTTGTTAAAAGTTCATTGATTTTTGTGTGTGCCTCGCTCCTACAATATCGCTCACTCACAGACACACATTTCTCATTCAAACTTTAAATTAATTAAATTATTTCCGTTAAGGAAGTGTAAATAAGTGAGATTGTAGCGTATTTATGTATGTATGTACGTATACTCATAAATTGTTCATTCAATTTTCGACGTCTAGTTCAAAACTGCATATATTATGTATGTGTGATTTTTATATTCGTGGTATGAAAATCATAGAAAGACTCTGGCAGTGGTGATGGTTGCCACGAGTGCAAGACTTTAACACGCTAAAAACACCTCTTCACACTGACTCAAACGTTCCCCATGGGACTGCCAAAGCCTTTATGTCACAGGGTGGGAAAGGTCATAGACCTGATCTAAACTATACTGATTATTCTGCGATTCTTCTAACCTATGAAGTTCCAATAGAACCAATTTCACAAAACTTGCATACATGCGTACAGTTATACAAAGATTATAACATGATTTGAACTATGCTCCCCCCTAAAACTTCTTCTAAATACGCCCTCCCATTATCAAATCGAGGACAGATGAAGAACGCATATTCGGCATCCTCCATGACATTACCACCACAACTCGGAGTAAAACGGAATACTATCATGTACGAAACGGTACAAGTACGAACTAAAACAACCATATCCAGTAAGAAACTATATAATATAGAAGTTCAAGTCACCGTGTCTCCTTGATAAACATGTCCTTACGTAAGGTATCAGTAAGTAAGTCCATCTTCTCTTATCAGTAGGCACAAATCAGGCGCACCATCTGTACTGTCCGATACGGCCTCTAGCTCGATGGGTATCATGCCGGCAATGAAAAAGCAGCCTCGTCCGATACAGCTTGGTATGCGCTATATACTCAGGGCGGACACCCTATTCACATATGTAGAATATCTCAGTGAGCCTGACCATGTAGGGGATGCATATAGAATAATGCTTCTTACTACAATAATGAGCAATATCCTCTGCAGATATTTTGGACCTCTTGTATTCGACATGATCCGGGATAGCGCTGAACATGTTTTTGATGCTTTGGAACGTCTATACTCCAAATGCTCATGAAAAGACAAGCGAGTGTCAATCATGACTCGAAAGTATTTTAGACATTCCTTGGATTCTGTGCTACACGTGCCAATACTTAGCATAATGGTTTCCCTAGTTTTTCGACTACTAATCAAAACCGCTTCTGTTTTATTGTCAGCTAGAGCTAGAACCATTGATCTCAGCCAAGACCTTACGATCTGAATGCTAGCGTTTAATGGTTTCCGCCTCTAGTAGCTCTTTTGCTTCACATACTAACGCTATGTCGTCTGCGAATCCAACTATGTTTACCTTCTCAGGTAGACTTAACCTCAATACTCCATCGTACATGACGTTCTACAGTAGTGGACCAAGTACTGATCCTTGAAACACAACACCAGTCTCCCAATACCTTTATCAGTATCATAAGCTGGCTCCCTATTTCGGAAATAGTCCTGTATAATTGCCAGTAGATATCCTGGGATGTCTAAACTGGCTAAGGTAGCAACAATATGTTCCAACGTCTAGGATTACAAGTACGCCAATACTATTTTCCATTTCTCCAACTCTTCCCTTGGATATCCCGAGCAGCAGTTTCTACTACAACTTTGATAGCATCCACTGTTGACCCTGTTTTCCTGAAGCCAAATTGTTTATCTGATAAACCACGGTTAGCTTCAACACAACCTTTCAATATTCTACAGATTACAGATTTTCTAGCAATTTCCGACTTGTATCTATCATATACAGCGGAAGATAAGAGGAGGAGTCCTCTAGTGGCTTATTATCGTTAGGTAACAGTACTAACTTTTGTCTCTTCCACATTATTAGAAAATACCCTGGCTCAAGCATGGGCTTATTATTTCAAAAAATTAGCAGGATGGAGTTTAACGGCTTCTTTTAGTACCATATTCGGAATGCAATCTAAGCGTGGTGCCTTTTTGTCCTTAAATTTTAGAGAATGTCGAAAAATTGAGCCAGATAGAGTTTTCTGTTGGGGAAAGAGATGATCTATAATTCCCTTGAGGATAGGCTCTTCTCTTGGCGGCGATAGGCTAAGACATTTAAGTTTCTTGGTTACCAGTTTATATGCAAAGCCCCAAGGATTACTGTCTACTTCATCAAATACATTAAGAAAACACCTACGCTTGCTCCCACGAATTGCAATCTTTAACTCTTTCCTTTTATCCTCATATAAACTATTGTTTAAACTACCTCTCGTTCTTGTATACTGTCTTCGGGCCCTTACACTCCGCTCGCAAGCTAGCAATTTCATCGTTCCACCAGTAGACTGGAGGCTTATTTGGTGACCTTTAACGCTTTATCATATTACGCGCATTCGTGATATGACTTACTAATTGTACTGCCATATCTTCAGCCATTCAGTTCCATGTTCTCCATACAAGCTGCGAAGATATCCTTGTCAAAGGTATTTACCTTCTATCCTGTCAAGCCTCGTTCTTGTACAGTCACATCTCGTACATCTATGATTACAGCGCTGTGATCGATATGAGTATAAATGTCAGAGATATTCTCCAGTTCACTTGGCTTGTGATGCTGCTACTGATAACTTTAATGTCAATTACCGATCCAGCATCACTGCTTCTGAAAGTTTGTTCAACTCCATTATTCATGAGTACAACGCCCAGTGCAGAAAAGGCTTCCATGTATGTATGTATGTATGTATGTATGTATGTATGTATGTATGTATGTATGTATGTATGTATGTATGTATATAAAGATTGTTAAAAAAATATTGTTTAACGGATAAGCAGATCGCAGAAGGTCGATCTTAGTCAGTATCTTGGAACAAATTATCTGATTACTACAGTAAGCTTTTTTTAGAAATTTTTTAATTTCAAACATTGTGGGAAGAAAAAGCTGTAGGGCATAATGTTCCTAAATCACGCTGTAGACCTTGAGATTGTAGTTGTGAACTACGTCGTCGATAAAACGAATACCACAATCTGGCTCGAAGGAACAAAAAAAGTATTCAATCGTAGATTATAATTACTGGCTGTTTATTTAAATTTATGTCTGTGGAATATTATATGCTGGTAATAATAATAAGTTCTTGATCTACGAAATTATATAATTTACTATTCATATACAATATGTATGTTTTTAATTTGTTAGAGCGAACTTGCAGCTAATAATTCTGTATAATAAGGATAACAGATTAATTAATGTCAATGTTTATATAAAGGTCTGTGATTACATGCTATAATAGAAGACTAATTTAGTTAAACAATCATGAGAGAGGTGAATATAATACTCTAAACTACCTTATAAGGTTCAAGAGATGTAAATTTAGATCAAAAACGAAAAAGCATGCGTTTGAAAACCCCCTAAGAGACCACGGCCTAAATGTACTTTATAATAAAGTAGTATACATATTGGACTTGACCCAATGCATGATACAATAGTACAGGTACCACCACGACGACAACAAATACAATACCAAAAAACACACGTATTTTGTTGGTAGAAACATACCAGAAATATGACAAATCTCACTGATGCTAAATGCACAACTAATTACGTTTTGGGACAGTCATTATACTAGTTGTAACATTACTAGTGAACAAAGGACTGTTAGCTTACTAGTTGTAATGAGGCTAGTAGCGATACTAGTCAAACAACAACGTTTTGGAGCAGTCATACAACTAGTTGTAATGAAACTAGTAATTTAAATTATTTTTAAAAAATTTACATATTTTCAGGTGTAAATTCATAAAACATAACTTTAGCTCTATATATAGACTTTAGCTCTATATATATAGTCTATAATAATTAGTATTTCAACTAGCATATAACTATGTACAAATGAACTAGTTGGGCTCCTATGACAACCTAATGTTAAAATCGATAGTTCGATATATGGAAAAAGGACAGTTAGGCAACTAGTCTGAATAAAAAAGCAACTAGTATATTTCTAACCACATACTAGTCATTTTGTCTGCACGGCTATTGTCTGTGTGTCGCACACATTCATAAGCTTCCTCAAAGTTACTAAACATACCCGTTGCTGATAGAAAAATACCAGAAATGTGTCAAAATCTATTGTCTGTGTGATGCGCACATTCTCAAATTTACTAGAACAGCTGAGCTTGTAGTGATACCTGCCCTGCAGACAAAGTAACTGGTATGTAGTTGGAACTATACTAGTTGCTTTTTGCTTCAGACTAGTTGCCTATCTATCCTTTTTTCATATATCGAACTATCGATTTTAACATTGGGTTGTCATAGGAGACCAACTAGTTCATTTGTATACAGTTATATCCCAGTTGGAATCCTAGTTATTGTAAACTAGTGCGCTTACTAGTTTTTTTATTAAGAGTTTTGTAACTCTTTAAAAAACTTTGGCTCAACCGGGGTACGAACACGCATTCTTCACACTTTAAGGCAAGTACTCTACCCACTGAACCATATTCTACTTATTTTCTTAATAGCTAACAATTGGTTTTATATAAAATCGTATACCTGAAAATTTTGTCATTTTTTGACTAGTATCGTTACTAGTCTCGATACAACTCGTAATATGATTGTGCTTTTTTGACTAGTATCGTTACTAGTCTCGATACAACTAGTAATATGATTGTTCTTTTTTGACCAGTAACGTTACTACTCTTGTTACAACATATGACTGCCGTTTTTCGACTACTACCATTACAACTAGTAATATGACTGTCCCAAAGCGTTACTTATTGTAACTTTAGCTGCTGGGTGTTTAATGTACCTTGGCCCAATCTGGATGCTCACATACACTTCGCGTGAGTCTATTCAATGTCAGCTGTCAAAAAGATACAGTGCTGCCAACTTAAAAATATGAACGTTTTATTCTGTTTTTTTTACATAAATTTTTATACATACATGGTTCGAAATAAACTCGTATTTATGACCATCTAATTTCGTACAGGCGTGCGAACATACCTATCAATTGGTCACTTGGCTTTGGTCTCATTTCTTTATAGTAAGTTGAGTCTTTACTTTTTTTTTCTTTTCGTAATTTTACATAAAATGACAGATTCATTTTCATGATTCTTTGATACGAGCGCTTTTAATGGTCATACACACTTAAACGAACAAATAAACATTAAAGAACATAAAATAATAGAAATAAAGAAACCACGAAATAAATAAATAATTGCAAAATGAGTCCATTGACTTTAATCTTTTCGTCATTCCTGTCATTCATGCATGTGTGTATCTATGTGCAATTTGTATCAATATGTTGATGCAAGTTTGAATAGCGTAGTTACCAGACGAAATTGGGTGTCATAATTTTACAAATCGCTAAATTTCCGTTTTTAGCATCCATGAAAAAAATGTTAAGTACGTACATTGCAGTAAATCAGTCTGCATTTTATCGAATCTTGCTTCCATGTATTGGATTTAAATTGCATGAGATAAGTCGATAACTATCAGGTTCATTTCCTGAAATGAATCGTTCTCCACATTTTTCCTTCATTAAATCAATTCTATAACTGTGTGGCATATGGGGTCGTTCTGCTAAAACCACATGCCATCACGAAAAAGTTAATAAGCATGGCTCTTTACCGCTCACGGATGACTGTATTTCTCTGACCATCATCATTTGTGAAGATATCTGAACCAATTATTCCACCAGTCCATAAAGAGCACTAAAAATGGTGTCGTTTTCTAGGAGGGTATGATTGTGTTTCTTCAACAATGGCTTGTAGGGCTAAATGTAGCAATTTCGATTATAGCCAGTTAACCAAAACTGAGCTTGCCAAACCAAATTAATCCCAAAACACACGATAACTGTCAAATTAGCAACATGCATAAAGATTTGTTGTCTTTTTTATATGCAGTTTGATAGTTGGGGTAAGTTAGTTGTCGCCCAGCTTCCCTAATAGGTTTACCTGGTTAAATCTGCCTTGCTGCCTACATTTTCAATACAATGCATCAATTCACAACCTGTTGCATGTGTTGTAGATGTTATAAATAGTGTTGGTAATTTCCATATAAACATTTGTTTAGAAAAATGTTTATGTTGAAATTACCTACAACATTTATACGATCTAAAATACCTACAACAGATTGTGAAATGATATAATATTTGATCCGAACTCGACTATTGTTCATTTATTGAAAACTTTTAGAACTAAAAACTTTGATCATTGCAGGTTATGTTAAAAGTAAAATGTGATGAATTTTCTTTTAGCCCCAATATATATATTTGCAATTTGATATAAAATAATTTTTAGCAAAATAAATAAAATTTATGTGAAAAATTATGAATTTATCAATATAGCTAACTATCGTCAAAATGATGATAGATCATAAAATCTGGCAAAGGTGATACAGATATGCACGTATTTTTATGCATGAATTTACTAGCCAATATTAATAACCCCAGACAGTTATGAATGGGGGCACGTCTAACAAATTTGCAAAACTTTTGCAATAAAAAAATAATCAGTTAGTTGTTTTTTTTTTTTTTGTTTTTTTTTTTTGTTCTTTCTTAAGAACTTCTAACAATTCTTATTTAAAAAAAAACGCTGTTAGTTTCATTTCTTTTTTTACTAAAAGTTTTACGTTATCTGTTGTTTTACTTGTAACAAAAAACAGTAAAAGCTTTCACCAAACAACCAGCTATAGAGGCAAGTTCTGAAAATCTCATGGTTTTAAATCACATGTGATTTTGAATTCAATAATGGTCCTGCAGACGTTTTTAAAATCATATACGATAATTTTCTTTCTGAAATGATATTTTATGCTCTATACAATAGAAAAAAGAAGTTAAAAAATATCTGCATGACAATTATTGATTTTAAAATCACATGTGATAACCATGTGATTTTCAGAACATGCCTGATAATTACAAATTAATACTTATAACCTGCCTCAACTCTCACGCTAGAGCGATTAATTGTTTTAGATAATGTCATTAAGCTAAAGTTTTTGTTCTCTATTTTCGCAACAATGAACATTTTAAATGCAATAAAACAAAATAAAACTGATATCATCTATTATTAAGTCACGAAAATATTAGCCCAATTCACAATCTTGTGCAAATGGTCTTGCATCGTTGCATTTGCAAAATGGTATAGTATATTGATATTCACCACTAACAATTCCTAAGTGGTGAGTATCAGTATTTTATACCAATTTGCAAATGCTACGATGCAATTCCATTTGCACAAGATTGTGAAATGGGCTATTGTAATTATTTATTTGCAACTATCAGGCATGTTCTGAAAATCACATGCTTTTAAATCACATGTGATTTTAAATCCAATAATGGTCCTTTTTTGAAATTATATACGATAATTTTCTTTCAGAAATGATATTTGATGCTCTATACCAGGCATCTCAAACTCATTTGAGTGTGAGGGCCAAATTCTTCGAAAATTACAGTCCAAATCCTCATTTAGTTTTTTATTAAAAATTCAAATTTTTAGTGGAAATTGAATATAAATAATTCTCAAAGAAAAACAAAAACAAATGTATAGAAATATACGAGTATTTATTAATAAAAAGAATATAAAAAATTTTTTTCAGGTTATAATGCACTGCTTGTCTTTTTCAATTCATCAAAGTCTGGAGTTAAATTTTTGCTTGATGTAATTTTTAATATCGATGCTAAATGTTCTCCAGTTAATCTGGTTCGCTGGGCAGTTTTATTCATCTTCATTTGTGAAAAATATCTGTTCACAAATATATGTGCTATCAAACATGGATAATACGAGTATGTTCATTACAAAATATCGATTTGCTTTAATCCTGCGAGTGTCACAAAAATAAAAACAAAAAGTTGGCAAACTACATATATTAAAATGGGTATCATTGAAAAGGTATTTGAGAATAATCTTTAGGCTGCTCTTATCATTTTTCATTTCGAATGACCATTTGGTATCTGTAACAGTTTAAAGTTAGTAAACCACCAAAAACCCCAATTTCGTAAAAAGTGAATTTTAAACAAAGAATCTAAAAGCAAACTGTGTGCGAAAGCTAAAAAGAAAATAAATAAAAAGTTAAATTTAAAAAATCAAAAAACCCAACTGCGTAAAAAACTAAAAGAAAAGAAAACAGTCCAGTGTGCGGAACATAGCGACTTTTACAGTCGGGAAATATCATAAATTTAATCTTCAAATCTTCACAGTAATGGTTCCAGGATGTAAAAGTCGCTATGTTCCGCGCTCTGGACTTGTTTTCTTTTCTTTTAGTTTTTTACGCGTTTGTGTTTTTTTTGACTTTTTAAATTACACTTTTTATTCATATTTGTCAAATTTTAATTATCGATATTTAACTAAAAGAGTCTTGCAACTGGAAAAGTTTGGTAAATTTTCTTTACTTATGTTTTACTTTGATATTTTTTTGTTAAATAATTTATTTGTTGAGTTTTTTAATGAAAACAGTATGGAGTTGAGGAAAAGTGTTGAGGGCCGCAAAAAATCATGCCGAGGGCCGCGAGTTTGACATGGCTGCTCTATACAATAGAAAAATAAAAAAGAGTGGAAAAATATCTGTATGAACATTATTGATTTTAAAATCACATGTGATTTAAAGCCATGTGATTTTTAGAACATGCCTGTATATTGTATTTATTAAGAAGTACATATCGCTCATTTGGTGCAACGTCGTCATAACCTAAAATTTGTTATATAATTGTAGTAGTATTGTTGTGGGTGACGCTGCTAGATTATTAGCCCTAGGTGTATTTATTCTTATAACATACATTGTAAGTTTTATCTCTTTTGCACTTCTTACGCTTACACTTTTTCTGTTTATGTATTGTTTTAAGTTGTTAGGGTTCCTTTCCCTTTTACAGTGTTTGACATTATGAATCTTAAATAACGGTTCCTTATTTATTATAAACTCCTATCTCTCTTACAAGTGCTATGTTTGTCTTTCTTTAACACACATATATATTATGGGTGCATAGAATAAGTAACCATTGTATATACATAAATTTAAGTTACCAAGTCTTTTGATGTTTGAGAAAATAAAGAAGCGCCATTTTATCAATCGGCAAGTGAATGTCTTAGGACGTGTTTTATTCATTACAATTTCAGAAGTGGGATCGACTATAAGGAAAATAAATTTTTCTAAGCAAAGAAGTATAAAAAGTTAGAAAATAATAATTTTAATGAATTTATCAAAGATAAATTAATAGTCGAAAAAGAATAAGAAAAGAATATCAATATAGAATACTTAAGAAAAAGGATTTTAAGAATAAAAAGAGTGAAATATGGAAATGAACAGTGTGTGTGGTGCAGATCATACATCTGCGCAGTTACGCCTTTGGCTTCAAAAGCTTGGGCTATCTTCAAATGGCACGAAAAGTGCACTAGTGATGCGGTTAAATGATGTACCAGCCGAAGTAAGAGGTGATTGTCCGTTAGTAGCAAGTGAGACGTCCAATATAGTTAATGTGGACAATGTAGAATGTGCTGAAAATGATCGAGATAATATAAATGAAGATAATAATGATCGTTCTGTGGAAGAAGATGATGAGTGTCGCCAGCAAAATGATAGAGAACTGCAGCAAGATGACTGTACAGATAAAAACCGAGGTGCAACGAAGAAAATGATCGGCCATGATTTTGTGAACGTGTTGAAAAGAGAGCTAGAGCTAATAAAGCGCGAAAAAGAGTTATTGCGGAGAGAAAACGACTTATTGAAAATGATAGCCGATTCCGAGAAAAAGCGTGAATTGGTCGGCAAGAATGTAGCTTCTAATCAGAATCAAATAGAAGATTTGCAAGGTTCCAATAAAATGAAAGTTGCCTTTAATACCTTAAAGGATATTATTCCAGATTACGAGGGTGGAAAGTTTCCTGAGTTATGGACAGGACAATTCAAAAAAATTAGTAAGGTTTATAATGTCGATGAGGAAACAATGAAAACACTTCTGATGTGCAAATTAAAAGGCAAAGCACAAATCTGGCTACATTCTAATCCAAATTTTTTGGACATAACTACTGAAAGCATTCTAGATGAGATGGAAGAAGTTTTTCATAAAAAAGAAAATAAACTGGTGATGCGTAGAAATTTCGAGACGCGCAGATGGAAATATGGTGAAGGGTTTGGCGACTATTACAACGAGAAAATTATTTTATCAAGTAAACTTGGCATTGAAGAGGATGAACTTATCGAACATATTATCGAAGGTATTCCTGACACCCAACTAAGAGTACAGGCGAGTCTTCAGTGCTACAATAATAAGATGCAGCTACTCCAAGCATTTTCGAAAATCGAATTAAAGCCAAATTCACGACTCCAGTGGAAGAGCGACCAGGCAGCCGAAGATAAATTAAACAAATTTAGGTGCTACAATTGTAATTCATTGGGACACTACGCTTCTAACTGTCAGAAACCAAAGCGTCAGATGGGAGCCTGTTACGGATGTGGTAGTATGGAGCATAGAATAGCTAACTGTCCAGATAAGAAATCTGAAGTACAACTTGTGCAAGGCGATGAATATGTAAGGTATTTTAAGTTTTCTTTAGATTGTAGTTTTAATGTTTCATTTTCTTTAGAATGCCTAATGGATTCTGGTAGCGTCATCAGTTTTGTAAGAAGGGCAAATATTTCGAGATTTATTGATTTGAATAGTCTTTTATGTACTAAGAATATTTTCCGTGGAATAAATGGAAGTGAATTAGATGTCTATGGGAGATTTAAGTGCTTTGTGAATATTGGGGAGAAAGTTATTGGTTTGGAGATGTTGGTTGTTTCTGATGAGACCACATCGTATGAGTGCGTGTTGGGGAGAGATTTTTTGAGAGAGGCTGGTTTTAGATTGGTGGCATGTGATAGAAAGGGAGATTTGGATTGTGTGGATGATTTTGAGAGAGCAATTTTGTCTATTGATGTGGGCACGACTGATGACTTTGATTTTGTTGTAGGAGACAGTATTGATCATAGCGATAGACGCAGGTTAGATTGCCTGTATAGGAATAACTATTTGCTACCTGTGCGTCCATCCAAACCTAGGGTGTATAGTGAGATTAGGCTAAGTTTATCCAATGACAAGTGTTTTAACTGTACACCAAGAAGATTGTCGTATGCAGAGAAAACAGAGTTGCAAAAGTTGTTGGACGAATATTTGGAAAAGGGATACATCAGGCCAAGTGAGTCAGAGTATGCGTCACCTATTGTTTTGGTGAGAAAGAAGACAGGTGATTTGAGAATGTGCGTTGACTACAGAACTCTGAACAAGGTGACTATGAAGGATAATTACCCAATTCCCCTGATAGATGATTTGCTGGACAGGCTTTCTGGCCGCAAGTTTTTTACAAAACTCGACTTGAAGAATGGATTTTTTCACGTGTTTGTTCATCCAGATTCGGTAAAGTACACTTCTTTCGTAACGCCTCTGGGTCAATTCGAATTTTTGAGGATGCCATTCGGCTTGAGAAATGCTCCATCGGTTTTTCAAAGGTTCGTTAATAGGATTTTTGCTGATATGGTAAGAGATGATAAAATTATTATATATTTGGACGATATCATGATCGCGACAGTTACTGTGGATGAACATTTCGAGATATTAAGAGAGGTTTTTATTCGGATGGTCGAGAATAACTTGGAACTGAGAATGGATAAATGTGAATTTTTTCAGACTTCTGTTAGGTATCTGGGCTATACGGTCGATGGGGACGGTATTAGGGCTGATGACAGAGGGTTAAGGGCGATAAGTGATTTTCCTGTACCCGACAAGCGTCATTCTGTTCAGAGCTTTTTGGGATTGTGTTCTTATTTTAGAAGGTTTGTTAAGAATTTTTCGATATTGGCGAAACCTTTATACGATTTGACGAAAAAGGACAGGAAATTTTACTTCGGAGAGGCTGAACTGAAAGCATTTGAGTTACTCAAAGGAAAACTTATGGAATCACCAGTGCTGGCACTTTATGATCCAAAAGATGAAACCGAACTTCATTGCGATGCGAGCTCTGTTGGCTTTGGAGCTGTCTTACTACAAAGGAAGAACGATGGAAAGTTTCATCCGATTTTTTATTTTTCAAAGCGGACTACGGACACTGAGTCGAAATATCATAGCTTCGAGCTCGAAACGTTGGCAATAGTTTATGCGCTGAGGCGCTTTCGTATATATCTACAGGGAAGGAAATTCAAGATTGTCACTGATTGTAATTCTTTGACAATGACGTTAAACAAAAGGGAACTCAACCACAGAATCGCGAGGTGGGCATTGGAACTTCAGGACTTTGAATACGATCTCGAACATCGATCAGGTAGTAGGATGCAGCATGTTGATGCTCTTAGTAGGTGTAACAATGTACTAACAATTGAGCCGAACACATTTGAAGAGAATTTGATTATTTGCCAGAATAGGGACCAGAGCCTGAAAGATTTGAGGCACAAGCTGCAGAGGACCGAGCACAGTTTGTACGAGATGCGTAATGGGGTATTATACAGGAAGACCAATGATGGTAATTTATTATTTTATGTTCCAGAGGATATGGAGAATCACGTTTTATATAAATACCATGACGAAATGGGACATGTAGGAATTGATAAGATGGCGGAACTTATATTGAAAAGTTATTGGTTTCCGAAGGTTAGGGCAAAGGCTGGTAGGCATATTGGCAATTGTGTAAACTGCATCGCATATTCTTCAGGAAGCAATAAGGATGAGGGATATTTACATAGCATTCCAAAACCGGAGATCCCATTTGAAACGGTACATATCGACCATTTTGGTCCAGTAGATAATGGCAGGTCGCTAAAACATGTTCTGGTGGTAGTCGATGCTTGTACGAAATTCGTGAGACTCTATCCGACAAGAACCACTAACACAAAGGAGGCAATTGCGGCATTGAGTAACTACTTCAGATCGTATAGTCGGCCTAGATGTATTATAAGCGATCGGGGCACATGCTTTACTTCGAAGGACTTTTCGGACTTTTTAGTAGGGAATGGCATAAAACACATTTTGGTTGCTACGGGTTCACCACAGGCAAATGGACAGGTAGAAAGAGTTAATAGGTCAATTGGGCCTATGCTGGCAAAGTTGGTGAACCCCGGGAAGGGTGTTTTTTGGGATACGGTGCTAGAACAGGTTGAGTATACTCTGAACAATACTGTTCATAGGTCCATTGGGCTGCACCCGAGTGTAATGTTATTTGGTGTGAGGCAAAGGGGGAAGGTGTTGGATCTGCTAAGTGAGTGCCTTGTTGATTTGAAAGGGGGGCAGCGGGAGGATCTTTGTATAACTAGGGCTAAGGCGGCTGATTGTCAGCGGAGGCTCCAGGGCTATAATGAGGCATATGTTGATAGGCGGAGAAAGAATGCGACAGTGTACAGTGACGGTGACTACGTGATGGTGAGGAACTTTGACTCAACGGCTGGTGTATCTCGTAAACTGGTTCCTAAATTTAAGGGTCCTTATAAAATATCGAAAGTTTTAAGAAACGATCGCTATTTAATTGAGGACGTAGAAGGATTCCAACAGTCACGTACACCGTATAAGGGTGTTTGGGCGGTTTCCAACATGCGCCCATGGTTTGGTGGTCGGACGGGCTCTTGTACTTAGCATGAGATCGGGTGATCTCAGGGTCAGGATGGCCGAGTTGTAGTAGTATTGTTGTGGGTGACGCTGCTAGATTATTAGCCCTAGGTGTATTTATTCTTATAACATACATTGTAAGTTTTATCTCTTTTGCACTTCTTACGCTTACACTTTTTCTGTTTATGTATTGTTTTAAGTTGTTAGGGTTCCTTTCCCTTTTACAGTGTTTGACATTATGAATCTTAAATAACGGTTCCTTATTTATTATAAACTCCTATCTCTCTTACAAGTGCTATGTTTGTCTTTCTTTAACACACATATATATTATGGGTGCATAGAATAAGTAACCATTGTATATACATAAATTTAAGTTACCAAGTCTTTTGATGTTTGAGAAAATAAAGAAGCGCCATTTTATCAATCGGCAAGTGAATGTCTTAGGACGTGTTTTATTCATTACATAATAATGCAGAATTAATCGCCGTGTCTTTCTTCATATACTGTAAAAATTTTATATAAATATCTTGTGTACTCAACTCATGAGAAAGAATTAAATTTTCCTTTTCCACTAAGTTGTATGTAAATTGAAAACTTTAAAATCGCTTTATTTAAAAGAAGTTTTTTTAGTTATGACGATGTTGTAGCAAATGAGCGATATGTAAATCTTTCAATGGAAATATATATATAGCAAGACATACGAGGTTGACACTTGTTATGTATTTCCCATGCCACTGAACGAGTTTTAAATAATCATGGTATGTTTTATCAGATACTCACCACTTTATTATAGCATATTTCTAGGAACGCGTGGATCTGAGAACTCGTAGAACGAAGTTTCTTCGGGAGACTTCAATGACTTTAAAATATATAGGATATTATCTTGGTGATCAAGGTGGCAGTTGTCTCTATAGCTTCAGATCACAGAATCATGTAATAAAAGCTATTGTATATTAATATGATTATTTCGAACGTATTTGCTTTGTGATTCAAATTGATTATTAGGCTAAGGTTCGTAACGTTATATTCAGAAAGAATTGGGCATGATTAATATTCCAAGGAACAAGGGAAAAATTAACATCAACTTAATTTTTCAACGTACACAGCAGAACAGAGTAGCGCCACTTTCGGAAGCCGTTACACTTCCATCGTCAGTGCTCACGTGTATTTTGCAATTGTCAGACGTGTCATATTGTTTATACCGAATAAAGCAACTATTTTGCGGATCTTAGATCGGTCTACGCTATCAAACGCCTGATTAAAGTCAACGAACAGCATATGTACATCGTTATTAAACTCATAACACTTCTCTAGGTTCTGCTTTAGTACAAATACTTCATCTATTACAGACCTACCAGGCCTGAATCCACACTGGTAGTCTACAAGCAACATCTTTACATATTTGAAATGAAATTTATTTCCTGGCGTTTAAGCATAGTCTATATACATTTCGTTGGTGTTTTATCAAATCGTCAGTAGACTTCAAACACAATTTTGAAGATTTACAAACCCATTATCTTATGTACAGACTTTCAAAAACCATTTGAGAATGTACAAATATGGAAATAATTTTCAAAAATAAGCTAGTAGGCTTTGAAAACTATGCAAAACCCATCAAATAATTTGTTTTCGATATGAATCTATGTTATTTTTCTACACCTTTATACAATTAGAAATCCATCGGATAACAATAAAAGTATTTATAAGGTATTGCCTAATAAAAATCAATGGTGACAAGATGGAGACTTGCTTGGCAGCTATGGTTGGCGTAGCCCTGTTTGTACTCATCCTATGACTGGTAGTAGTTGTACAGTAATTTTCTCGTTGAATAGAAGCAAGTGTCCAAACAACTTCGGTTATTTCACATACACAAAACGATCGTCAAAAAGACATAATTAAGCAGAATAAAGATTATAAATTTATTTTCAAATGCAAACATCGGATACATTCTCTTTTGACCGAATCGAAAGCTTTCCCATAATCCACGAAGACTGCATATACATTTATGTGATGGAAATCGATTGCGAAAACAAACCCATTTTAAGAGGTGCAATTTTAATAATATTTCTTTGTTAAAAATAACTTTTACCACAAATATTATAAAAATATTTCACAAAAACTATAAAAATTGGATGGAAAGATTAAAAATAGCCTTGAAACTCGTTTTCAAAATCGATTTCTATCACATACCTGATAGTAAGCTATTTCTGTTTAAGGCTTTAAGAAGGCATTGAGCTGAAATGCTATCAATGCCTGGAGTTAAATATTGCTCAGAGTGTCAGATTGTTCGCAGAGCTGTTGCGAAATTCGTAAGTTTTGAAATGTTTTAATATCTAGTTACACGCAATTTACACTATGCCTTTTCTGCTTTACTTTAAAACCAGGCTTTTTTAGTTTGAGGGAGAGGTTTTGAGAAGCTACCCTGCAAAAACGCGACTACTGCACACACGCATGTATAGAGTACCCCACAAGGGACCAGGAGTAGCTACAAAGTGGTCCAAATGTATGCAATAAACATGGTTCATTTAACATTGCGATGTCCTATGACTGGACTATGTAGTCCAGTTTTGCATTACATCGGGCTACCCCAAAAACTACCCCTATGTAACTACTCCATGGATGCTAGTTTTGAAACTAGTCCATGTTACTACTTGATGGAGCACTAAAGTGTTCGTGTTTTAACGATTGGTTATGCTATTTGCAATCGTTAAAACGCGAACACTTGTCGTTACTACTCCATTTTAAGTAAAATTGACCACGTGGTCCAATAATTTTTGCAGGGTACCGGGATAGGAAACAAGGCACGAATTGAAATTTGGGCGGTTTTTTTACATTTCATTTTGTAATTTTCGTACTCTCAGCATTAAGCATGTGTATAATCGTCAAAAAAACATGGTTCATTTAACATTGCGATGTCCTAGGACTGGACTATGTAGTCCAGTTTTGCATTACATCGGGCTACCCCAAAAACTACCCCTATGTAACTACTCCATGGATGCTAGTTTTGAAACTAGTCCATGTTACTACTTGATGGAGCACTAAAGTGTTCGTGTTTTAACGATTGGTTATGCTATTTGCAATCGTTAAAACGCGAACACTTGTCGTAACTACTCCATTTTAAGTAAAATTGACCACGTGGTCCAATAATTTTTGCAGGGTACCGGGATAGGAAACAAGGCACGAATTGAATTTTGGGCGGTTTTTTACATTTCATTTTGTAATTTTCGTACTCTCAGCATTAAGCATGTGTATAATCGTCAAAAAAGGCATTGAGAGAAAGTCTGTAATGAAAATGTACGTGACTTAGTAGGGTTTTTAAAAGAAAATTGTCAAAAAAAGGCAGTGTGAAAAAGCACTTATAGTTGGCCATGTCACAGAGTTCAATTCCGTTCGGAAACGGAATTCAACCTACCCCATTTTTGTAGCAGCTAGTGTCTAAAAAAGAAAACTAAAATACGCAAATTTGGCAGGTGTGTCCAGACTATTGGAGGCGCTGCTATGCTGCGGTATGCTCCAGCTAGAGCTTGACATATTAGGGTTGATTTAATTCCGTTTCCGAATGCAATTGAACTCTGCGATATGGCCGAATATCTGACAACCTTATAAGAAAATCCCCTAATTAACGGCTTTTTGCACTCTAAATTAAACGAGGATCTCTAAATTTGGGGAAAACTCCTAAGCTGGCAACATTGGTGTCTTTGTTTGCAGACTGCAGCCTTGTTTTTGCCATGTTTATTAGTAAACGAAACAGCTGTGTGCATTTTAATAAAAATTACAGAGAAAAAAAGAAAATAATTAGTTGGTGCAGTTAATAAATAAATATGAATAAAGATTCTACAAATACCACAACATTAATATTTAAAAACATACCCAAAGAAATTGAAGATATAACAAGTTTACTTAATTCACTTAAAGTGCCGGCCAAAGAAATAAAACCATTCGGACGCAAACGTGCTTTAATCACCTACGACCTTAGAAGTGAAGCAGAACATGCTTTGGACATTTTGAGATCATTGGAATTTTCTAGCAGAACAGCTAATGTTTCTTTGTTCTGTAAAGATAAGCCCAAGAATAACAAAAAGGAAAATATAAAACCAATTGCAAGGAAACTACACAAAAGTGTACAAACAACAGATATACTAGCACAGGCAGACAAAACGCCACAACAAATAAGCAAGTACGTACAAAAATTATATGCAACAGAGGGGGATTTAGGCTTTGATCAGCCACCACCACCATATTTGAAATATAGTTATCCTCCCATAAATAAGGACATATTGGATAATATTTGTATATCTTTGTTGAGTAATAAACGTTTCTATACACAAGTCTTACACTTGATGAATCGTATGAATTTAGAGCCACCATTTACAGAAAGAAAATATAAATTTACACCACCCGGCATACCCAAAGAAGCTTGCACACAAACTGAGGAAGTGATAATAAAGGACTCGGAAACCTCACAAATCCGCAACCAAGAAGTGGTAGAGGAAGAACTCGAATCGGAATTAGAGTCATCAGAAGAGGAAACTAAACTAAGCAGACCTCAAGTAATATTTAAAAGAAAATTGCCACCACAACCGGAACAATATAAGAAGAAAGCCAGACAAATATTGCAAACAACTCAAAAATTAAGCAAAGAGTCGTGTAAAAGACAAACAAACTCAAATTTATCTATAAAAGAAATATTTGAAACACCTGAACATAGTGCAGTGGCTCCAAAAATCGACCTGCAATTAAAACTTGCTAAAAAACCTTTAGAAAACAAGCAAATACAAAAAAGCAGTTTGAACTTACCTCTTGATTTGAATGCGCAAAAAATAGCTTTGGCTGAGCGCGAAAGTCTACCTATTTACAAGAATTATCAAAGGGGCCAAGCTAGCAATAAGCTTTATATCAAGAACTTACATAAAGATGTAACAATTGAAGATTTAAAATTAATATACGAGCGCTTTATTAAAGATAATAATAATCTTAAACTGGATATCAAAGTTATGCAGCATGGTCGTATGAAAGGCCAAGCATTTGTTATTTTTCAAGGTGGCCAAATGGAAATTTTACAGCCGATTGTAGATCTGGCTTTAGAGGATACGAATGGTTTCATATTGCGCGACAAGCCCATGGTAGTGTGTTATGGAAAACAATCTTAGAAGGGAGTTGCTGCGGATAATTAAAAAAAGTATTAAAACGTTTAATAGATATCTTTGTTATTTGATCAATTTGTTATAAAAATTTTAATTTATTGTAAAAAATTTCACCAAAAAATATCGGTCAAAGAATAACAAATATAAATACCCGAGTTCTGAGTTAAGAGATATTAAAAAATACAAACGCATATAATCTTTCTACTTTTGAAGTCGACTAGAAAAGGAATACTAGAAAACCTAATTTATGTTGGCAACAATAGAGCAGAAAGAATCAAGCATGCTGTGTTCGGAGGACGCAACTCCCTTATCAGCGTTCAAGCGTTCTTTTTTTTAGGTGGCTATCTATCAGCCCTTAGAAGATATTTATTTATAAAAAAAAACTAAGCTTACGAGAAAAATTTTCTTTTGGAAATTATCAATATTATGAAAATTAAATGCCAAAAATAAAAATTTTTGTTTATTTGACTTTATATGGGGTTTGACAGTTAGGAAACGTAGGATAAATGATCAGATATCCTAATGGGTTTACACTAAAACTTTTAGATAGGAAACTATCGGTTTTATATTCCAATAGTTAATTTGCTATTATCAGTTAGTTAAGAATAATTTCGAAGAATAAATTAAAATTATTATTTATTATTTCTGTTAATATTAAATATTTATGTTTTCTTTTTTAAAATTATATTTTTAGACAACTTGGTCTTATTGAAACCATATATATAGATGGTGCTCAACCAAATAATAATAATACTTCCACAAAAACCAGCAAAACTAAATTGTCACAACAATCCTATGAATATGTTATAGCAGTAGATTTTGAAGCCACTTGTTGGGAAAACCAGGCACCACCCAAATGGAGAGAATCCGAAATTATAGGTATTATTAACTTTAATAACACTAATCCATAACAAGTTTTCCGAGAATAATTTATTTTATAGAATTTCCGGCAATTTTAATCAATTTAAAAACTGGCAAAATAGAAGCAGAATTTCATAAGTATATCATGCCCATCGAATCACCTAAATTAAGTGCGTTTTGTACTGAATTCACTGGCATTAAACAGAAAACTGTTGATAATGGCATACCTCTGCAGAACGCTCTTATGATGTTTCAGGAATGGTTACGCAAAGAGTTAAGGGCTCGCAATCTGATGCTGCCAAAAGTATCAAAAGATAATAAAATTGGGAATTGTGCCTTTGTAACATGGACTGATTGGGACTTTGGCATATGCCTGTACAAAGAGTGCAATAGAAAGCGTATTAAGAAACCACCATATTTTAATCAATGGATAGATTTGCGTGTCGTCTACAGGGATTGGTATAAATATAAGCCGCTAAACTTTTTAGATGCTCTCAGTCATGTGGGCCTGCACTTTGAGGGAAAACAACATTCGGGCATAGATGATGCCAAAAATTTAGCTGCCTTAACACACAAATTGGTTAATGATGGTGCTACTTTGATATTAACCAAAGACTTGACACCATTTCAACTGAATGCAAATTGTGTTTTCTAAATTACTAGACATAACAAAACTTTCATTAGGTCTAGGGAATATTTTTACAAAGAAAAAGAACTTAACTATATTTAAATACCACATATTACATGCATATTAATATATATTTTTAATAAATAATAAGACTTGTAAGACCTTTTTTATACAGCAATCAAATTTAATAATAAAATATAATATCAATAACAAATAAACGTAGAAATTTTAAATTTCTCTAAAACTATAAAATAAAAAGAAAAAAGGTGTCTTCCTTTAAATTTAATTTCCTTGTTTTATTGAGTATAATTAACAAATAAGGGGATTAACGAATGAATGTGATAATTTTTAAATGACATGAAATATTTTAAATGAGATTTAGTTAAATTTATTAATTTATTTACTGGTGTTTAAGCATTGTCTATATGCAGCATTTCATTGGTGCTTTACCAAATCGCCAGTAGACTTCAAACACAATTTTGCAAAGTTACAAATCCTTTGTCTTATGTACAGACTTTCAAAAACCATTTGAGAGTTCACGAATATGTAAATGATTTTCAAAGTAGGCTTTGAAAATTTTACAAAACCCAGCAAATAATTTATTTTCGATATTAATCTATTATATCGAATATAAATTATTTGCTGGGTTTTGTATAATTTTCAAAGCCTACTATGCTTATTTTTGAAAATCATTTACATACTTGAAAATCAAGATTTTTCTGCTATTTCTCTTCTTTGATTTGTCTTCTTTGATACATACACTACGACTTCCATATCTCGGGATCGGTAAAATGTAGTTAAATAGTGCATTTAGAGCCCACAGTAGAAATTTCAGAAAAAAGTAAAAAAGAATTAGTTACTTTTTTATAATATGAAAATTGTCTTCCTGAAATTAGATTTTTTTTACAAATTTAGCCCTAGCAGCTACATTTATAGCCAGAATGTCTTCATATAAAACAAGAACAATGCTAACTACCTAATAAAACCTTGTTTATGGATTTTTAAGGCACCCTGTGCAAAGTTTTTTACAGGCACCTAAACTCAAAAATTATTTTGAAAATTTATGATATCCAAAATAAGCAAACATGTTCACTAAACACATATTTAATGCATGGCCTTTCACAGTGTAAAAAATAAAATTAACTTTTCTAACAAAATTTTTTACAATTTTAAAAATGATGAAAGCACTTTTTTTGAAAAAATTTACGATTTTTTAGTTGTTTAAAAATTTTGAGTTTAGACCTTTTTTACGACTTAACGGCTCAAGATATTTTAAAGCTTTGTTCCGTGCGTTTGCTTAGAATTTTATCAGCAATTTAATGATGTGCTATAAGTTAAAATCAGATGCTCAAAAAACCAAAAAAAGTCAAGACAAAAAATTTTAATTTCAAAGTGAAATATCTCTTAAACTATAAGACACAAAAATAATCGTCAACACATTTGCTCAATTCACAACCTGTTGTAAGTGTTGTAGATCGTAAAAATGTTGTTGGAAATTTTCTTGTAAACATGTTTATAAACAAATGTGTATTTGGAAATTATCAACAACATTTATACGATCTACAACACATACAACAGGTTGTAAATTGGCCAATTTTTTCCTTATTTTGTCTAGCAAAATATATTGCGCTTAAAATTTTACAAATAGGTTAATATTTACGAAAGTTACAGCCGCATAATGTTTTTCACACCCGAGGTAACCAAATTTCACCCCTTGTAGTTCCGCCCCTGGTGCAGCTAGACTTCAAAAGACATGATTCTGAAAGCCTGGCTCCTCCTCTGTAACCACTCCAATTTTTTTACAAATCTATTCAGTAGTTTAAAGGTTCCATACTTATTACCACTTTTTTTTTTAATTTACACCACTGTGTAACGTCAATTATTTTTTATGTACAAATGTTCAATCAAAACTTCGCCATTTATAAACCGATTTCTTGTTTTTTTCCTCTGTTTAAAAGGATGTACTTCCACGATTGGTCCCGTTCAATAGTGGGCTGGGTCACGGCCATACAGAGTAAATATACAATCCTTTTCAACTACTTCTACTCAGGGGTTCTTATGAAACTTTGCATACACATTTAATTGTCGTTACAATACAAAATTATGGTTAGAAAAGTGGGTAGTGCTACGCCCATGGAAAGTAAATAGTAGTTCTAGCTACTTCTTAACCGATTCTTATGAAACTTCGCACACACAATTAGTTCTCGTTACAATATTATGATCAAAACTGTCGGCAGTGCCACGCCAATTTTGTAGTCTGCTTTTCTTGCTAGAATTATTGTATCAGTATATACATATGTAGCCGTTTAGAAATGCATGATTTACTTACATTTTTTATTCTATCCCAATTTGAGCTGAATTGGTTAAAGATCTAGATCAGTATCTACTGATGAGTTGGCATTATCGCCCAACAAAATGCAGGCATCTAAATTAGCTAACCCACAACAAATAAATATATATTTTTTTGAAAAATGAAAGCTGATTTAAAAAGTTCTTTTTTGGGAATTATTAAATTATATTAATTTTAATTTTTTAACATGCTTTTTCCCAAAATAATTTTTTACTTTTTAAGTAAAATATTAAATTTTTATTAAAATACATTGATTTTTTTTTGGAATTTAAGAACAAAAACAATTTTGTAATTTTTTTACAATACTTTATTTGTATAATTTATAAGTACGAAAATTTTATAATAAATAGAAGAAATTTTTAAGAATTTATAAAAAATATACGCGTAATATATATAATTTATAAAAATATAAAATCTAAAATTCAATACCGAATTTTAATTTAAATAAATCGCAAAAAAAACATTTAAACTAATGCCAATGGGACAGTTTTAACTAAAAAAATAAATAAATAAGAAAATAAATAGCCAGTAAATAAATAAAAAATATGTAAAACAATATTTGAGCATTTTTTCATAAAACTGTCTTAATTTCAATACAAATTAGTTCAATGCTTCATTTTTGGTGTTAAGAGCTTAAATTTGTACAAATAGTATACTTTATTTTATTATTTTCGCATAAGTAGATTACGTGAGTGTTCTAAATTACAAAAAGCGCGTGTTTCAAATTTGTTATTTTTTAGTATTATTATTTCTTTTTTTTTTTCTTTCTTGTAAATATAATAAGTATATTATTTTTATTTTAACAATAATTTAAATAAGTTTTCCAAAAAATAGTCCAACAATAATTTTATTTTTTCTCTATGTCACAGGAAGTTACCTCTTCAGTCGTACCATTGGAGGTTGATGTTGTGGTGGGTGAGGATTTTGAGAGATTTGTGTCCATTTCGAAAAGTTGTTTTAACAAATTTATGCAAAGTTTTGAACCCTCCATGGCTTCACTTGAGAGCTTTAGGAAACAAAGATTGTAAATTTAAATAATCCGAATACTTGAGAAATTGAAATTTTGTAGATGTCTAAAGTTCAGTTTATTAGTTTACATATCGACGTTGTTGCACAAAAAAGGGCCAATCTGCTGTGCAAAATGGTGTGAGATTGGCTCTTTTTACGCAACAGCGTCGATATTATCTAAAACTCCTTGTTTAAAATAAACAGTGCTACCAACATTAGAAAGTAAAAAAGGTGCTTCCAGTATAAATTATATCAGTAAAATTATATACTTTTATTTTCCCTTGGAAATGGGATATTTTATAGCGTTAAAAAGTATCATGTATATTAATTGTATATTTAAAAATATATCGATATCGATATATTTTTTTTTACTTGCCCATCCCTAGTTTGTACGCATGAACAGCAAAATAAACATTTTACTCTTTTTTTCTTGTTACCACATTTTTTCCGATTTTTATATATTTATATATTTCTTTCTGAAAAGGTTTTAAGATTGACTTATTTACTGTTTCGAATAGTCGTTAGAAAATGGCAAAAATTTGCCATAAGATGAAATTTTTCGAGTTTTAAACATGCTAGTAAAATAAAGGGCTAACATTCCTTAACAAAATTGTGGAAAATCATATTTTGTCGTCTGCGGGGCCAAATTGGTAATGTTCATGAGTAACTGAAAAATGGCGGTAAATTTAGGATAGCTCAAAAATACACAAGTCATAAAACAAATACATACTGTTTTCGAGGGCGAAAGGTTCTTTTTCGTGAAAATCCGTTTTTGACATATTGCTAGATGTTATATACATATTTCTTATTTAGAATACATATCGCGACCTCATTTCTGGTTTAGCTCATATGCCAAAAATTCGGAATGGAGAAAAACAACAAAGAAGATTTACATGAAGTTTGCTCAAAATATACCCGATAGATTTTTTTATTTTCACCACTGCTTCCGGCATATGTTTGGAAGAAAATTTAAAATTTTTGTGAACTTTCATCAGTCCGGTTGGAAATTAACATATTTTTACTGAAAGTAAAAATCTTGTTTTGTGCTGCATTAGCCACTTATTTTATTTGTAAAAAGTAGCTTTTTGTGCTGCATGTGTATACTAACTGCTGTGTATTGAGTAAATTGTTATTGAGATCAAATGTTCTATTTTTTATTAGAAAAGATATTTACATGGAATAAAACGTCAATATTGATGAATATTTTTTTTTTTATTAAAAAAATTTTTTTTTTTAATTTATCAAAATTGATGATATCGGGCACAATGAATGCTTAGGTTAGGTTAGGTTAGGTTATCAGGTCGCTGGTGAAAATTATAAAGAAAGGGTTCCAGCCCACTTGGGTCCAAATGAATGCTTGATATCTCAGAAACCAGAAAACATTTCGCGGAACAGGTTTTTGATTCTGAAAGAGGGTATTCAAAACATATATGCCCTATACCTAACTCGTTTTTTTTTAAATTGTCGGTGGTCCAAAACATAAATGAGGTCGCGATATATGTATGTATGCACATGTGTATGAAAAGTCTAAGCTCACTTACCATAGTGAAGTTTAAAAAGCCATGAGGTAAACCTTTTAAAATATCCAGTGTAACTGGCCTATTAAGTCTTTTTAATTTTTTGGCAAACATTACACAGTCATCTAGGCAAGGATCCATTTCTAAAGTCTAAAGAAAAAAATAAATGAAATATTAAAAAAAATACTGTACATACTTACGGCCCTTTTCTCAATGTATGATTAAAAGTTAACGTGGACTGTAATGGAATGTTTTGTATGCCTAACTTGCTGTTATAGTCCAAGTTATTCTTAAATCATGCATTGTGAAAAGGGTCGTTAAACGGTGAAAATTTGATCAGCCGTAATATCAGAAAAATTGATAAATTTATACATAATTTTTCAAAAAACTTACTTACCAATATCTTCGTATTTGGCATTTGTTTTAGCCAATCGTCGCTAGCATAATAAGGCGATAAAAACGGGTCCTTCGGTATTAGGAAAGCGAACTCTGCACTTGGACTTCGGGCAATTAATGCATCCATATTGCGTAAGTCCTGCAAAGGTTTTTGTGTTGCAACACCGTCGCTTTTTATTTCGTACGATTGTGTGTAACGATTAAGGGTATTTGAAATACTGTTAACGGCATTATTAAATTTTCCTTGTATAGTTTCTAAAGCTAAAGCCTCTTTACCGGCGTCTAGAAGAAGATTTTCTTCCGAAAAAGTTTTAGCTGGCATTGTTTTTATATCATCTTCAGCACGTACACCACCATTACTTCTATGGTCATCATCATTCACCTCTTTTGCCTCTTCAGTGGAGCCATCCACAATATATGAGTCCAAAAAACGATCAATATATTGTTCCGAGTCTGAATTTTTATGTGTTACAACCGGATAGTGTTCTATTGGCTGGGAGTCATCTTCGAATGAGAGACAAGAACTATTGTCGTCATCTTCGATTGAGGGTAGATCTGTGTTTTCTACAGTTTGACTGTGATACGAAGCACTGGCAAATGTATTCTCTGAACTATCTTCGGTTTCTTCTTTAGCCATTTCAATGCCATATTGCGGCCTTGAGTTTCCCTCTAGTTGATCGTTGCTGTTACACTGTGTAACAAAATTATTTTTAGTCGAAATAATTCCAATTTTACGTTTCAATTAAAAAAAAAGGTGCTAAAAGTAATTCTTGAAAAAAACTCTACTCCTAAATAGAGAAACAAACATATAGACACATGTCCAAAACAAAAATTTTATAAATTAGGACCAATCTGGAAGTATGCCCTTTCATATGCAAAAAAAAATCCAAATCGGTCTATAAATAGTTTGATATCCTCCTCCTTTTTTTAAAGTCGTTTAAAAATATTTAAGTAAATAGAAATAAAAACCTAATTATAGAACTATATATGACTTGTCTTACCTTGATCTGTTCCCATTTGGAATTTTCTGCTACTGATGATAAAGGACTTCTGGCCGCTGATGTACGTCTGGATGACACATTACTTTCATGATGATCCATATTTAATTTATAGTGCGGTTCATGTTCGGAGGCCTTACGTATTTCCTTTATTAACTCTTCACTTTTAGAGTTATCGTTTAAAATCTCAGGAGTTGGAGCAGCATATGCTCGTAAGCAACGCATCATAAAGCCAAACGGTAAAAGTGGATCCATTAGACACAACAGCCGAGCTGGGCTGGGCACGAACGATATAAGAGTGGGAGAATATGCCAAAAATTGACCATCCGGTAGTCGTATACCCTGTTCGATACACTTAAGAGTTAATGCTATACAAAGATTCGCTCCAGCTGAATCGCCCGCCAAAACAACACGGTCGGCTGTAGTGCCTAAATATGCGGAATTCTTTAACATCCAACAGTAAGCATAAAAAACTTCTTCAATAGCTCTTGGAAATGGCGCCTCAGGAGCTAAACTATAGTCTACCGAGAATATAGGACAATCCAAATCCACTGCCCAGTCCCTTAAATATAATTCATGAGATTTAGATGATTGGGCCACAAAACCACCACCATGACAGTGAAAAAGTATGCAAGGACTGCGAGATGGTAGTTTTCGCCACCCTCTATAGCCTCGTGAACCCAAGCCCACCATACCCTCGCGGCGATGATAACTGAGCAAACGTACCTGAATAGAAAGACCAGGGCCCAAATGGCTGGAAGGTACTGGTATATCTAAAAATTCATCTTCATTTTGCTTTTCTGTTTCAGACTTTTCAAAATTTCCTTCACAATTCTTAATTTTCTTCAGCTGCAAAGGTTCTGAAGGTATTTCAATAATTTGATTGATTTTTATGGAACTACCCACTATACTGGGTATTTTATGCATTAGTTCAGATTCGGCTAGAAACCAAAATGATTTACAAAAATCGATTTTAGCATTTTGTGATAAGTTTACTATACGACGAGCTCTCAATTCGGGATTCAATAAATATTTTCCACTAGTCCAAATACTCCTGGTTGTTTTCAACAAGGTACCATCATGGTCATGAGCATAAAACGTTTCCGAAAACCCAGCCATACTGATGGATATAAAACGCAAAATGCCCCGTATAGAATCGCCGTACTGGAATCCCAAACATCGACCATAAAAGCAATACTGATTAATGGTTTCTCCCATTTCAAACAGCTCTTCAGCTGAGTGTTTCCCACAGGCAAATAAGTCATCTGTGTCCTTTGACCAGTCATGTAATATCAACAAATGTTTCATGCATGTACACAATGAAGACAATAGCTGGGAACAGGCTTCTACTTCTTTCATATAGAATTTCTTGCGAAAAAACATCGTCGAACGGGATGCCAGCAAATTTGTACATATACCCAAGCCATATTCTATGCAGGAGTTAGTAACTGATATAAAGCTACGATAGCCATTGCCTGGTGTGTGTTCATCAAAATCATATGCATAAGCAAAAGACTCTATTTGTTGTACAAAGTCATCGGAAAGTATTATGAAATCCTGCCAAGCTATAAAAGCGGCATGCAATCTCTGGCCCCTCTCAGTAATATCATCTTTAAAGAATAAAGCCTGCTCTTGACAGGCAAAAAAAAGTTCACGATACTGAGGTCTCATATTTGGCGAGGGAGAAGGTTGTGGTAGAGGTGATGATGGCGTTTGTTTTTGAGAGCATGAGGGTGTTTCTGCATCTTTATTATTATCTTCAAACTGCAATAAATTTGGTGTTTCCTTAATATGGCCATTACATTGAGGCTTTTCAGAGTCTGCCAAGATAACTTTATCATTATTATTGAGATTCTGTTTGGACAAAATCTTTTTAACACTTAAATCCGAATCATTTGGTGAAGCTGTATTACTTCTGAAGCATTGCATATTATAAAATTTTACCGAATACCTGTTCCTGTTAAAAGCAGCTTTTACCTTTATGAAGATGTGTTAAATATTGAAAACAAAGGAAAAATATTTTTGTTATAAAAAGATGCAGCAATAAGAAACTCACCCAGCTAGTTGTTTGGCATGTATCATATACCGTATACCACCTAGAGCAACTAATTGTGCTTCTAACAATACGTTTTATAAAAGCCACTTTCTCTTTTCATAAACAAGATTTTCTTGAAACCAAATTTTTATAACTGCATTAAAATACCAAACAAACAATTTTTTAGTGTGCTATAAAATTTTAAAATCAATTGGATTTATTCTTAAAAAATTGACATCACTTCTGTTTAACAATGAGGAAATAAATAGGATGTTAAAATGCAAAGCAAAGATCGCAATGAAAAAATTACACTATACACAGCACAAAAACCAGCAGTGACATGAGTGGCAAAGGCAATAATAACAACAATGTTAAATTAACATAGCATGTTAACGCATATGTTGGTTTTATGGTATTCACAGTAAGTGATAGCTCGAAACAGCACAAAAGGAAATTGAATATACACTTATTCATAATTTTAGTTTTGATTGCCGTTACTGTGTGGGATTCATATACGTAAAAGTGCGTTCGAGTACCTAAAAGTTTTTATAATTTTTTACTGAACTTTACTGCATTTTACTAAATTACGTTCGATTACGCAAAATACAGTAAATGGGCACAGAAATAGGGGAACAAGTGAAGAATACCAACGCTGTTGAAAATCAAAAGTCATGAGGTAATAGCCCTTTTTAGAAAATTTTTGTGAATTTATTTTCCGGTGCTTTTTTGGTTCCGGAGTTTGTTGCGGGATGAACAATTTTTGACATCAATCAACATGAACATCTAATGCAACTTTGCGTGAAGTTGTATTTTTATTTTTTTTTGATTAAATGTTGAAAGATTTTCTACATTAAATTTTCCTTTTTTTCAGGTTTTTATTTAGTTGTTTTTTTTTACATTTTTTTGGTATTCCACTATCCCAGCTCATTTATGATTTTCACACAAGAACTTCACTATTATTTAAATTTTATAGTTAGTCTTTTCTTTCTTTTAATTCCATTTCTTATTTTTTTTAATTTTTTTTATTTTAATTTCACCGGGATTTTTCGTGTTTTTATTTGCACACTTGTTCTTTGTTTTGCATTTTTTTATTTTTCTTATTAATGAAATATGACAGGGACGTAAACATGTGTGTGTGTGAATGTCATTCTTGCAGCCATGTATTTTTTTTGTTGGTTCTACACATGATAATAATGTGTAGTGTAGTACGCCAAATGCAATAACGGGGACGTCATATTCATTCATGCAAATGGCAGTTATATTGAAAAGTATGAAAAAATTAAAAACAAATACAACCTACTAAATTTTATTAGCGCCGGATACAATGGAAATTTTAAGGAGCGAAAACTCCGGAAAATATATAGGAAACATCTAGAAAAATTATGTATAGGGGAAAGAAATATTTCGAGGAAAAGTAAAACGTAATTAAAACTTGTTTTTCTGATAAAAACGGTTTCAGCGGAAAAGTTTTAAAGTCCACCAACAAATTTATAAAAATAAGAAAGATCTAGAAGTAGGTATATAAAGAAAAAAGATGTCGATTTTGCGGGAAAAGTTATATGTTAGGAAAATGGAAAATTGGAAAATTTTGGAAAACTGAGAGGTTTGATAAATCTTGCAGCGATGATCAAAGATCATTATAAAAAGTTATTTCAAAGTGTTCGCAAGAGTAAAAAAATAAAGTGCAGAATTAAATAATAATTAAAAACAAATTGCAAGAAGTAAAGTAAAAAGTGCTGTGATTACATCCTGGCAAAAGGATCTGGGGGAAAATAAAAAAAAAAGAAGTATAAAAAAATAAAAAAATGTTAGTATGAAAGACAAATTATTAGAATACGATAGTGTTTAGTTATAGTTTTTTTGTATTATGTTTGTTTAATTGTGAACAGTGTAAAAACCTAAGAGGAAGCCTGGCTGAAGGTCCCAACAAATTAAGTCCTGCAACAAGGAATAGAAGTGGTGTCCGTGGTAATAAAATTCATCCCCTGGTACACAAGATAAGTCAACCAAATTCACTTCAGGGAACAAATAAAATAGCTATCCAGGTAACCATTTGGTTGTAAGACTCTCTAAGTTCACGGAAAGAAAAGTTAAAAAAAAAATGCGAACACGGAAAAATATATAAAAAAAAGAAAAGTCACGGATTGGTTTAAAACAAAAGAATCTAAAAAAAAAGAACTATACAGAAATAAAAGAGTTTGTCTCAAATATTAAAAAAAAGTAAAATAATTGAAAATAAGAGGACGATAATTATAGAAGTCCCAAAAATCAAAAAAAAATTAAGTAAACTGTTTAAACATTCTGTTTATATGGGTATTTTATTTATTATTGCTTATTATCATATATTTTATTATATTATTATTTGATTTCATATATATAAACATTTATTTAGGGCATAGGGTAATTGTTGTTTTTGTTTAAATTGTTAGAATAGGGTTAGGTTTTGTGTATAACAGTTTAGGTTATCCCCAAAAGTAGGGAATAATTAATGTAATTTGCGTTATTTTGTTGATTCGCGGTCAATTGTCAAGAGAGGGCACTAGTTGTTTTTGTTTGCTTTTTGTTATTTTGTGCCATAAGCAAATTCCAAATATAGAAAAGGTCCACAACAAGTTCAGTGTCTGAAATCAGTAGAAAAATTGAAAAAAATTTAAATTAAAGCATTTCCAGCCTTAGGGAGCTCCTTCAGGTTAGGTTTAGTACAAAATTAATAAAATCCAAAAATTTGGAAAAATTTGATTTGGGCCAGGTCTATATAGGGAAAATTTTTAATAGAAGATATATTTTAAATAAAAGAAACGACGTTTATAACACGATAGCGCAAAAATTTTGTAGGATTTGGTGAATAATTTTATAAGAAATTTAAAATTAGTGAATTTGTATATTTTCTTGTTTTTTTTTTGTATAAATTAGGATTAGGGAAATCATAAGAAAAAATTCTGAAAAAAATAAGAAAAATTAAGTAAGAAAAAAACAGCATTAAAAAATTTATTTATTTAAATTAAAAATCAAAACAATTTTGCTTTATTGAAATTTATTAAAAAAATTACATTTACATTTATATTTAAAAATTTTTTTGAAAAATTATTACATAGGTTGAAATTTAGTTTTATATTAGGGTTAGTATATTATGTGAAATAAAAATTTTATTGTAATTTTGAAAAATGGAAATTATGAGTGAGTAGTCAGTTAAATACGGGTGATGGTGGAAAGGTAAGGTAAGGAAGAGGTCAGGTGGATTTGTGGGTCATGAACAAAAGTAAGTCTGTGGATAAGTTTTTTTATGACAAGGTTGGGAGGGCATGGCAGGAGAAATTTCATCTACCTCCTGTAGCGTCGGCTCTGATGGTATCCTTTGTTTTTGGGGTTTGAGTTCATTTTTTTTGTTTTTGTAGTTGTCTGACATCTTTTTTCTCGTGCAAATACGCGGCTGGCGAGAAGGGTTGGAACCACCTGAGTAGAAATGTCAAAAGAGCTAGCTGGAAACCTCGCCAGGTCAACCGGTTTGTAACAAGTTACGGGGCTCAAAACTTTCATTTTGAACTGACCATAACTCCTACAATTCTGCACGGATATATACGATATGTATATCATTTTAAAGTGCTATATACATAAATTTTTATATAAATAATAAAAATATAAATTACCAATATAGCGGTAATTAAGCATATGTATAATTTTGCAGAGAACCTTCCAAGCTTTTATTTGATGTATACTTTAAATACTCTATCCGATAGAAAATTCAAAAAAGAAAAATATATAAAAAAAAATTTGCAGTAACCCAATTCCAGTACAAAATTGTGATTATATGGTATGCATACTTATTTTTATTATGTATGTCGAATAGTGGTTTCGCTGAGTAGATTTAAGAATTTTCTCCTCTATGTATGTCAAATAGTTAGTGGCTTCGCTGAGTAAAGGTTTTTTGGCTAGCCGGCCTTTGGCCGGACTTAAGGATTTTCTTCTCTGTGTGTGTCGAATAGTGGCTTCACTGAGTAAGGGTTTTCTGACTAGCAGGGCTTAAGAATTTTCTTCTCTATGTATGTCGAATAATGGCTTCGGTGAGTAATGATTTTCTGACTATAGTCAGAACATCGGTTACATATATGTAACCAGTTTTCGGCCGGACAAAGATTTTCTCATTTATGTATATCGAATACTGGCTTCGCTGAGGAAAGAGTTTTTGCCTACCAAAAAATATGATATAAATTTTAGCATCTCCTAAACTAAACAACACTTTTCATATACATACCTATGTACATATCGTCATGATTTAAAAAAAACGACTTTTTGATTGATTATGATGCACCACATCAAAATAAATGTTATTACGACTCCCTTTCTAAGCTTTACTCATCTATTCGTCTATGTAAAATTAGTATTATAAGCAGGGAAACCGGAAATATGCCGTAGTGTGTTTTATGGGCATTAAATATTCACTAAAAACTTAAAAATATGCTCCCAAAATATAAAAAATATACTCTTAAAACTTTATCCTTTCGTTTATAATTTATATTATATTAATTTCTGATACCACGAATTATGTACATACTTATATTGGTGGCAAGCAATAATGTCCAAGAAGATAACGTCCACGAACATTATTTACACTTTCAAAAAGAAAATAATGACCATGGGAATGTCGAATAGTGGCTTCGCAGAGTAAAGGTTTTCTGCCTAGTCAAAAATCTGAAATCTGCGAAGCCGCTATTCGACATACACAGAGAAGAAAACAATTAATCCCGTCCACACCACGACTATGCAGTCAATAATCACTCTGTAGTACTATTGCATGAACTTTATTTTAATTTTTTTATGGTCATTATTTTTCAACATGGAAATAGCGTCCATGGACACTATTCCATTGGATGATATTGCATGCCATCTATATATTCTGGTTCCTTATGGGTACGGGAGTCGATTTAACAATGCTAGCCTGGCCTATCCGAATATAAAATGTTGGGCACCAAGACATATTTTGTGGTTCCTATTAGGAACAAATCAAAAAAATCGCATAAATAGCTTGAATATTCGCAAACGCGACTATTCTCGTCCTGCTATTTTTCTATGAAGTGCAAATAAGCCAACAATCTCGACAAAATTTAAATTACTCAAAAAATCCTCAAAACTACATACATAATTAAAAATTTTTAAAGCTGTGAATAAACTGGGAATAAGTAAGTGGAATGAGGAAAAATTTTGAGAAATTGGGGAAAAATACATTAGGGAAAATTTAAATCGTAAACGAAAAAATTTTTAAATGTGTAAAAATTTCAATATTATCCATGGCAAAACAGACTTCTTTTTTTTGTAAATATGCATATTAAAATTTAAAAACAAAATATGCATGAAAACAGCTAAATATGCCACCAAAAATTTTGAAAAATTCCCTAAATATGCGAGTAAGTGTAAAATATACAAAAACATGCTTCAAAGGGTAAAATATGAACTAACAAATCGATGCCAAAGTTCTTTAAAAGTTCGTAGGGGCTGTTCACATATTACGTAACGCTATTTTCTCTGTTTTAGACCCCCTCCTCCCCCTCGTAACGCTTTTTTAATTTTCAGTATTATTTAAACCGTAACAAATCTTCAACCCCTCCTAAGAGCGTTACGTTATATGTTAATATCTTATTTGTGCCTACATACATACATCGCACAGGAAAAAACATGCAATTGAATATTTGAGGTTTACCTAATTATAAGTATTCATGACCTGTTCATGGGTTAATTTTTCATATCAAAGAGTTTTTTGTTCTTCTCCTGTAAAATTATTTCAATGTAACTTAGGGCTTTTATGAATTCATATGACGATATGGAGATTGCCTCGAAAAAATTTTATATTTTTGAAAACCCATTTCTGAAGTCGCATAACTTCCGTATTTCATTAGTGACGGCTTTCAAGTATAAACCAAATGAAAACTTACATATGTGTGTTAAGTATCTTACATAAACTAAATCAATAAATATCTTAAATCTTTTGCAGCTTTGAATTTTTCCTTCAACGGTCTTCAACGGCATTCACGTTAGAACTTAACCTTCTAATCTCAAAGAAATGCCATTGTGTATAAAGTTGTCCCAAATAATATTGCTCATTTAAAAAGTTAATCTAGCCCTCTTAAAGCTTGATATAACCATAAATTTATTAGGAAAAATGCCTTTCAGCAATATGCAGAAAACATATTCCAAATAAAGAAAATTATCATTTTTAAAATACAATACAGATATTCACGGTTTTCCACTAACTGTTGGATTAGTCACATCCGATTCAACAGTTAATACAACTTGTGCATCACATTAATATAAAAATCTTAATTTACAACTTGCAACTAAACTAAAACAAATCATCTTCAGCTTTGCGCTTTCTCCTCTTTAGCTTTTGTTTAACATCGGCTGTTTTACCGCGTATAACGCTAGCTTTCAATTTCTTAGCAGATTTCTTACGTTCTTTTACGGCAATCTTACGTTTAGCAGCTCGAACAGGATCGTGAATTTTCTCCTGAGCAATAACTTTCTTACGTTCGGCGCGGCGCACCATTAATTTCATTTGAGCAGCTGCCCGCAGCTTATCATATACATCGGAGCCCATGCGCTTGCGCAAACGACTGCCAACACGTAAAGCTAGTTGACGTAGTTCGGCATCAATATTTTGGTCGTCTTCTGACATTTCACGTACCAAAGTAGACAGAAGCGAGGGGGCTAATAGCTCCAAAACTTCTACCGGCAGCAGCGTAATAAGAGCTTCGATGAGCGTAAATAAAGCGGTACGCTAAGAAGGAAATTTAGTTCATTTAAACATTATTTCATAAAATCAAATCAAAAAGTTTCTTACCATGCTTGTACTGTGAGGAGCTTTCGAAACTTCTTTGTTTATGAGATATCTTATATTTTTCATTAACCAATTAAGATTTATTTTAGTTAAAGATTCTTTATGGTCTTCTTGGACTTCCTCTTCATGTTCCACTTCACGTTTTACTTTAAAGGGTACATCCCTTAGCATTGTTGCTACGTATAAAAATATTTTCACAATTTCATCGATCATAATCTGGGCAGTTTCTCCCGGAATCATTTGCGCACATAAATCTAATACTAAAGATTTTATGTCATATTCTGGATTTAAGTAGATAAAATCCAGGTTTATTATTTTTGCTTCATCCTCTTCGCTAGAGATTTGCGATAATTTCCTGCTAATTAATGCAAAATCAAAGCTACTTATTATGCAACTTATAATTTTGGCTGCATTGCAACGCACCCAATTGTGTTCATGGGCCAGCAAGCGTTGCGATTCGTAAGCTAGTTCATCGATTGTGTTGCTTAGATCTTCATTCTTAAATAATTCGGCAGAGTTATAATCGAAAATTTTCAACAAACAATATTGCACTTGTATAACTTCATGATCCAAGGACCTTTGTTTGCGTGCTAAAGCTTCTTCCTGTTCTTGATCACCTCGCAAAATATTATGCACCTCATGTTCTAATGCAATATTGGGATTTTTGGGACTCTATAAGAATAAATTATATTTCTATACACCATGTAATAATATATAATTTTCATAAACAAACCTTTTTACACTTTTTAGATTTTTTACCATCTGTTTCTTCGTCCACTGTAGAATGTAAAACATTTGGAGCTCTAACAAATCTGCCAGGTTTTGTAACGTTTGTTGTTAGTCTGCCTACTAAAATAGGTAAAACCAATTTAATTCTAGGAGCAAATGACTGTTTCTCAGCATTTAAGAACCTAGAACATAAAGCAGCTCCCATTTCTCTTACTGGTGGTTTATTTTCAGCATTGAAAAACAGTAATGTCATATCAAATAATTGTTGACGACCTACTTTTTCTAGTCTACTTATCATAACTTCTATACAATTTGCAACAGCCTTGCGACACTCTGGTTCTTCGTCGTTAACCAAACGCGAACCCAAAGAGAGATACAAAAACTCACATTTTTTGTTCAGTATAGACAAAGGGAACTTCTTGATGATAGTTAATAAAAATTCTATAGCCGAGAGCCGTCCAGCTGGTAAAGAGTAACACAATTGCACCGTGAAGAATTTAACAATTTTATCGACTCGTTTATGTAAGGCATATTCCATAACATATATTGTTAATAAATTTCTGGCCTCATCTCGCACATAATCTGAGTGCGATGTAATAGACATGTCACCTATTATTTTCATTATATCATGTATGGCTTTGGATTCAACTTTTCGTGTCAACATTGCTTTAAGTAAGTTGAACGTCATCACTTGATTTTCGCCTTCATGCAAATCTTGTTCTATATACAAAACCAATTCATCTATTTGTTCTTCGGTAAGATTGTAATATTCACATTTTCGAAGCAAAGCTACAATAGCTTTAAAAGCTGACTTTATTAATTGGAAGTTGTCTTCCTGTTTAGTGGCCCCAAAAGTAGAGAAATTTTTCAATATATCAAACATCCTTTCGACTACGGCTTTTACATACTCTGGTTCCTCCATATTGTTTAATTTATATTCCTCTACCCATAACGTGGCAAAACATTTCAGGGCAAATGTTGTCACTCTGATGTGTGTACTTTTCAAAGAATCTTTGAGTAAAGGCAAAATGGGATTTAAGAATGGTGGATAATCTACATCCACCAATTTTTTACGTTTCAATACTATGTGCAACATTTCCAAACCAAATTCAATTAAAATGTGAGCATTAGCCTGAGCATTTGTTTTCACTTGTTTATTTACGGCTCCTGATTTCATTCGCGGCGCTGGCTGTATTATAAAGCAGTCAGGTCTGGCTCTTCTCATTTTTTCCTTTTCCTGTTCACTCAATACTCTTCTCTGTATGCCCGGCAATAGATCCGTTATACTCTCCGACATAGTTCCGTATATAAAGATTAGTAGACTTTCACGTGATATATGCGAATTTTCCACCAAACCATTAACAATTTTTGCAAAAGATTCTTGTATTTTAAGCGTCAGTTTTCGTGATTTAGATTTAGATAAATGGTTCTTGAAAGGCATAAGTAAATCCATTAAGCATGTCTCTCGTATATTGCGTGCTATTATATGTAACACTATAAAACTTTTAGCACTTGGCTTAGCTTCTGGTGTATGAGCAGTAAATTTATCAATTTCCTTTTCAGCATTGATTTCACCAAAAATGTCGTTTAGTGCCACTTCCAACAGATTGTGTAAACAGGCCTCAATATCAGTGGGCTGCAAGCAATCGCGCAGAGCATCTAATACACCATGTACAGTTACTGAAAGCACATGAACTTGAAAACCTCTAGTAAGAAGATTTTGTAAATGTTCCATTAGCATGGGTAAATATTTGGAGCCCAAACAAAGCATGATTTTTTTAAGGATATCACGAGTTAACATCCGAACTGATTTCAAAGGAGAACGTAAAAATGTGCAAACTTTCATAAACACACCTAAAAGAGAAAAGAGTAAAGAATTAAGATAATTCTTTAATACGATATTGTACTATATAAAAAAAAGGAAATACACGAAAAAGCCATTAATATTATTTTTTAATAAACTACACTGGCAAAAATTTTGGCTTTTTGCCAAAAATATGTACCACCGCAACACTGTAAATACAAAAGTACGACTCATTCAAAAGTTTTGTGCCAGCACAGTACTGCATATACAAAAATATGACTTTAATTCCAAATACTGCGTTCATAGCAATCCAATACCGCGAAATACTGCAAATTCAAAATTATGACCTAACTGTGGAAATCTCATATTTTTGTATTTTTTTTCTCTCTTCCATGCTCTCAGAGTAATTTTTTTTCTTCGTGCTGTCGATATTTTTTATGGTGCTGTGGCTAAGTGGTAAAGGCGTTTGCTTGTGAATATGTAGTGTGAAGGTTCAAGTCCATAGTCACACAATACCCAGCCAAAACTTTTTCATTTTTGTAATCGGTAGTACTTTATTAATGGGTTACAAAGTAATGAGTGGTGCTTATTTATCTTATTACTATGCATCAAATTAGAACTACTACCTAGTAGTAGCTACTACCTAATAAAATGAATACGTAATTTTCTCATTATCTGAAAGTAGTTACAATTTGTTGATATGAATTAATAAAATAAGTAGGCAACCACATTTTAAGTCAATATGTGTTTGTATATGAAAATAAATTTTTGTCGACAATAGCTGAGTGGATTAGGATATGTTAGCATTAATTGCTGCCGGTACTGCCAAAGTGATCAGTGCTATGCCTTCATCACTTTAACAGTCCAACAACAACCAACACAATAACATGCATGTTTTGTTGGCTTGCCTGAAACTAGTCTTGAACTCAAGACCTCAGGGTTTGTAGTAAAACGCGATAGCTACGCAGCCAACGGCACCCTTTTTTGACTACTTATTTTTTAGCTTCAAATAAGATAAATAGTAACTAGTTAATTGCTATTACAATGTAAATACATTTGTAAGAGGCACACCTTATTTTTTGGACTTCTCAAACAAAAATGAGTAGTTATGGAGTCAAATTGTAAGTAGTTACGACTTAAATCCTCATATACTTTTTTGCCTACCAGTAAGCAAAATTTTTGGTGGGTATCAATAACAGACAATTTTGAAATCATTGACTTTAAACTCAAATATAATAAAATGTTTCATAAAAAAAAACAAGTATGTAGTAGTGTTGTCATTCGAATAAAAATTATTCGAATATTCACTTTTTTTCATTTTCATTCGATCGAACAAATTCTTTTAATTTAGAATAAAAAATTATTCGAACAGTTTTTGCCGAATATTCGAATATTGAACAACTTTTTTCAACTATTTTTTATAAAAATTAGTTTACTCTTCCGAATGTAAAATAGCATTTTAAAATTATTACTTTTTAAGTTGTTAACAATAGGATGTGCTAAGTAAGCGAGTTAAACGAAATTATAAAGTGGTTGTTGATTGTTAAAGATTTCGCTTTAAATTACAGCATGACCTTAGCTTGGAAGTATTTTGAGAAAGACAATTAGAAAAATCAATTTTTTTTTTCAAAAAGTATTTATTTATTTATTTATTTATTCTAAGGCTTACAGATTTCACGGATCAATAACTTCTTCACTCTTGCGTCTATTTTCGTAAAGTACACAATATAAAAATTAAGTTTCAGTGAAGATCCAAACATATCTGACAAGAATAATATGGTCCAATGACAAAATATGTATGTAAAGAAAAATTATTTTAATTCGATCGAAGAAATAATATGTAGGAAGGAGTGTGGTTGAAGATGGAATGTCTGTTAACGCCTTTAAAAAGTCGAAACTGCCCTAGAGGGAAGAGAACTTGTCACAAAACAAGTCACGTGACTGTTTCCAAAGGACTAGCAAGCGATCCGAGTTCCGGAACTTTATATAAAAGGGACCGGTAAAACTTACACGATGGTATCATTGGAGGGAGAAGTTGACATAATTAAGATACTCAGTGATAGCTTCTAGACCCAAACTTTAGGTACTTGCCCTGTGTTGGTTTATTTAATACTACTTAAACTACTGTACTTTAAACAAATATTTTTGATTTGGAAAAAAAGCTGCTTGTACAGTGAGGGAAGCGGAAATGGAAGAACCTTACTACCGACCCAACTTCCGCACTGCCGACTCAACTTCCGGCCCAGACCGGAATTGTGAACTGTACTGCCAACACAACAGTCTGTTTGGAAAATTTTTACAAAAAACAACTGTGGCATGAAATAACGTACATGGAAATAAAGTCCATTGCCTTTACTAACATTTTGTACTACTGTAAAAGCGCCATGGTCATTTCATGCTCATTTGATTCTTTTTGCGCATTGCGCAAAAAAAATGCAGCGCAAAGAAAAATGAATCCCAGATGTAAACTTTCAAAACATCGAAACACGTATATATATTTTTTTGGTGTCTTCTATCAGAATCAGCAATTTGCTATTAAAAAAAATTATTTTGTTGTACAGTAGTGCGGGGCAAAAAATTTTTATTTTTTGTTACACTTTATACTCTGAAAAATAGGTTGGAAGACACTTCAAAAAATTCTCTCCAAGTATGAACTCTTAATTTTAATAGGAAGGTCCTCCGCTTCTCAGGTTTTTATTTTTTTTATTATTAGAAAGAAAACTTCACATCTCGGTATTTACTATTTGCAAAAAATATATCGTCTCATATATTTGTAGGAAATTGAATTCTCTACAAAAAAGGTATCTTAAAACTTTTTTGTAAACCTCACTGTTCAAAAGTTATTACAGGTTGAAGTTTGACTATTTTCAGGCAATTTCTTTTTTTTATGAATTTTATAGCTTGTTAACAAAAAATTATTATGATACGCGCAAATCATAATTTTATAGGAAATTTACTGCTCTACAAAAATGCTCTAATATGATTAGTCGATTAAATTAACCGTTTAAACGATATTCATCGTCAAACTTCAATGCAAACTAAGTTTTGTGATAAAATTGGATAACCCTTTCCCGACTTATGACAAAATCAGTTTAACAGACTCTTAAAAACTCGACTTTTTGAAAAATCATCTATTTTCACTTTATTGTGAACAATATTTATATACTGATTTTCATCCATTAAAGCTTATTTGTAATTAGCTAATAAAAAAAATAAGTTTTTGCCAATTTCGACTTTTTATAAATTTTGAGCATATAAAATTTTCCAAATTTGTATAAAAAAATATATATATTTTTCATCATTGTGGTCTGAATAAATTCCGAAACCGGCAGTATATAAAAAAAATAATACTATTAAAACGACTAAAAGGTAATTCAGATTCAAGTTTTTACTTGTTTTGTAATAAAATTCGACAACCCCTAAGTTATGATAGAATCGGTGGAGCCTCTTCAAAAATCCCAAATTTTAGAAAAAATTAAATAATAGTTAATTAAAAATTTTAAAAACCCCGAAGAAAATAGGCGATAACTTCAAAACTTCTGGACCAATGTTCTTCAAACATAGGTTAGAAGATTTTGGATCAAAAAAATTTATTATATTAAAATCGATCTAGCCGTTTGGGAGCTAGTGTCAAAAACACACAGATTCAACAGGATAAGTCTAGAAAAGATGGATATCTTCTAAAGGCGGTTTCACATTGCAATACAAGCTTTGAGATTTTTATTAGATTTTGTAAGACGAAAATCAAATCAAAATCAGTCTGTCAAAAAATTTTAAAGAAAATTTTCTCATTACATTTTGTTTCTACACTATCACATTCCAAATAAAACGTAACATAAATAATTTGCAATAAAGCTAATTTTATCATTCTTCCTTTTCTTTATTTATGCCGGCGAATAAATACTGTTTTTGTTATTCCTATGTTTATTTGTGCAAAAGACAAGCCCTGATAAAATGAAAAATGTGATTGTTTAGAAAATTTTCTAAAAATGAAGAATACCATAATACTGTCAAATTTCTTTATGTATTATTTGACAAATCATAACAATTTGTTTTCACACTGTTGGATTTTTACTTAAGATTTTAGTTTTTGACAAGTATTAATACTAAATCTAATAGTCTGAAGGCCGCTTTAAGAAATATTTTCCTATGTATTTTACCTTTAAAATATATTTGACATTTTAAAAAGTTATATTTCCGCTTACCTGGCAAACTAGAATCCATAAGTTCTTTGGGAAGCTTTTGCATCAGTTTTACCATGGCCAAACCTATTGGAACCCTTAAGATTTCCTCTTCTTCTCTTTCGATACTTAAACGTTTACGATTAACTTTATGCTTGTTATCATATGATGATTTGTCCGTGATAGAACGATTCAAGGTGGGTATTAAAATTGTAGTAATTGTTGTCAAAACTTTTCTTGAAGCATTAACTGTCAAAATTGTAATTCTATGCAAACAAGGTTCTAGTTTTACAGCACCACTAGCAGACTCTTCTTCAACGTCTTCCTCTTTATTTTCTCCCTTTTCTAAAGCTTGCTCTAAAGTTTCATCTTCATTGTTTGCAGACTTTGAAGTATTATTGTCCTGCGCTTCTTCATCATCATTTTCCAAATCTTCGTGTTTTAACTTGCCTTGCTCTTCTTGTTTAAATTCTTTTACTTCTGTGTATAATTCTTCGGCTTTTTCTTTTATAACAGCTTTAAGTTTTTCCAAAGTTTGTTGATCATTTTGCGCTGAAGATAAATCATAATGGAAGGCATCCAATATTCTTACAACAATGCGCACACATTGTTTCTGATAGTCATGTGTCAGTCGCATTTTCATTAGATAATATCGCAAGACGGAGTGATAATGTTGCCACGGCAAAAGTTGACATACCACACCCACTGTTTCGATAGCTGCATCTACCAAGGTATGTTTACTGGCATGTTGTTCTTGCAATAGATATCGAGAAGCCAGTGGCAAAATAAATTGCGTTAGAGTTCTAACACAAGGCGGTTTATTTAAAGCGGCTGCGTAAGTGTTAAACTTAAGCAAAGCTCTGCCATGGCGATGTGACTGCAAATGTGTTATATTTTCAAAAAAATCAACTTCAGCGTCCATTTTATTCCCCAAGCCATGTAAATCTTGTAAAATTTCATGAGTTTCTGGACATTCTCGAGCCATTTCTCCCAACAAGCTTATACCCTCATTGCGCACATTTTCATTAGAGTCTTTTATAACACGTCTTATCAGATTTATGAAAACATCTCCCACCAAATAATCAATATTTATTTTATCCGAAGCATATTGCTTAGCCAAATGTGGTAACAGAGTTTTTAAGTTTTCGCTTGCATTGTCGCGCAAACCCATATCCTTGTCATATCTTAGGAAATAGAAACAATTGTATATAACCAGTATACCCAAATCGATACTAACACCTTGTGCTGTTTCTGTTTGCTGTTTGATTTCTTTGAAGGCGTCCAAACGTTTTTCGTAGTCTGGTTGTTCCACCCAACGCTTGTCCCAGGCATTGAGCAGCAAAACAATTCTAGCCAAAGTTTTCAATTGTTGGCTAGCTATTGTGGCTGGATTTTGTTTATGTTTAATGCGTGCTATATCGGCTATTAAGTCACACAACTGTTTGCGGGCAGCAACCTCTTGTACCTGCTCGAATAACGGAGCAATTTTTCGGACATACAATTCTGGATTCTCTAATCTCTTAATGAGATTCGAAAGTGTGGTAATGACTTGAGTGACCACCTCATTAGAAGATTGAGTCTGAGTTCTGGCAATAAGTATTGGTAATAATAATTGCAATAAACTGTCACAGGTTTCCGGTTCTGTAACATGTTTCGTTAGCATGGATAAAACATTTAAATCGCGTTTATCCAAATTCTTTTTTGATCCTTTAGTCGAAAAATTCATTTTAAGACGTTGCAATACATCTGGAACATAAGGTTTAAGCAGTTGCAGGCCTTGCTCGGCATATTCCAGATCATTCTCAGAGGCCACTAACAAACGTTCAATTAAAGCCATTATGGGTTTGCGTACCACAGCCTTCGATTTTTCATTCATAAGCAAGGAAATAATAAAATGAAATATATTTTCGTTTTTGTTTGGAGGTTTTTGATTTAAGAACGCAAAGTGTTTGGGTTTTTCACCCCAAAGCATTAAAAGTTTCAATAAAATTGTAGGTGAATGTATACTTTCCAAGGGCAATTTCTCTAAGGCTGGAAAAACAAATACTTCGCTTAGGCATTTTATTAATTCTGGTGTCCATTCAAACTCCTCGATGTGTTCGAAAAAGTTGTAAAAGCTTTGCAGAGCGTTCTGTTTAAGATTTCTAAAAACAACTGGCATTTTTGGATGTATTAAAAAGTAGTCTAAGAGGAAAACTTCATTGCAAACGCTGCCAACAAACACTAATAATTTAAGCATGTAGTAGTGGAATTTCTGTTCCATAATGCCACCAAATTCTTTGCGTATAAGTTCAATTAAATTAACCACACTTTGTAATTTTTTAGGTGACCAGACACAATGCATATGGAATTTTTCTTTAACCAAAGCTGGTATGGTAAAAATATCTGTTGATTCCTGGCAAAAGTCATTGTATAAACCAAATGCCATTTGTAAAAACCATTGAATTTCTTCCAGTGAACATTGAGCCAGAAATCTTAAAATAATTGACTTTCTTTGTTGAGGACTAATACCTTTTTGTGTACCACGTGTTATCATTTTGCCATAGAGTAATCTTAATAAGATTTCCATAAACTCTTGACGATGTTCGGAAGATAAAGTATCTATTTCAAAATTTATCAACTCATCTTTAAATTTCTTTTCATCCAAAATATTATACAAGTTTTCTTTATAAGGCATCAAAGATTTGGATTTATAAGAAAAAATGCAGTCTAAGGCAGATTTCTGCAGCTGTTGATTAGAACATTTTAAAAGTTGTATATACAGAGACCACAATTCAGGTTCTCTATACAAATGTCGAGGATTTTGATGAGCAGCAAAAACAGCAAGTTTTGTTTGCAATGTTTGTAAAATAGACTTGACATTGCCCGTTTGCACAGTGGTGTTATATCTTGACTTTTTCTTAATGGCAGATTTTTGTATGACCATCTGCTCCTGTTCTTCATTATCTTCATCAATATCGTCCATATCAGCTGAATTTTCTGTGGCATGGGATAAATCCCAAGAGTTTTCTTTACTTTCCAATTGCTGTTTATACTCTTCTTCCACAAACTTCATAAACATACTAACCAATTCTCGATTTTTCAATTCAAATAAGTTTCCAAACTTTGGCAAACGTTGCCATAACAAGTTTCTATAGTTTAGAAGCTTTTGCTGGCTTAGATCGCCCTCTCCTTGAAAAGGCAATACTTCATTTAAGGCACTCGAGTCCCAATATGATGTTCTCACCATTTCATCTTTGTTTTTGAAAGAGTAATCTATCTTTTCCTGTGTACTTTGAAGTTTTTTCTGATAAATCAACCAAAATTTGCTAATATCAACATGTTTGGCGTAATCTTCCAAAAGTTTAAGAACAGGTTCCCAAATAAATTTAAAGTTGTGATAGAGTAAGCCCAAAAGAAATCGTATACAATCTTCTTTGCAATAATCGTGGGGGAATTGTTTAAATAATTCACCTTGTGTATCTAATTTTTGGAAGAAAAGCACTTGTTCTCTATAGTTGTGGACATTTGGCTCTATAAGCTCAGCTTTGTAAAATATATGGTACGGAGTCGGATGTTCTTGTGACTTAAACATAATGTAAAGAGAATGAGCAGCAAGCAAACGTGTTTCATGATCATGATGTGAAAGCATTTGGGCCATAGCACTGTGTAGTGGTTGCTGGTTTTTAAAATGTTTTGGGTAATTAGAAATTAATTGATTTAAGGCTCCCAAGGCAATTATATTTTCGGTATTTTTAAGTAATATATCTGTTAGGGAAAGAACCGTTTCCTTGCACAAAAAAAATTTTAATTGTGTGTAGATGGCCAACACTATAAATAATGAATTAAGTTGTTTTTGTTCTGGATTCCTTATCTTTAAAGAATTAATTACACTTTCGATTAACTTATTTAAAGGTTCTTGTAAATATTCCTGTTGCAAACCATTTAAATGGGGAGCTATAATAAGCAGCATTAATTGTTCTTCCATTTGTGAGCTATTTAAATCAAATTTCTTAAGGCGTTGTTCAACTTTTGTTAAAGTTTCTTTAGATTTTACTTTTATTTCCATGGACTGCCAGTTATGTTGATTTAACGAATTAAATTGCAAAGGTTGTTTTTTCGTAACAACTTGTGTCAATAACTCAAAGGCTGGCTTATCAAAATATGACTCAAAGTACTTTACCAATCTGGGCAATATAAATATATCAAATTGCACATGTAAAGTTATTTGTTTAATAAATTCTGCATATACTTCTCTATCCTTGATACACAAGCATTTGTTAAATAGGCGGCTGGTATCTAATTGTGTTACTAAAGAAGAGCCAGACAACAATATGCAGCTTATAACTTGAGTACAAGTTCTCAAAGCTTCCACAGCCGAAGCCTCATTCATAGATTTATCGATTAAACGCAAAAGACAGGGTACTATTTCATCCATTTCAGCCAAATAGCGACATTGCTTAAAGGTCACAACTTGTAGAAAAATGCGACAAAGGTTTTCGATTTTAGCAACATTTTGACAACTGTCTGATACCTGGCACAATTTACTCCAAAACAATGACATTTCTTGGGGATGTATGAATTTTAATAATTGCAATATACAATATTCCACTATGTCATTTAGCAGCTGGATCTGTTGCTGTTTAACCTGTTTATCATCAACAACAGATTTAAATATAAACGGCAAAAAATCATCAGCAATGGAGTGAAATTTTCCTTTAACACCGCGCATAATCTCGAACAACAATCGCCCACAGCCCTGTACACTTTCAACTTGTTCACGTACAATAGTTTCCAATATAAATTCTAAGAACTTTTCATAATCTCGTACATCTCTAGCAATGAATGAAAAACATTCAACTGCGAAATTTGTAACATGCTCTTCATAACGCCTTTCGTCCAGCAATGGTAGAATGCAATTAAAAACTACGCCAATATTACGTTTTAAATACGGCTTAAGTGCCTTAAATAAATAAGCCAGACATACCAAAGTCCATTCCAACTGATCGGCATCTTTGGTATTCAGTAAGCATATCAATCTATCTAAGACGCGTTGGAAATAAGGATAAAATTCCTCTCGTATATCTCTAGCCAAAACATAAAGCAACTCCAATAAAGGTTGTAGCGACAAGTTTGTAGCGCAAGCAAGTTTTTCCAAAAGTAAGTCGACGACAAAATCTTTTTGATGCAACAACTGGGGCAGGTTAACAATTTTTATAACTTTTCTTGAAAAAAGTGAAAATTCTTCGGATAAGTTTAAAACCATCCATTTTTTTAAAGTCTGATGAAAGAAGGTTTCATTGTCTTCCGGAAGTTCTTCATTTTCATGTCCGATATGGTATAAAGCCAAACGTCTTAAATCAATTTCACTAACACGGTCGGCAAAACTTTTGAACTAAAATTATAAAGGGGGAATAGCATTATTCATCATGAAATATCAATTGTTAAAAATGAATGAAGAACAAAAATTATGAACTTATGATTTCCAGATTTTTTACCCGAAATGTATTTGAACTTTTAGTTTTCTGCTTTTGTTCATCCATAGTTTTATAATTTTTTAATCACTACGTATTTATTAAATTTTTCTCGTCGATTTTTTATGCTTTTTAATAATTTTTACACTTTTTACACGTGTGACCACATTTTTCGGCGGTTGTCAATAAAATCACAAAATACTATAAAATAAAAGATAAGGTAGATTAATACAGGTAGTGGTGAATACACAGCCTTTCATCTATTTTCATTATTGCAACCATGATGATATAATATAGGTGGCATTACTACGCCAGATGACAATTTTTTGCTCGAGGATTGTTTGTCGAGATCGCTGTCAGTCTTGTTTGCTTATAAAATGAAATTGTGATTAGTTTATTTTACTAAAGTTTCTACTAATTTTAATGTAAATACAAGAAATAACTCTGACGGTAAACGTGTATGCGTGTGTGTTTTTTAATTCAATAATTTATGTAATTCATCACTAGCAGCGAATTAATATCAAGTGGCCTTATCAATAAAACAACACACATACAAAGTAGGTGTAGGACTATTTTTATTTGTGCTTTGACAGTTCTTGTTAAAGTTTTTCTGTTTTCTTATATAGAGTTTGACTGCTGGGGTGTAATCAGCTGATGATTATCTGTGATGATAAGGCTACCTGGTACTGAGATCGCCTTGTATACGACCAAGGCGAATGCAGTACCAGGTAGCCCTATCATCACAGATGATCATCAGCTGATTACACCCAATCAGTCAAACTCTATATAAGAAAAGAGAAAAACTTTAACCCGAACTGTCAAAACACTAATAAAAATAGTCCTACACCTACTTTGTATGTGTGTTGTTTTGATGATAAGGCCACTTGATATTAATTCGCTTTGGTATACGACATTACCCAAACAAAAATTCCTTTTTTTGTTGTAATGTTGTATCTGTTGCCCTAGTAGTCCCACCTATATTATTTCATCATGGTTGCAAACATATACACAATAGGGGAAAATTTTTTCAAAAATAGGACATCGACTTGGTGTAGGCGGCAGCATCTGCCTCTCCGAAACTCTTTAACCGAGTTCGATGAAATTAAAAAAAAATTGAAAAATTTTGCCCCTCCGTAATTATTTAACCGATTTTGATCAAATTCAGAAGGCTCAACACCTCTCGTGAATCTATTTTTGGAAAATTTTATGAAATTGAAAACGTACCACCTTATCGTGTTTGGTGATTTTCGCTTTCGACTATATTTTTGTAATAGATTAAAGATAGCACGCTACAATTTTCTTTAATCCAAACACGATAAGGGCCATAGATATGTAGATCTAAATCTAGGAGGATACATACATCTTTGCCAATATTATAAATGAGAAAGCATTTTTGTTTGTTTGTTACGCATTAATGGCGTAAGAAAATGGCCGAAGAAAAACTACGGGCTGTTTAGTGCAAGAAGAAGAATATTATGCCTTCAAATTCATTCTCATTTACCCAATCTTGTATTACGGGAACAGTTTTCGACACAGAGGTGGTCGGTGGTTTTCGTGCGAATTGGGACATGATACAATAATACAAGGTAAAACTGTCAGCGCAAATGTGTTGTGGATTTTATATTTCACGAATGTCAAATTCGCTTTATCAGACATTCAGGAAACATTTTACACTAACAATACCTGTTATTTTTATTGTTGTAGGGACAGTTCTACCTGTTTTTATTGTATCATGGTACGGGATCGCAACTAATGTCTAATGCCGCCGAAAATAGTTTGGCGTACTTCACCTGAAAAAGCCGCCGATTGTCCTTGTAAAATATAAAATAATCTGGTTGTATGTGATGGAAATCGATCGATTTCAAAAAACAAAATCTCTTGAAAGATGACTTGTTGATGTTTTTATTGTTTCCGAGGCTTAGAATATTTTATGCGATCTTAGATTCGATTTCAATGTATTGTGCGATTTACATAACCCATTTTGGCTAATATTAATTTCCTGTAGCAGCTGCTTTTGTTGAAATTGCGTTTGGGAACTGAAGGTGTTGCCAAATGATCGACGGCGCTGGCATGCTGGCGTAAGCTCCGGATAGGGCTCGCCGTATTGGGGTGTTCTTGTCGACCATCAGGTAAATTAGACAGCTACAAAAAATCATGCCAGCTGTACTAAATAAATTTAGTAAAAAGGTATTTGTTATAAAAACTTAATAAATATGTTCAGAGAACCCGAAAGCAATTGCATCTAGTTATCTCCCTGCTGCACACATTTTATCAAAATCTTCCGGCTGGTGTATTTGCCAGGAAAAACTGCCCTCCCCTACTGAGATCATGCGACCTCACCGTGGCATCATATATAGAGTCTGTGTATTTTGTAGATGCCCCTAAGATTTTTTTATTTTTACAACTTCACACTTTCCCTTTTACTTACCGCATCCTAAACTTCCTATTCCTTCATATTAAAATGATAAAACAAAAAAAATATTTCATTTCAAAATGTACATGGCCGTTTTATTTAATACAAGAAGATTTTAGCAATTCATTCTATGTTTTTACAAATGTAAGTTCTTGTGGTCTTGGGAAAACAGGAAGAATTATTAAAATTTTAGCAAAACATTAAATTACTTATATTTAACAAAGATGATGCAGGCGGATAATAAGGGAATGTAATTTAAAAATTTCTTTACGTTTTAAAATTATTCTCAATATTAGTAATAAAATGCGATTTAAAATTTCTTTACATAAAAAATTATTTCAAATCGAAAATTTTTCTTTTGCTTTAAAAGAAATTTTAAGGTTATAAAAATTCCTTTTTTTTCTAATTATAAATTAACTTTTTCTGATCAACAGGCCTTTAATTTAATTGCATTTTTTATTTATGATGAATCTTTAATAAAACTTTTCTTCTTTTCTCCTACTTCATCTTGGATGCTTGGCTACTTCGCTTATTTTGGGCTTCCGAGCGACGCCGGTACTGCCGTCCGTCCGTCAACGTGTCCTTACGTCCGATTTGTCTTACACGGTAAGTTGCAAAAAATCACTGTTTCTATATATATATTTTTCACCTTTCAAACTCCTTATATTAAGGAAAACACCGATAATTGTGGGCAACTGACCCCTAACGCAAGACGTAACTAATCAGGCCTGAGCTCAACCCCTACTTAGCTGGACGCGCACTCCGGAATAATCTCTCAGAGGACTGAGTTTTCTTTTTCGGTACTACTAAAATGTTTTCCTATATATCGCGTTTTATTTATAATGATAAATATATATATATTTTTATATTAGGTAGTCCGTGAGTCGTTCGTGTTATTACGTCCGAATGTCTATGGCGGTTACCTGGCACCCCAGGAGTGGCGGTGCCTGATGAAAATGGCTGAAGTAATCCCTCGTTGGAAGCGTAAGAGGTGGTAGTAGTTGGCGGGAAAATTAGATGCGGTTATTATTTCATTACTTATATATATTTTTATATATTTAATTTTCACAATTTACTTGTGTATGTGTTCGTTATGGCTTTTTTTTTATTTTACTTTTGTTTTTTGTATAAATAAAAATTCGGTATTCAACCACACAAACTTGTCGTTGAACAAATGGTCACTATATCTTTTTTTTTCTAAGTAGATTTCCTTTTTTTGGTTTGCTCTTTACCACTTTACGCTTCGGCGGATCCAATCAGAAGGGCTGATTTTTCTTAGTTTCCTCTGACGAGACCTCCTAACCGATCGTACCATTTTCCACCATTTTTTCTCAAAAAAACTTTTCAGCTATTTAAAACCTACACATTTCCAGTACATTTTGTTTTGTTGTTTTCATTTCTTTAATCTTTTTTTTTTGTTTATTTTTCCCGTTGTCCTCTACATATATACCCTACTCTTTCTGGCGAGCCATTCACAATAGGTGTCAGCTGACAAACATAAATTGTTGCCACCTAACTTACAACCACAGGGTGCACATGACAAACCCAAACACTCCTGTAGACCATTTATGGACACAGGATGGGAGGGCGTGCATCCGAAACTGGCTAAACTAATATGATGCAGATGGTATTTTGGCGATTGATTCATCAAAAAAAAAATCGCGACGGCAACACTGCTTTTGATTTCACCACCCTAACTTTTAGTAAAAATTGTCCTGCCCTGGCAACGCTGTCACTTACACATGAATGGATACGATGGATGAGTGAATGGTAAGTAGAAATTAATTTAATAATTTTGTTAATATACAATGAAATTATTAAATTAATAAAGAATTGTTGCTAATCATTTTATATAATTTCCTTTTCAGCGGTTGTAGCTGTTTGCGTGCGGTGGCAGACTACCCGCAGTTGGTAAGTAAATAAAAGAATTTTACATGGCTAATAATACTAATGACCCCTTTCTATCCTTTTTCCTACAGCAAAGACCGGACGACATGGCCCACACGCTAGGATATAGGTAAGTACATGAAATTAAGTATAAAAGTGTTACATGGGCAGAATTAAATTCATTCATTCATCCCCATTCGGTAATTTTTCCTTCAGACCACCCGGCTGACCATTCTGCCGCCGGCGTTTGGCCGTCGCCGAAAAAATTGTATGTATTACTGAAAAAGTAATATTATTATACAAGAAATAATTCCTGCCCTAGAAACTAATAAAATATTAATTGTTATTGTTTCTATTTTATTTTCAGAAGCAAATAAATTATTTTGCAAAAAAAAAAAAAGAAATCACCAAACAGAGAGATGACCAAACCGTGATTAAGCAGTTGAGCGCTCAAATGAGTGGCATCGCAACTCCGGACAAAAAGGTAAGTTCAAAAATTCTTCTGTTGCGCTAGGATTTAGCCTTGCGTTTACATGTAAAAGAGAACTAATTAAACTACGCGGCAAAATTTTTTTTCACATTTCGTTTCGCCCGAACACAGACGGGAAATAATCGCTCAAACGGTCGCGATTACATTTCGATTAAAAATTTAACACAGATTTCCGTCAACCTTGTAGAATTAATCACTCAAGTAGTTTATTGGAAGATTGTTATAAATTTTCCGCAAAACCTTGAGCTTTAGCAAATTTGAAATTTGCAAGTTTAAATACATTTCTCTTTGTCGCTTGAATTTTATTTAACAAGAGAATTAAATTCGTAATTGGAATCATCCTTTACTTTTTCCCTTCTGTGTAGGCTCAAAACTAAATTGAAAAAAAAATCTTACTTGTACGAAACAGAAAAAATAAAAATCTTGATGCTAGGTTAGCTAGTCAAGGTACTAAACCTTTCAACGCTGGGAACGCAGGGACTAAAACCCCCAAAGATTTTAAGGCTAACTTAAATCTTTGGCGTGAAGTACCCCCTGCGATTCCTTCAAAAAAAACTTTTGAACTCGCAGAACTTTTTCCGGTCAAAAAAACACAAAATACGATTAACTTTAGCATCCCCAAAATGTTCAGCAAGGAAGTAAACTAAAAAAATTTTCTACTTCATATCTTTCCTTTCTGAGCATTACGGTGCCGCTAACTATTCCTAAGCAAAAACTTATACATGTAATCCACAATATTTTTTTTTATTTTTTTATTTTCATTTTTATTTTTTTATTTTCATTTTTATTTTTTTTTTAAACTATTCTTGTAATTTATACTTTAAATTTATCCTATTTCACTACTTCATTTCCACGCTTCATAGGTAAGAAAAATTCAATTGGACCTCGAGATGGAAGACCTAGCCTACCTGTGGACATCAGGCTTGCGTTCATTTACATGAATGCCCAACAGGCAATAAAAAGAAATAAAAATAAAATAAAAAACCAAAATATATTCGAATAAAAAGCATATGTACTAAAGTCCCTCTTTTATATTACAGGTATTCTTCTTACGCAGTACGCAGCACCTATAGACGGACGTCCCTGGAAGTAGCAACTCTAATTCATCCCCTTACTTCCAGGCTTATCTACTAACATTATAAATAAATCTGCGGTGAGTACTAAACCTTATAATTATGTATAACTTTAGTATATAAAAAAACCCATGTCCGAAACTATGCAATTTAAATCTCTGGCCCTACCAGCAGTGTGAATTTGGCAGTACCAATGAAGCGAAAAAATGTGAAAACACCCTTTTTCCCAAATTCATTGAGCACCGCGGCTATTCCATCTAAAAGTATGGTCATGTGATTATTTGCATAACTACGGTACAGAACGGTATAAAAATATAGTAAAGTATACTTCATATACCTATTTAAAACAAAAAGGAAATTTTAGCAAAACTAACAATAGGCAGATAGATAGGCTTACTTACTAATCAAGGACATATCCGGGATAAACTTTCCCACTACTTGTATGCTTGACTTTCATGACTTTCCAACTCACTGTTAGTCTGATGTAGGGGACGTTTCTTTTACTTGACGCCAAATCACCCAATATCCAAATCCATCCATATATAGAAAGCTAGTCAGACTATTTTACCTCAACTTGCTGTAAGAACGGGCTCAGAAAAAGTTATCATACTAGGTGACAAACAATTCTCAGTCCTTAATGGCAAAGTTCCCCAGGGCGTTATTACAGAATTGCACTAATAGTATGGTGACAGTTACAAAAGGTAACTAGCTTAGAAACTTAAGCGCCATAATTAAGTAAAATCTGCACTTTCTCTATAACTAACTGCGATTTGTGATATGGTGAAACACCTTCAAGCAAAACCGTCTCCCACTTCACCCTGACGTGAGCTAACAAAATCATTGGTGAAAAAATAAACAAATTGAAATACAAGTAGTTGAAACAAACATCAGAGTAATCAGGAAGTATATAGAGTATTTAGCAAAACGTTTCAATAACAATTTCGCATTGTGTAGGTGTTGGGTGAGGAAACGCTGGGACTGGAACCACCAAGGACGTTAAAGTTATTGCTTTAAATCCTTGGCATGAAATACCCCCAGCGATTTCCCTTGAAGATCCTCAATCTCATAGAGGCTATTCCCGACCGGTTTCACGATTCGACACTTTACGAACTTTCGTGCGAGCTTTGCATTAAAACCGCGCTTAAAATCGCTTTGTTGGAAATTCCTGCGATATACTTCTTGTCCTTTCCACGCTTCATAGGTAAGAAAAATTCAATTGGACCTCGAGATGGAAGACCTAGCCTACCTGTGGACATCAGGCTTGCGTTCATTTACATGAATGCCCAACAGGCAATAAAAAGAAATAAAAATAAAATAAAAAACCAAAATATATTCGAATAAAAAGCATATGTACTAAAGTCCCTCTTTTATATTACAGGTATTCTTCTTACGCAGTACGCAGCACCTATAGACGGACGTCCCTGGAAGTAGTAACTCTAATTCATCCCCTTACTTCCAGGCTTATCTACTAACATTATAAATAAATCTGCGGTGAGTACTAAACCTTATAATTATGTATAACTTTAGTATATAAAAAAACCCATGTCCGAAACTATGCAATTTAAATCTCTGGCCCTACCAGCAGTGTGAATTTGGCAGTACCAATGAAGCGAAAAAATGTGAAAACACCCTTTTTCCCAAATTCATTGAGCACCGCGGCTATTCCATCTAAAAGTATGGTCATGTGATTATTTGCATAACTACGGTACAGAACGGTATAAAAATATAGTAAAGTATACTTCATATACCTATTTAAAACAAAAAGGAAATTTTAGCAAAACTAACAATAGGCAGATAGATAGGCTTACTTACTAATCAAGGACATATCCGGGATAAACTTTCCCACTACTTGTATGCTTGACTTTCATGACTTTCCAACTCACTGTTAGTCTGATGTAGGGGACGTTTCTTTTACTTGACGCCAAATCACCCAATATCCAAATCTAACCATATATAGAAAGCTAGTCAGACTATTTTACCTCAACTTGCTGTAAGAACGGGCTCAGAAAAAGTTATCATACTAGGTGACAAACAATTCTCAGTCCTTAATGGCAAAGTTCCCCAGGGCGTTATTACAGAATTGCACTAATAGTATGGTGACAGTTACAAAAGGTAACTAGCTTAGAAACTTAAGCGCCATAATTAAGTAAAATCTGCACTTTCTCTATAACTAACTGCGATTTGTGATATGGTGAAACACCTTCAAGCAAAACCGTCTCCCACTTCACCCTGACGTGAGCTAACAAAATCATTAGTGAAAAAATAAACAAATTGAAATACAAGTAGTTGAAACAAACATCAGAGTAATCAGGAAGTATATAGAGTATTTAGCAAAACGTTTCAATAACAATTTCGCATTGTGTAGGTGTTGGGTGAGGAAACGCTGGGACTGGAACCACCAAGGACGTTAAAGTTATTGCTTTAAATCCTTGGCATGAAATACCCCCAGCGATTTCCCTTGAAGATCCTCAATCTCATAGAGGCTATTCCCGACCGGTTTCACGATTCGACACTTTACGAACTTTCGTGCGAGCTTTGCATTAAAACCGCGCTTAAAATCGCTTTGTTGGAAATTCCTGCGATATACTTCTTGTCCTTTCCACGCTTCATAGGTAAGAAAAATTCAATTGGACCTCGAGATGGAAGACCTAGCCTACCTGTGGACATCAGGCTTGCGTTCATTTACATGAATGCCCAACAGGCAATAAAAAGAAATAAAAATAAAATAAAAAACCAAAATATATTCGAATAAAAAGCATATGTACTAAAGTCCCTCTTTTATATTACAGGTATTCTTCTTACGCAGTACGCAGCACCTATAGACGGACGTCCCTGGAAGTAGCAACTCTAATTCATCCCCTTACTTCCAGGCTTATCTACTAACATTATAAATAAATCTGCGGTGAGTACTAAACCTTATAATTATGTATAACTTTAGTATATAAAAAAACCCATGTCCGAAACTATGCAATTTAAATCTCTGGCCCTACCAGCAGTGTGAATTTGGCAGTACCAATGAAGCGAAAAAATGTGAAAACACCCTTTTTCCCAAATTCATTGAGCACCGCGGCTATTCCATCTAAAAGTATGGTCATGTGATTATTTGCATAACTACGGTACAGAACGGTATAAAAATATAGTAAAGTATACTTCATATACCTATTTAAAACAAAAAGGAAATTTTAGCAAAACTAACAATAGGCAGATAGATAGGCTTACTTACTAATCAAGGACATATCCGGGATAAACTTTCCCACTACTTGTATGCTTGACTTTCATGACTTTCCAACTCACTGTTAGACTGATGTAGGGGACGTTTCTTTTACTTGACGCCAAATCACCCAATATCCAAATCCATCCATATATAGAAAGCTAGTCAGACTATTTTACCTCAACTTGCTGTAAGAACGGGCTCAGAAAAAGTTATCATACTAGGTGACAAACAATTCTCAGTCCTTAATGGCAAAGTTCCCCAGGGCGTTATTACAGAATTGCACTAATAGTATGGTGACAGTTACAAAAGGTAACTAGCTTAGAAACTTAAGCGCCATAATTAAGTAAAATCTGCACTTTCTCTATAACTAACTGCGATTTGTGATATGGTGAAACACCTTCAAGCAAAACCGTCTCCCACTTCACCCTGACGTGAGCTAACAAAATCATTAGTGAAAAAATAAACAAATTGAAATACAAGTAGTTGAAACAAACATCAGAGTAATCAGGAAGTATATAGAGTATTTAGCAAAACGTTTCAATAACAATTTCGCATTGTGTAGGTGTTGGGTGAGGAAACGCTGGGACTGGAACCACCAAGGACGTTAAAGTTATTGCTTTAAATCCTTGGCATGAAATACCCCCAGCGATTTCCCTTGAAGATCCTCAATCTCATAGAGGCTATTCCCGACCGGTTTCACGATTCGACACTTTACGAACTTTCGTGCGAGCTTTGCATTAAAACCGCGCTTAAAATCGCTTTGTTGGAAATTCCTGCGATATACTTCTTGTCCTTTCCACGCTTCATAGGTAAGAAAAATTCAATTGGACCTCGAGATGGAAGACCTAGCCTACCTGTGGACATCAGGCTTGCGTTCATTTACATGAATGCCCAACAGGCAATAAAAAGAAATAAAAATAAAATAAAAAACCAAAATATATTCGAATAAAAAGCATATGTACTAAAGTCCCTCTTTTATATTACAGGTATTCTTCTTACGCAGTACGCAGCACCTATAGACGGACGTCCCTGGAAGTAGTAATTCTAATTCATCCCCTTACTTCCAGGCTTATCTACTAACATTATAAATAAATCTGCGGTGAGTACTAAACCTTATAATTATGTATAACTTTAGTATATAAAAAAACCCATGTCCGAAACTATGCAATTTAAATCTCTGGCCCTACCAGCAGTGTGAATTTGGCAGTACCAATGAAGCGAAAAAATGTGAAAACACCCTTTTTCCCAAATTCATTGAGCACCGCGGCTATTCCATCTAAAAGTATGGTCATGTGATTATTTGCATAACTACGGTACAGAACGGTATAAAAATATAGTAAAGTATACTTCATATACCTATTTAAAACAAAAAGGAAATTTTAGCAAAACTAACAATAGGCAGATAGATAGGCTTACTTACTAATCAAGGACATATCCGGGATAAACTTTCCCACTACTTGTATGCTTGACTTTCATGACTTTCCAACTCACTGTTAGTCTGATGTAGGGGACGTTTCTTTTACTTGACGCCAAATCACCCAATATCCAAATCTAACCATATATAGAAAGCTAGTCAGACTATTTTACCTCAACTTGCTGTAAGAACGGGCTCAGAAAAAGTTATCATACTAGGTGACAAACAATTCTCAGTCCTTAATGGCAAAGTTCCCCAGGGCGTTATTACAGAATTGCACTAATAGTATGGTGACAGTTACAAAAGGTAACTAGCTTAGAAACTTAAGCGCCATAATTAAGTAAAATCTGCACTTTCTCTATAACTAACTGCGATTTGTGATATGGTGAAACACCTTCAAGCAAAACCGTCTCCCACTTCACCCTGACGTGAGCTAACAAAATCATTAGTGAAAAAATAAACAAATTGAAATACAAGTAGTTGAAACAAACATCAGAGTAATCAGGAAGTATATAGAGTATTTAGCAAAACGTTTCAATAACAATTTCGCATTGTGTAGGTGTTGGGTGAGGAAACGCTGGGACTGGAACCACCAAGGACGTTAAAGTTATTGCTTTAAATCCTTGGCATGAAATACCCCCACCGATTTCCCTTGAAGATCCTCAATCTCATAGAGGCTATTCCCGACCGGTTTCACGATTCGACACTTTACGAACTTTCGTGCGAGCTTTGCATTAAAACCGCGCTTAAAATCGCTTTGTTGGAAATTCCTGCGATATACTTCTTGTCCTTTCCACGCTTCATAGGTAAGAAAAATTCAATTGGACCTCGAGATGGAAGACCTAGCCTACCTGTGGACATCAGGCTTGCGTTCATTTACATGAATGCCCAACAGGCAATAAAAAGAAATAAAAATAAAATAAAAAACCAAAATATATTCGAATAAAAAGCATATGTACTAAAGTCCCTCTTTTATATTACAGGTATTCTTCTTACGCAGTACGCAGCACCTATAGACGGACGTCCCTGGAAGTAGTAACTCTAATTCATCCCCTTACTTCCAGGCTTATCTACTAACATTATAAATAAATCTGCGGTGAGTACTAAACCTTATAATTATGTATAACTTTAGTATATAAAAAAACCCATGTCCGAAACTATGCAATTTAAATCTCTGGCCCTACCAGCAGTGTGAATTTGGCAGTACCAATGAAGCGAAAAAATGTGAAAACACCCTTTTTCCCAAATTCATTGAGCACCGCGGCTATTCCATCTAAAAGTATGGTCATGTGATTATTTGCATAACTACGGTACAGAACGGTATAAAAATATAGTAAAGTATACTTCATATACCTATTTAAAACAAAAAGGAAATTTTAGCAAAACTAACAATAGGCAGATAGATAGGCTTACTTACTAATCAAGGACATATCCGGGATAAACTTTCCCACTACTTGTATGCTTGACTTTCATGACTTTCCAACTCACTGTTAGTCTGATGTAGGGGACGTTTCTTTTACTTGACGCCAAATCACCCAATATCCAAATCTAACCATATATAGAAAGCTAGTCAGACTATTTTACCTCAACTTGCTGTAAGAACGGGCTCAGAAAAAGTTATCATACTAGGTGACAAACAATTCTCAGTCCTTAATGGCAAAGTTCCCCAGGGCGTTATTACAGAATTGCACTAATAGTATGGTGACAGTTACAAAAGGTAACTAGCTTAGAAACTTAAGCGCCATAATTAAGTAAAATCTGCACTTTCTCTATAACTAACTGCGATTTGTGATATGGTGAAACACCTTCAAGCAAAACCGTCTCCCACTTCACCCTGACGTGAGCTAACAAAATCATTAGTGAAAAAATAAACAAATTGAAATACAAGTAGTTGAAACAAACATCAGAGTAATCAGGAAGTATATAGAGTATTTAGCAAAACGTTTCAATAACAATTTCGCATTGTGTAGGTGTTGGGTGAGGAAACGCTGGGACTGGAACCACCAAGGACGTTAAAGTTATTGCTTTAAATCCTTGGCATGAAATACCCCCAGCGATTTCCCTTGAAGATCCTCAATCTCATAGAGGCTATTCCCGACCGGTTTCACGATTCGACACTTTACGAACTTTCGTGCGAGCTTTGCATTAAAACCGCGCTTAAAATCGCTTTGTTGGAAATTCCTGCGATATACTTCTTGTCCTTTCCACGCTTCATAGGTAAGAAAAATTCAATTGGACCTCGAGATGGAAGACCTAGCCTACCTGTGGACATCAGGCTTGCGTTCATTTACATGAATGCCCAACAGGCAATAAAAAGAAATAAAAATAAAATAAAAAACCAAAATATATTCGAATAAAAAGCATATGTACTAAAGTCCCTCTTTTATATTACAGGTATTCTTCTTACGCAGTACGCAGCACCTATAGACGGACGTCCCTGGAAGTAGTAACTCTAATTCATCCCCTTACTTCCAGGCTTATCTACTAACATTATAAATAAATCTGCGGTGAGTACTAAACCTTATAATTATGTATAACTTTAGTATATAAAAAAACCCATGTCCGAAACTATGCAATTTAAATCTCTGGCCCTACCAGCAGTGTGAATTTGGCAGTACCAATGAAGCGAAAAAATGTGAAAACACCCTTTTTCCCAAATTCATTGAGCACCGCGGCTATTCCATCTAAAAGTATGGTCATGTGATTATTTGCATAACTACGGTACAGAACGGTATAAAAATATAGTAAAGTATACTTCATATACCTATTTAAAACAAAAAGGAAATTTTAGCAAAACTAACAATAGGCAGATAGATAGGCTTACTTACTAATCAAGGACATATCCGGGATAAACTTTCCCACTACTTGTATGCTTGACTTTCATGACTTTCCAACTCACTGTTAGTCTGATGTAGGGGACGTTTCTTTTACTTGACGCCAAATCACCCAATATCCAAATCTAACCATATATAGAAAGCTAGTCAGACTATTTTACCTCAACTTGCTGTAAGAACGGGCTCAGAAAAAGTTATCATACTAGGTGACAAACAATTCTCAGTCCTTAATGGCAAAGTTCCCCAGGGCGTTATTACAGAATTGCACTAATAGTATGGTGACAGTTACAAAAGGTAACTAGCTTAGAAACTTAAGCGCCATAATTAAGTAAAATCTGCACTTTCTCTATAACTAACTGCGATTTGTGATATGGTGAAACACCTTCAAGCAAAACCGTCTCCCACTTCACCCTGACGTGAGCTAACAAAATCATTAGTGAAAAAATAAACAAATTGAAATACAAGTAGTTGAAACAAACATCAGAGTAATCAGGAAGTATATAGAGTATTTAGCAAAACGTTTCAATAACAATTTCGCATTGTGTAGGTGTTGGGTGAGGAAACGCTGGGACTGGAACCACCAAGGACGTTAAAGTTATTGCTTTAAATCCTTGGCATGAAATACCCCCAGCGATTTCCCTTGAAGATCCTCAATCTCATAGAGGCTATTCCCGACCGGTTTCACGATTCGACACTTTACGAACTTTCGTGCGAGCTTTGCATTAAAACCGCGCTTAAAATCGCTTTGTTGGAAATTCCTGCGATATACTTCTTGTCCTTTCCACGCTTCATAGGTAAGAAAAATTCAATTGGACCTCGAGATGGAAGACCTAGCCTACCTGTGGACATCAGGCTTGCGTTCATTTACATGAATGCCCAACAGGCAATAAAAAGAAATAAAAATAAAATAAAAAACCAAAATATATTCGAATAAAAAGCATATGTACTAAAGTCCCTCTTTTATATTACAGGTATTCTTCTTACGCAGTACGCAGCACCTATAGACGGACGTCCCTGGAAGTAGTAACTCTAATTCATCCCCTTACTTCCAGGCTTATCTACTAACATTATAAATAAATCTGCGGTGAGTACTAAACCTTATAATTATGTATAACTTTAGTATATAAAAAAACCCATGTCCGAAACTATGCAATTTAAATCTCTGGCCCTACCAGCAGTGTGAATTTGGCAGTACCAATGAAGCGAAAAAATGTGAAAACACCCTTTTTCCCAAATTCATTGAGCACCGCGGCTATTCCATCTAAAAGTATGGTCATGTGATTATTTGCATAACTACGGTACAGAACGGTATAAAAATATAGTAAAGTATACTTCATATACCTATTTAAAACAAAAAGGAAATTTTAGCAAAACTAACAATAGGCAGATAGATAGGCTTACTTACTAATCAAGGACATATCCGGGATAAACTTTCCCACTACTTGTATGCTTGACTTTCATGACTTTCCAACTCACTGTTAGTCTGATGTAGGGGACGTTTCTTTTACTTGACGCCAAATCACCCAATATCCAAATCTAACCATATATAGAAAGCTAGTCAGACTATTTTACCTCAACTTGCTGTAAGAACGGGCTCAGAAAAAGTTATCATACTAGGTGACAAACAATTCTCAGTCCTTAATGGCAAAGTTCCCCAGGGCGTTATTACAGAATTGCACTAATAGTATGGTGACAGTTACAAAAGGTAACTAGCTTAGAAACTTAAGCGCCATAATTAAGTAAAATCTGCACTTTCTCTATAACTAACTGCGATTTGTGATATGGTGAAACACCTTCAAGCAAAACCGTCTCCCACTTCACCCTGACGTGAGCTAACAAAATCATTAGTGAAAAAATAAACAAATTGAAATACAAGTAGTTGAAACAAACATCAGAGTAATCAGGAAGTATATAGAGTATTTAGCAAAACGTTTCAATAACAATTTCGCATTGTGTAGGTGTTGGGTGAGGAAACGCTGGGACTGGAACCACCAAGGACGTTAAAGTTATTGCTTTAAATCCTTGGCATGAAATACCCCCAGCGATTTCCCTTGAAGATCCTCAATCTCATAGAGGCTATTCCCGACCGGTTTCACGATTCGACACTTTACGAACTTTCGTGCGAGCTTTGCATTAAAACCGCGCTTAAAATCGCTTTGTTGGAAATTCCTGCGATATACTTCTTGTCCTTTCCACGCTTCATAGGTAAGAAAAATTCAATTGGACCTCGAGATGGAAGACCTAGCCTACCTGTGGACATCAGGCTTGCGTTCATTTACATGAATGCCCAACAGGCAATAAAAAGAAATAAAAATAAAATAAAAAACCAAAATATATTCGAATAAAAAGCATATGTACTAAAGTCCCTCTTTTATATTACAGGTATTCTTCTTACGCAGTACGCAGCACCTATAGACGGACGTCCCTGGAAGTAGTAACTCTAATTCATCCCCTTACTTCCAGGCTTATCTACTAACATTATAAATAAATCTGCGGTGAGTACTAAACCTTATAATTATGTATAACTTTAGTATATAAAAAAACCCATGTCCGAAACTATGCAATTTAAATCTCTGGCCCTACCAGCAGTGTGAATTTGGCAGTACCAATGAAGCGAAAAAATGTGAAAACACCCTTTTTCCCAAATTCATTGAGCACCGCGGCTATTCCATCTAAAAGTATGGTCATGTGATTATTTGCATAACTACGGTACAGAACGGTATAAAAATATAGTAAAGTATACTTCATATACCTATTTAAAACAAAAAGGAAATTTTAGCAAAACTAACAATAGGCAGATAGATAGGCTTACTTACTAATCAAGGACATATCCGGGATAAACTTTCCCACTACTTGTATGCTTGACTTTCATGACTTTCCAACTCACTGTTAGTCTGATGTAGGGGACGTTTCTTTTACTTGACGCCAAATCACCCAATATCCAAATCTAACCATATATAGAAAGCTAGTCAGACTATTTTACCTCAACTTGCTGTAAGAACGGGCTCAGAAAAAGTTATCATACTAGGTGACAAACAATTCTCAGTCCTTAATGGCAAAGTTCCCCAGGGCGTTATTACAGAATTGCACTAATAGTATGGTGACAGTTACAAAAGGTAACTAGCTTAGAAACTTAAGCGCCATAATTAAGTAAAATCTGCACTTTCTGTATAACTAACTGCGATTTGTGATATGGTGAAACACCTTCAAGCAAAACCGTCTCCCACTTCACCCTGACGTGAGCTAACAAAATCATTAGTGAAAAAATAAACAAATTGAAATACAAGTAGTTGAAACAAACATCAGAGTAATCAGGAAGTATATAGAGTATTTAGCAAAACGTTTCAATAACAATTTCGCATTGTGTAGGTGTTGGGTGAGGAAACGCTGGGACTGGAACCACCAAGGACGTTAAAGTTATTGCTTTAAATCCTTGGCATGAAATACCCCCAGCGATTTCCCTTGAAGATCCTCAATCTCATAGAGGCTATTCCCGACCGGTTTCACGATTCGACACTTTACGAACTTTCGTGCGAGCTTTGCATTAAAACCGCGCTTAAAATCGCTTTGTTGGAAATTCCTGCGATATACTTCTTGTCCTTTCCACGCTTCATAGGTAAGAAAAATTCAATTGGACCTCGAGATGGAAGACCTAGCCTACCTGTGGACATCAGGCTTGCGTTCATTTACATGAATGCCCAACAGGCAATAAAAAGAAATAAAAATAAAATAAAAAACCAAAATATATTCGAATAAAAAGCATATGTACTAAAGTCCCTCTTTTATATTACAGGTATTCTTCTTACGCAGTACGCAGCACCTATAGACGGACGTCCCTGGAAGTAGTAACTCTAATTCATCCCCTTACTTCCAGGCTTATCTACTAACATTATAAATAAATCTGCGGTGAGTACTAAACCTTATAATTATGTATAACTTTAGTATATAAAAAAACCCATGTCCGAAACTATGCAATTTAAATCTCTGGCCCTACCAGCAGTGTGAATTTGGCAGTACCAATGAAGCGAAAAAATGTGAAAACACCCTTTTTCCCAAATTCATTGAGCACCGCGGCTATTCCATCTAAAAGTATGGTCATGTGATTATTTGCATAACTACGGTACAGAACGGTATAAAAATATAGTAAAGTATACTTCATATACCTATTTAAAACAAAAAGGAAATTTTAGCAAAACTAACAATAGGCAGATAGATAGGCTTACTTACTAATCAAGGACATATCCGGGATAAACTTTCCCACTACTTGTATGCTTGACTTTCATGACTTTCCAACTCACTGTTAGTCTGATGTAGGGGACGTTTCTTTTACTTGACGCCAAATCACCCAATATCCAAATCTAACCATATATAGAAAGCTAGTCAGACTATTTTACCTCAACTTGCTGTAAGAACGGGCTCAGAAAAAGTTATCATACTAGGTGACAAACAATTCTCAGTCCTTAATGGCAAAGTTCCCCAGGGCGTTATTACAGAATTGCACTAATAGTATGGTGACAGTTACAAAAGGTAACTAGCTTAGAAACTTAAGCGCCATAATTAAGTAAAATCTGCACTTTCTCTATAACTAACTGCGATTTGTGATATGGTGAAACACCTTCAAGCAAAACCGTCTCCCACTTCACCCTGACGTGAGCTAACAAAATCATTAGTGAAAAAATAAACAAATTGAAATACAAGTAGTTGAAACAAACATCAGAGTAATCAGGAAGTATATAGAGTATTTAGCAAAACGTTTCAATAACAATTTCGCATTGTGTAGGTGTTGGGTGAGGAAACGCTGGGACTGGAACCACCAAGGACGTTAAAGTTATTGCTTTAAATCCTTGGCATGAAATACCCCCAGCGATTTCCCTTGAAGATCCTCAATCTCATAGAGGCTATTCCCGACCGGTTTCACGATTCGACACTTTACGAACTTTCGTGCGAGCTTTGCATTAAAACCGCGCTTAAAATCGCTTTGTTGGAAATTCCTGCGATATACTTCTTGTCCTTTCCACGCTTCATAGGTAAGAAAAATTCAATTGGACCTCGAGATGGAAGACCTAGCCTACCTGTGGACATCAGGCTTGCGTTCATTTACATGAATGCCCAACAGGCAATAAAAAGAAATAAAAATAAAATAAAAAACCAAAATATATTCGAATAAAAAGCATATGTACTAAAGTCCCTCTTTTATATTACAGGTATTCTTCTTACGCAGTACGCAGCACCTATAGACGGACGTCCCTGGAAGTAGTAACTCTAATTCATCCCCTTACTTCCAGGCTTATCTACTAACATTATAAATAAATCTGCGGTGAGTACTAAACCTTATAATTATGTATAACTTTAGTATATAAAAAAACCCATGTCCGAAACTATGCAATTTAAATCTCTGGCCCTACCAGCAGTGTGAATTTGGCAGTACCAATGAAGCGAAAAAATGTGAAAACACCCTTTTTCCCAAATTCATTGAGCACCGCGGCTATTCCATCTAAAAGTATGGTCATGTGATTATTTGCATAACTACGGTACAGAACGGTATAAAAATATAGTAAAGTATACTTCATATACCTATTTAAAACAAAAAGGAAATTTTAGCAAAACTAACAATAGGCAGATAGATAGGCTTACTTACTAATCAAGGACATATCCGGGATAAACTTTCCCACTACTTGTATGCTTGACTTTCATGACTTTCCAACTCACTGTTAGTCTGATGTAGGGGACGTTTCTTTTACTTGACGCCAAATCACCCAATATCCAAATCTAACCATATATAGAAAGCTAGTCAGACTATTTTACCTCAACTTGCTGTAAGAACGGGCTCAGAAAAAGTTATCATACTAGGTGACAAACAATTCTCAGTCCTTAATGGCAAAGTTCCCCAGGGCGTTATTACAGAATTGCACTAATAGTATGGTGACAGTTACAAAAGGTAACTAGCTTAGAAACTTAAGCGCCATAATTAAGTAAAATCTGCACTTTCTCTATAACTAACTGCGATTTGTGATATGGTGAAACACCTTCAAGCAAAACCGTCTCCCACTTCACCCTGACGTGAGCTAACAAAATCATTAGTGAAAAAATAAACAAATTGAAATACAAGTAGTTGAAACAAACATCAGAGTAATCAGGAAGTATATAGAGTATTTAGCAAAACGTTTCAATAACAATTTCGCATTGTGTAGGTGTTGGGTGAGGAAACGCTGGGACTGGAACCACCAAGGACGTTAAAGTTATTGCTTTAAATCCTTGGCATGAAATACCCCCAGCGATTTCCCTTGAAGATCCTCAATCTCATAGAGGCTATTCCCGACCGGTTTCACGATTCGACACTTTACGAACTTTCGTGCGAGCTTTGCATTAAAACCGCGCTTAAAATCGCTTTGTTGGAAATTCCTGCGATATACTTCTTGTCCTTTCCACGCTTCATAGGTAAGAAAAATTCAATTGGACCTCGAGATGGAAGACCTAGCCTACCTGTGGACATCAGGCTTGCGTTCATTTACATGAATGCCCAACAGGCAATAAAAAGAAATAAAAATAAAATAAAAAACCAAAATATATTCGAATAAAAAGCATATGTACTAAAGTCCCTCTTTTATATTACAGGTATTCTTCTTACGCAGTACGCAGCACCTATAGACGGACGTCCCTGGAAGTAGTAACTCTAATTCATCCCCTTACTTCCAGGCTTATCTACTAACATTATAAATAAATCTGCGGTGAGTACTAAACCTTATAATTATGTATAACTTTAGTATATAAAAAAACCCATGTCCGAAACTATGCAATTTAAATCTCTGGCCCTACCAGCAGTGTGAATTTGGCAGTACCAATGAAGCGAAAAAATGTGAAAACACCCTTTTTCCCAAATTCATTGAGCACCGCGGCTATTCCATCTAAAAGTATGGTCATGTGATTATTTGCATAACTACGGTACAGAACGGTATAAAAATATAGTAAAGTATACTTCATATACCTATTTAAAACAAAAAGGAAATTTTAGCAAAACTAACAATAGGCAGATAGATAGGCTTACTTACTAATCAAGGACATATCCGGGATAAACTTTCCCACTACTTGTATGCTTGACTTTCATGACTTTCCAACTCACTGTTAGTCTGATGTAGGGGACGTTTCTTTTACTTGACGCCAAATCACCCAATATCCAAATCTAACCATATATAGAAAGCTAGTCAGACTATTTTACCTCAACTTGCTGTAAGAACGGGCTCAGAAAAAGTTATCATACTAGGTGACAAACAATTCTCAGTCCTTAATGGCAAAGTTCCCCAGGGCGTTATTACAGAATTGCACTAATAGTATGGTGACAGTTACAAAAGGTAACTAGCTTAGAAACTTAAGCGCCATAATTAAGTAAAATCTGCACTTTCTCTATAACTAACTGCGATTTGTGATATGGTGAAACACCTTCAAGCAAAACCGTCTCCCACTTCACCCTGACGTGAGCTAACAAAATCATTAGTGAAAAAATAAACAAATTGAAATACAAGTAGTTGAAACAAACATCAGAGTAATCAGGAAGTATATAGAGTATTTAGCAAAACGTTTCAATAACAATTTCGCATTGTGTAGGTGTTGGGTGAGGAAACGCTGGGACTGGAACCACCAAGGACGTTAAAGTTATTGCTTTAAATCCTTGGCATGAAATACCCCCAGCGATTTCCCTTGAAGATCCTCAATCTCATAGAGGCTATTCCCGACCGGTTTCACGATTCGACACTTTACGAACTTTCGTGCGAGCTTTGCATTAAAACCGCGCTTAAAATCGCTTTGTTGGAAATTCCTGCGATATACTTCTTGTCCTTTCCACGCTTCATAGGTAAGAAAAATTCAATTGGACCTCGAGATGGAAGACCTAGCCTACCTGTGGACATCAGGCTTGCGTTCATTTACATGAATGCCCAACAGGCAATAAAAAGAAATAAAAATAAAATAAAAAACCAAAATATATTCGAATAAAAAGCATATGTACTAAAGTCCCTCTTTTATATTACAGGTATTCTTCTTACGCAGTACGCAGCACCTATAGACGGACGTCCCTGGAAGTAGTAACTCTAATTCATCCCCTTACTTCCAGGCTTATCTACTAACATTATAAATAAATCTGCGGTGAGTACTAAACCTTATAATTATGTATAACTTTAGTATATAAAAAAACCCATGTCCGAAACTATGCAATTTAAATCTCTGGCCCTACCAGCAGTGTGAATTTGGCAGTACCAATGAAGCGAAAAAATGTGAAAACACCCTTTTTCCCAAATTCATTGAGCACCGCGGCTATTCCATCTAAAAGTATGGTCATGTGATTATTTGCATAACTACGGTACAGAACGGTATAAAAATATAGTAAAGTATACTTCATATACCTATTTAAAACAAAAAGGAAATTTTAGCAAAACTAACAATAGGCAGATAGATAGGCTTACTTACTAATCAAGGACATATCCGGGATAAACTTTCCCACTACTTGTATGCTTGACTTTCATGACTTTCCAACTCACTGTTAGTCTGATGTAGGGGACGTTTCTTTTACTTGACGCCAAATCACCCAATATCCAAATCTAACCATATATAGAAAGCTAGTCAGACTATTTTACCTCAACTTGCTGTAAGAACGGGCTCAGAAAAAGTTATCATACTAGGTGACAAACAATTCTCAGTCCTTAATGGCAAAGTTCCCCAGGGCGTTATTACAGAATTGCACTAATAGTATGGTGACAGTTACAAAAGGTAACTAGCTTAGAAACTTAAGCGCCATAATTAAGTAAAATCTGCACTTTCTCTATAACTAACTGCGATTTGTGATATGGTGAAACACCTTCAAGCAAAACCGTCTCCCACTTCACCCTGACGTGAGCTAACAAAATCATTAGTGAAAAAATAAACAAATTGAAATACAAGTAGTTGAAACAAACATCAGAGTAATCAGGAAGTATATAGAGTATTTAGCAAAACGTTTCAATAACAATTTCGCATTGTGTAGGTGTTGGGTGAGGAAACGCTGGGACTGGAACCACCAAGGACGTTAAAGTTATTGCTTTAAATCCTTGGCATGAAATACCCCCAGCGATTTCCCTTGAAGATCCTCAATCTCATAGAGGCTATTCCCGACCGGTTTCACGATTCGACACTTTACGAACTTTCGTGCGAGCTTTGCATTAAAACCGCGCTTAAAATCGCTTTGTTGGAAATTCCTGCGATATACTTCTTGTCCTTTCCACGCTTCATAGGTAAGAAAAATTCAATTGGACCTCGAGATGGAAGACCTAGCCTACCTGTGGACATCAGGCTTGCGTTCATTTACATGAATGCCCAACAGGCAATAAAAAGAAATAAAAATAAAATAAAAAACCAAAATATATTCGAATAAAAAGCATATGTACTAAAGTCCCTCTTTTATATTACAGGTATTCTTCTTACGCAGTACGCAGCACCTATAGACGGACGTCCCTGGAAGTAGTAACTCTAATTCATCCCCTTACTTCCAGGCTTATCTACTAACATTATAAATAAATCTGCGGTGAGTACTAAACCTTATAATTATGTATAACTTTAGTATATAAAAAAACCCATGTCCGAAACTATGCAATTTAAATCTCTGGCCCTACCAGCAGTGTGAATTTGGCAGTACCAATGAAGCGAAAAAATGTGAAAACACCCTTTTTCCCAAATTCATTGAGCACCGCGGCTATTCCATCTAAAAGTATGGTCATGTGATTATTTGCATAACTACGGTACAGAACGGTATAAAAATATAGTAAAGTATACTTCATATACCTATTTAAAACAAAAAGGAAATTTTAGCAAAACTAACAATAGGCAGATAGATAGGCTTACTTACTAATCAAGGACATATCCGGGATAAACTTTCCCACTACTTGTATGCTTGACTTTCATGACTTTCCAACTCACTGTTAGTCTGATGTAGGGGACGTTTCTTTTACTTGACGCCAAATCACCCAATATCCAAATCCAACCATATATAGAAAGCTAGTCAGACTATTTTACCTCAACTTGCTGTAAGAACGGGCTCAGAAAAAGTTATCATACTAGGTGACAAACAATTCTCAGTCCTTAATGGCAAAGTTCCCCAGGGCGTTATTACAGAATTGCACTAATAGTATGGTGACAGTTACAAAAGGTAACTAGCTTAGAAACTTAAGCGCCATAATTAAGTAAAATCTGCACTTTCTCTATAACTAACTGCGATTTGTGATATGGTGAAACACCTTCAAGCAAAACCGTCTCCCACTTCACCCTGACGTGAGCTAACAAAATCATTAGTGAAAAAATAAACAAATTGAAATACAAGTAGTTGAAACAAACATCAGAGTAATCAGGAAGTATATAGAGTATTTAGCAAAACGTTTCAATAACAATTTCGCATTGTGTAGGTGTTGGGTGAGGAAACGCTGGGACTGGAACCACCAAGGACGTTAAAGTTATTGCTTTAAATCCTTGGCATGAAATACCCCCAGCGATTTCCCTTGAAGATCCTCAATCTCATAGAGGCTATTCCCGACCGGTTTCACGATTCGACACTTTACGAACTTTCGTGCGAGCTTTGCATTAAAACCGCGCTTAAAATCGCTTTGTTGGAAATTCCTGCGATATACTTCTTGTCCTTTCCACGCTTCATAGGTAAGAAAAATTCAATTGGACCTCGAGATGGAAGACCTAGCCTACCTGTGGACATCAGGCTTGCGTTCATTTACATGAATGCCCAACAGGCAATAAAAAGAAATAAAAATAAAATAAAAAACCAAAATATATTCGAATAAAAAGCATATGTACTAAAGTCCCTCTTTTATATTACAGGTATTCTTCTTACGCAGTACGCAGCACCTATAGACGGACGTCCCTGGAAGTAGCAACTCTAATTCATCCCCTTACTTCCAGGCTTATCTACTAACATTATAAATAAATCTGCGGTGAGTACTAAACCTTATAATTATGTATAACTTTAGTATATAAAAAAACCCATGTCCGAAACTATGCAATTTAAATCTCTGGCCCTACCAGCAGTGTGAATTTGGCAGTACCAATGAAGCGAAAAAATGTGAAAACACCCTTTTTCCCAAATTCATTGAGCACCGCGGCTATTCCATCTAAAAGTATGGTCATGTGATTATTTGCATAACTACGGTACAGAACGGTATAAAAATATAGTAAAGTATACTTCATATACCTATTTAAAACAAAAAGGAAATTTTAGCAAAACTAACAATAGGCAGATAGATAGGCTTACTTACTAATCAAGGACATATCCGGGATAAACTTTCCCACTACTTGTATGCTTGACTTTCATGACTTTCCAACTCACTGTTAGTCTGATGTAGGGGACGTTTCTTTTACTTGACGCCAAATCACCCAATATCCAAATCCAACCATATATAGAAAGCTAGTCAGACTATTTTACCTCAACTTGCTGTAAGAACGGGCTCAGAAAAAGTTATCATACTAGGTGACAAACAATTCTCAGTCCTTAATGGCAAAGTTCCCCAGGGCGTTATTACAGAATTGCACTAATAGTATGGTGACAGTTACAAAAGGTAACTAGCTTAGAAACTTAAGCGCCATAATTAAGTAAAATCTGCACTTTCTCTATAACTAACTGCGATTTGTGATATGGTGAAACACCTTCAAGCAAAACCGTCTCCCACTTCACCCTGACGTGAGCTAACAAAATCATTAGTGAAAAAATAAACAAATTGAAATACAAGTAGTTGAAACAAACATCAGAGTAATCAGGAAGTATATAGAGTATTTAGCAAAACGTTTCAATAACAATTTCGCATTGTGTAGGTGTTGGGTGAGGAAACGCTGGGACTGGAACCACCAAGGACGTTAAAGTTATTGCTTTAAATCCTTGGCATGAAATACCCCCAGCGATTTCCCTTGAAGATCCTCAATCTCATAGAGGCTATTCCCGACCGGTTTCACGATTCGACACTTTACGAACTTTCGTGCGAGCTTTGCATTAAAACCGCGCTTAAAATCGCTTTGTTGGAAATTCCTGCGATATACTTCTTGTCCTTTCCACGCTTCATAGGTAAGAAAAATTCAATTGGACCTCGAGATGGAAGACCTAGCCTACCTGTGGACATCAGGCTTGCGTTCATTTACATGAATGCCCAACAGGCAATAAAAAGAAATAAAAATAAAATAAAAAACCAAAATATATTCGAATAAAAAGCATATGTACTAAAGTCCCTCTTTTATATTACAGGTATTCTTCTTACGCAGTACGCAGCACCTATAGACGGACGTCCCTGGAAGTAGCAACTCTAATTCATCCCCTTACTTCCAGGCTTATCTACTAACATTATAAATAAATCTGCGGTGAGTACTAAACCTTATAATTATGTATAACTTTAGTATATAAAAAAACCCATGTCCGAAACTATGCAATTTAAATCTCTGGCCCTACCAGCAGTGTGAATTTGGCAGTACCAATGAAGCGAAAAAATGTGAAAACACCCTTTTTCCCAAATTCATTGAGCACCGCGGCTATTCCATCTAAAAGTATGGTCATGTGATTATTTGCATAACTACGGTACAGAACGGTATAAAAATATAGTAAAGTATACTTCATATACCTATTTAAAACAAAAAGGAAATTTTAGCAAAACTAACAATAGGCAGATAGATAGGCTTACTTACTAATCAAGGACATATCCGGGATAAACTTTCCCACTACTTGTATGCTTGACTTTCATGACTTTCCAACTCACTGTTAGTCTGATGTAGGGGACGTTTCTTTTACTTGACGCCAAATCACCCAATATCCAAATCCAACCATATATAGAAAGCTAGTCAGACTATTTTACCTCAACTTGCTGTAAGAACGGGCTCAGAAAAAGTTATCATACTAGGTGACAAACAATTCTCAGTCCTTAATGGCAAAGTTCCCCAGGGCGTTATTACAGAATTGCACTAATAGTATGGTGACAGTTACAAAAGGTAACTAGCTTAGAAACTTAAGCGCCATAATTAAGTAAAATCTGCACTTTCTCTATAACTAACTGCGATTTGTGATATGGTGAAACACCTTCAAGCAAAACCGTCTCCCACTTCACCCTGACGTGAGCTAACAAAATCATTAGTGAAAAAATAAACAAATTGAAATACAAGTAGTTGAAACAAACATCAGAGTAATCAGGAAGTATATAGAGTATTTAGCAAAACGTTTCAATAACAATTTCGCATTGTGTAGGTGTTGGGTGAGGAAACGCTGGGACTGGAACCACCAAGGACGTTAAAGTTATTGCTTTAAATCCTTGGCATGAAATACCCCCAGCGATTTCCCTTGAAGATCCTCAATCTCATAGAGGCTATTCCCGACCGGTTTCACGATTCGACACTTTACGAACTTTCGTGCGAGCTTTGCATTAAAACCGCGCTTAAAATCGCTTTGTTGGAAATTCCTGCGATATACTTCTTGTCCTTTCCACGCTTCATAGGTAAGAAAAATTCAATTGGACCTCGAGATGGAAGACCTAGCCTACCTGTGGACATCAGGCTTGCGTTCATTTACATGAATGCCCAACAGGCAATAAAAAGAAATAAAAATAAAATAAAAAACCAAAATATATTCGAATAAAAAGCATATGTACTAAAGTCCCTCTTTTATATTACAGGTATTCTTCTTACGCAGTACGCAGCACCTATAGACGGACGTCCCTGGAAGTAGTAACTCTAATTCATCCCCTTACTTCCAGGCTTATCTACTAACATTATAAATAAATCTGCGGTGAGTACTAAACCTTATAATTATGTATAACTTTAGTATATAAAAAAACCCATGTCCGAAACTATGCAATTTAAATCTCTGGCCCTACCAGCAGTGTGAATTTGGCAGTACCAATGAAGCGAAAAAATGTGAAAACACCCTTTTTCCCAAATTCATTGAGCACCGCGGCTATTCCATCTAAAAGTATGGTCATGTGATTATTTGCATAACTACGGTACAGAACGGTATAAAAATATAGTAAAGTATACTTCATATACCTATTTAAAACAAAAAGGAAATTTTAGCAAAACTAACAATAGGCAGATAGATAGGCTTACTTACTAATCAAGGACATATCCGGGATAAACTTTCCCACTACTTGTATGCTTGACTTTCATGACTTTCCAACTCACTGTTAGTCTGATGTAGGGGACGTTTCTTTTACTTGACGCCAAATCACCCAATATCCAAATCCATCCATATATAGAAAGCTAGTCAGACTATTTTACCTCAACTTGCTGTAAGAACGGGCTCAGAAAAAGTTATCATACTAGGTGACAAACAGTTCTCAGTCCTTAATGGCAAAGTTCCCCAGGGCGTTATTACAGAATTGCACTAATAGTATGGTGACAGTTACAAAAGGTAACTAGCTTAGAAACTTAAGCGCCATAATTAAGTAAAATCTGCACTTTCTCTATAACTAACTGCGATTTGTGATATGGTGAAACACCTTCAAGCAAAACCGTCTCCCACTTCACCCTGACGTGAGCTAACAAAATCATTAGTGAAAAAATAAACAAATTGAAATACAAGTAGTTGAAACAAACATCAGAGTAATCAGGAAGTATATAGAGTATTTAGCAAAACGTTTCAATAACAATTTCGCATTGTGTAGGTGTTGGGTGAGGAAACGCTGGGACTGGAACCACCAAGGACGTTAAAGTTATTGCTTTAAATCCTTGGCATGAAATACCCCCAGCGATTTCCCTTGAAGATCCTCAATCTCATAGAGGCTATTCCCGACCGGTTTCACGATTCGACACTTTACGAACTTTCGTGCGAGCTTTGCATTAAAACCGCGCTTAAAATCGCTTTGTTGGAAATTCCTGCGATATACTTCTTGTCCTTTCCACGCTTCATAGGTAAGAAAAATTCAATTGGACCTCGAGATGGAAGACCTAGCCTACCTGTGGACATCAGGCTTGCGTTCATTTACATGAATGCCCAACAGGCAATAAAAAGAAATAATAATAAAATAAAAAACCAAAATATATTCGAATAAAAAGCATATGTACTAAAGTCCCTCTTTTATATTACAGGTATTCTTCTTACGCAGTACGCAGCACCTATAGACGGACGTCCCTGGAAGTAGTAACTCTAATTCATCCCCTTACTTCCAGGCTTATCTACTAACATTATAAATAAATCTGCGGTGAGTACTAAACCTTATAATTATGTATAACTTTAGTATATAAAAAAACCCATGTCCGAAACTATGCAATTTAAATCTCTGGCCCTACCAGCAGTGTGAATTTGGCAGTACCAATGAAGCGAAAAAATGTGAAAACACCCTTTTTCCCAAATTCATTGAGCACCGCGGCTATTCCATCTAAAAGTATGGTCATGTGATTATTTGCATAACTACGGTACAGAACGGTATAAAAATATAGTAAAGTATACTTCATATACCTATTTAAAACAAAAAGGAAATTTTAGCAAAACTAACAATAGGCAGATAGATAGGCTTACTTACTAATCAAGGACATATCCGGGATAAACTTTCCCACTACTTGTATGCTTGACTTTCATGACTTTCCAACTCACTGTTAGTCTGATGTAGGGGACGTTTCTTTTACTTGACGCCAAATCACCCAATATCCAAATCCATCCATATATAGAAAGCTAGTCAGACTATTTTACCTCAACTTGCTGTAAGAACGGGCTCAGAAAAAGTTATCATACTAGGTGACAAACAATTCTCAGTCCTTAATGGCAAAGTTCCCCAGGGCGTTATTACAGAATTGCACTAATAGTATGGTGACAGTTACAAAAGGTAACTAGCTTAGAAACTTAAGCGCCATAATTAAGTAAAATCTGCACTTTCTCTATAACTAACTGCGATTTGTGATATGGTGAAACACCTTCAAGCAAAACCGTCTCCCACTTCACCCTGACGTGAGCTAACAAAATCATTAGTGAAAAAATAAACAAATTGAAATACAAGTAGTTGAAACAAACATCAGAGTAATCAGGAAGTATATAGAGTATTTAGCAAAACGTTTCAATAACAATTTCGCATTGTGTAGGTGTTGGGTGAGGAAACGCTGGGACTGGAACCACCAAGGACGTTAAAGTTATTGCTTTAAATCCTTGGCATGAAATACCCCCAGCGATTTCCCTTGAAGATCCTCAATCTCATAGAGGCTATTCCCGACCGGTTTCACGATTCGACACTTTACGAACTTTCGTGCGAGCTTTGCATTAAAACCGCGCTTAAAATCGCTTTGTTGGAAATTCCTGCGATATACTTCTTGTCCTTTCCACGCTTCATAGGTAAGAAAAATTCAATTGGACCTCGAGATGGAAGACCTAGCCTACCTGTGGACATCAGGCTTGCGTTCATTTACATGAATGCCCAACAGGCAATAAAAAGAAATAATAATAAAATAAAAAACCAAAATATATTCGAATAAAAAGCATATGTACTAAAGTCCCTCTTTTATATTACAGGTATTCTTCTTACGCAGTACGCAGCACCTATAGACGGACGTCCCTGGAAGTAGTAACTCTAATTCATCCCCTTACTTCCAGGCTTATCTACTAACATTATAAATAAATCTGCGGTGAGTACTAAACCTTATAATTATGTATAACTTTAGTATATAAAAAAACCCATGTCCGAAACTATGCAATTTAAATCTCTGGCCCTACCAGCAGTGTGAATTTGGCAGTACCAATGAAGCGAAAAAATGTGAAAACACCCTTTTTCCCAAATTCATTGAGCACCGCGGCTATTCCATCTAAAAGTATGGTCATGTGATTATTTGCATAACTACGGTACAGAACGGTATAAAAATATAGTAAAGTATACTTCATATACCTATTTAAAACAAAAAGGAAATTTTAGCAAAACTAACAATAGGCAGATAGATAGGCTTACTTACTAATCAAGGACATATCCGGGATAAACTTTCCCACTACTTGTATGCTTGACTTTCATGACTTTCCAACTCACTGTTAGTCTGATGTAGGGGACGTTTCTTTTACTTGACGCCAAATCACCCAATATCCAAATCCATCCATATATAGAAAGCTAGTCAGACTATTTTACCTCAACTTGCTGTAAGAACGGGCTCAGAAAAAGTTATCATACTAGGTGACAAACAATTCTCAGTCCTTAATGGCAAAGTTCCCCAGGGCGTTATTACAGAATTGCACTAATAGTATGGTGACAGTTACAAAAGGTAACTAGCTTAGAAACTTAAGCGCCATAATTAAGTAAAATCTGCACTTTCTCTATAACTAACTGCGATTTGTGATATGGTGAAACACCTTCAAGCAAAACCGTCTCCCACTTCACCCTGACGTGAGCTAACAAAATCATTAGTGAAAAAATAAACAAATTGAAATACAAGTAGTTGAAACAAACATCAGAGTAATCAGGAAGTATATAGAGTATTTAGCAAAACGTTTCAATAACAATTTCGCATTGTGTAGGTGTTGGGTGAGGAAACGCTGGGACTGGAACCACCAAGGACGTTAAAGTTATTGCTTTAAATCCTTGGCATGAAATACCCCCAGCGATTTCCCTTGAAGATCCTCAATCTCATAGAGGCTATTCCCGACCGGTTTCACGATTCGACACTTTACGAACTTTCGTGCGAGCTTTGCATTAAAACCGCGCTTAAAATCGCTTTGTTGGAAATTCCTGCGATATACTTCTTGTCCTTTCCACGCTTCATAGGTAAGAAAAATTCAATTGGACCTCGAGATGGAAGACCTAGCCTACCTGTGGACATCAGGCTTGCGTTCATTTACATGAATGCCCAACAGGCAATAAAAAGAAATAAAAATAAAATAAAAAACCAAAATATATTCGAATAAAAAGCATATGTACTAAAGTCCCTCTTTTATATTACAGGTATTCTTCTTACGCAGTACGCAGCACCTATAGACGGACGTCCCTGGAAGTAGCAACTCTAATTCATCCCCTTACTTCCAGGCTTATCTACTAACATTATAAATAAATCTTCGGTGAGTACTAAACCTTATAATTATGTATAACTTTAGTATATAAAAAATCCCATGTCCGAAACTATGCAATTTAAATCTCTGGCCCTACCAGCAGTGTGAATTTGGCAGTACCAATGAAGCGAAAAAATGTGAAAACACCCTTTTTCCCAAATTCATTGAGCACCGCGGCTATTCCGTCTAAAAGTATGGTCATGTGATTATTTGCATAACTACGGTACAGAACGGTATAAAAATATAGTAAAGTATACTTCATATACCTATTTAAAACAAAAAGGAAATTTTAGCAAAACTAACAATAGGCAGATAGATAGGCTTACTTACTAATCAAGGACATATCCGGGATAAACTTTCCCACTACTTGTATGCTTGACTTTCATGACTTTCCAACTCACTGTTAGTCTGATGTAGGGGACGTTTCTTTTACTTGACGCCAAATCACCCAATATCCAAATCCAACCATATATAGAAAGCTAGTCAGACTATTTTACCTCAACTTGCTGTAAGAACGGGCTCAGAAAAAGTTATCATACTAGGTGACAAACAATTCTCAGTCCTTAATGGCAAAGTTCCCCAGGGCGTTATTACAGAATTGCACTAATAGTATGGTGACAGTTACAAAAGGTAACTAGCTTAGAAACTTAAGCGCCATAATTAAGTAAAATCTGCACTTTCTCTATAACTAACTGCGATTTGTGATATGGTGAAACACCTTCAAGCAAAACCGTCTCCCACTTCACCCTGACGTGAGCTAACAAAATCATTAGTGAAAAAATAAACAAATTGAAATACAAGTAGTTGAAACAAACATCAGAGTAATCAGGAAGTATATAGAGTATTTAGCAAAACGTTTCAATAACAATTTCGCATTGTGTAGGTGTTGGGTGAGGAAACGCTGGGACTGGAACCACCAAGGACGTTAAAGTTATTGCTTTAAATCCTTGGCATGAAATACCCCCAGCGATTTCCCTTGAAGATCCTCAATCTCATAGAGGCTATTCCCGACCGGTTTCACGATTCGACACTTTACGAACTTTCGTGCGAGCTTTGCATTAAAACCGCGCTTAAAATCGCTTTGTTGGAAATTCCTGCGATATACTTCTTGTCCTTTCCACGCTTCATAGGTAAGAAAAATTCAATTGGACCTCGAGATGGAAGACCTAGCCTACCTGTGGACATCAGGCTTGCGTTCATTTACATGATTGCCCAACAGGCAATAAAAAGAAATAATAATAAAATAAAAAACCAAAATATATTCGAATAAAAAGCATATGTACTAAAGTCCCTCTTTTATATTACAGGTATTCTTCTTACGCAGTACGCAGCACCTATAGACGGACGTCCCTGGAAGTAGTAACTCTAATTCATCCCCTTACTTCCAGGCTTATCTACTAACATTATAAATAAATCTGCGGTGAGTACTAAACCTTATAATTATGTATAACTTTAGTATATAAAAAAACCCATGTCCGAAACTATGCAATTTAAATCTCTGGCCCTACCAGCAGTGTGAATTTGGCAGTACCAATGAAGCGAAAAAATGTGAAAACACCCTTTTTCCCAAATTCATTGAGCACCGCGGCTATTCCATCTAAAAGTATGGTCATGTGATTATTTGCATAACTACGGTACAGAACGGTATAAAAATATAGTAAAGTATACTTCATATACCTATTTAAAACAAAAAGGAAATTTTAGCAAAACTAACAATAGGCAGATAGATAGGCTTACTTACTAATCAAGGACATATCCGGGATAAACTTTCCCACTACTTGTATGCTTGACTTTCATGACTTTCCAACTCACTGTTAGTCTGATGTAGGGGACGTTTCTTTTACTTGACGCCAAATCACCCAATATCCAAATCCAACCATATATAGAAAGCTAGTCAGACTATTTTACCTCAACTTGCTGTAAGAACGGGCTCAGAAAAAGTTATCATACTAGGTGACAAACAATTCTCAGTCCTTAATGGCAAAGTTCCCCAGGGCGTTATTACAGAATTGCACTAATAGTATGGTGACAGTTACAAAAGGTAACTAGCTTAGAAACTTAAGCGCCATAATTAAGTAAAATCTGCACTTTCTCTATAACTAACTGCGATTTGTGATATGGTGAAACACCTTCAAGCAAAACCGTCTCCCACTTCACCCTGACGTGAGCTAACAAAATCATTAGTGAAAAAATAAACAAATTGAAATACAAGTAGTTGAAACAAACATCAGAGTAATCAGGAAGTATATAGAGTATTTAGCAAAACGTTTCAATAACAATTTCGCATTGTGTAGGTGTTGGGTGAGGAAACGCTGGGACTGGAACCACCAAGGACGTTAAAGTTATTGCTTTAAATCCTTGGCATGAAATACCCCCAGCGATTTCCCTTGAAGATCCTCAATCTCATAGAGGCTATTCCCGACCGGTTTCACGATTCGACACTTTACGAACTTTCGTGCGAGCTTTGCATTAAAACCGCGCTTAAAATCGCTTTGTTGGAAATTCCTGCGATATACTTCTTGTCCTTTCCACGCTTCATAGGTAAGAAAAATTCAATTGGACCTCGAGATGGAAGACCTAGCCTACCTGTGGACATCAGGCTTGCGTTCATTTACATGAATGCCCAACAGGCAATAAAAAGAAATAAAAATAAAATAAAAAACCAAAATATATTCGAATAAAAAGCATATGTACTAAAGTCCCTCTTTTATATTACAGGTATTCTTCTTACGCAGTACGCAGCACATATAGACGGACGTCCCTGGAAGTAGCAACTCTAATTCATCCCCTTACTTCCAGGCTTATCTACTAACATTATAAATAAATCTGCGGTGAGTACTAAACCTTATAATTATGTATAACTTTAGTATATAAAAAAACCCATGTCCGAAACTATGCAATTTAAATCTCTGGCCCTACCAGCAGTGTGAATTTGGCAGTACCAATGAAGCGAAAAAATGTGAAAACACCCTTTTTCCCAAATTCATTGAGCACCGCGGCTATTCCATCTAAAAGTATGGTCATGTGATTATTTGCATAACTACGGTACAGAACGGTATAAAAATATAGTAAAGTATACTTCATATACCTATTTAAAACAAAAAGGAAATTTTAGCAAAACTAACAATAGGCAGATAGATAGGCTTACTTACTAATCAAGGACATATCCGGGATAAACTTTCCCACTACTTGTATGCTTGACTTTCATGACTTTCCAACTCACTGTTAGACTGATGTAGGGGACGTTTCTTTTACTTGACGCCAAATCACCCAATATCCAAATCCATCCATATATAGAAAGCTAGTCAGACTATTTTACCTCAACTTGCTGTAAGAACGGGCTCAGAAAAAGTTATCATACTAGGTGACAAACAATTCTCAGTCCTTAATGGCAAAGTTCCCCAGGGCGTTATTACAGAATTGCACTAATAGTATGGTGACAGTTACAAAAGGTAACTAGCTTAGAAACTTAAGCGCCATAATTAAGTAAAATCTGCACTTTCTCTATAACTAACTGCGATTTGTGATATGGTGAAACACCTTCAAGCAAAACCGTCTCCCACTTCACCCTGACGTGAGCTAACAAAATCATTAGTGAAAAAATAAACAAATTGAAATACAAGTAGTTGAAACAAACATCAGAGTAATCAGGAAGTATATAGAGTATTTAGCAAAACGTTTCAATAACAATTTCGCATTGTGTAGGTGTTGGGTGAGGAAACGCTGGGACTGGAACCACCAAGGACGTTAAAGTTATTGCTTTAAATCCTTGGCATGAAATACCCCCAGCGATTTCCCTTGAAGATCCTCAATCTCATAGAGGCTATTCCCGACCGGTTTCACGATTCGACACTTTACGAACTTTCGTGCGAGCTTTGCATTAAAACCGCGCTTAAAATCGCTTTGTTGGAAATTCCTGCGATATACTTCTTGTCCTTTCCACGCTTCATAGGTAAGAAAAATTCAATTGGACCTCGAGATGGAAGACCTAGCCTACCTGTGGACATCAGGCTTGCGTTCATTTACATGAATGCCCAACAGGCAATAAAAAGAAATAAAAATAAAATAAAAAACCAAAATATATTCGAATAAAAAGCATATGTACTAAAGTCCCTCTTTTATATTACAGGTATTCTTCTTACGCAGTACGCAGCACCTATAGACGGACGTCCCTGGAAGTAGCAACTCTAATTCATCCCCTTACTTCCAGGCTTATCTACTAACATTATAAATAAATCTGCGGTGAGTACTAAACCTTATAATTATGTATAACTTTAGTATATAAAAAAACCCATGTCCGAAACTATGCAATTTAAATCTCTGGCCCTACCAGCAGTGTGAATTTGGCAGTACCAATGAAGCGAAAAAATGTGAAAACACCCTTTTTCCCAAATTCATTGAGCACCGCGGCTATTCCATCTAAAAGTATGGTCATGTGATTATTTGCATAACTACGGTACAGAACGGTATAAAAATATAGTAAAGTATACTTCATATACCTATTTAAAACAAAAAGGAAATTTTAGCAAAACTAACAATAGGCAGATAGATAGGCTTACTTACTAATCAAGGACATATCCGGGATAAACTTTCCCACTACTTGTATGCTTGACTTTCATGACTTTCCAACTCACTGTTAGTCTGATGTAGGGGACGTTTCTTTTACTTGACGCCAAATCACCCAATATCCAAATCCAACCATATATAGAAAGCTAGTCAGACTATTTTACCTCAACTTGCTGTAAGAACGGGCTCAGAAAAAGTTATCATACTAGGTGACAAACAATTCTCAGTCCTTAATGGCAAAGTTCCCCAGGGCGTTATTACAGAATTGCACTAATAGTATGGTGACAGTTACAAAAGGTAACTAGCTTAGAAACTTAAGCGCCATAATTAAGTAAAATCTGCACTTTCTCTATAACTAACTGCGATTTGTGATATGGTGAAACACCTTCAAGCAAAACCGTCTCCCACTTCACCCTGACGTGAGCTAACAAAATCATTAGTGAAAAAATAAACAAATTGAAATACAAGTAGTTGAAACAAACATCAGAGTAATCAGGAAGTATATAGAGTATTTAGCAAAACGTTTCAATAACAATTTCGCATTGTGTAGGTGTTGGGTGAGGAAACGCTGGGACTGGAACCACCAAGGACGTTAAAGTTATTGCTTTAAATCCTTGGCATGAAATACCCCCAGCGATTTCCCTTGAAGATCCTCAATCTCATAGAGGCTATTCCCGACCGGTTTCACGATTCGACACTTTACGAACTTTCGTGCGAGCTTTGCATTAAAACCGCGCTTAAAATCGCTTTGTTGGAAATTCCTGCGATATACTTCTTGTCCTTTCCACGCTTCATAGGTAAGAAAAATTCAATTGGACCTCGAGATGGAAGACCTAGCCTACCTGTGGACATCAGGCTTGCGTTCATTTACATGAATGCCCAACAGGCAATAAAAAGAAATAAAAATAAAATAAAAAACCAAAATATATTCGAATAAAAAGCATATGTACTAAAGTCCCTCTTTTATATTACAGGTATTCTTCTTACGCAGTACGCAGCACCTATAGACGGACGTCCCTGGAAGTAGCAACTCTAATTCATCCCCTTACTTCCAGGCTTATCTACTAACATTATAAATAAATCTGCGGTGAGTACTAAACCTTATAATTATGTATAACTTTAGTATATAAAAAAACCCATGTCCGAAACTATGCAATTTAAATCTCTGGCCCTACCAGCAGTGTGAATTTGGCAGTACCAATGAAGCGAAAAAATGTGAAAACACCCTTTTTCCCAAATTCATTGAGCACCGCGGCTATTCCATCTAAAAGTATGGTCATGTGATTATTTGCATAACTACGGTACAGAACGGTATAAAAATATAGTAAAGTATACTTCATATACCTATTTAAAACAAAAAGGAAATTTTAGCAAAACTAACAATAGGCAGATAGATAGGCTTACTTACTAATCAAGGACATATCCGGGATAAACTTTCCCACTACTTGTATGCTTGACTTTCATGACTTTCCAACTCACTGTTAGTCTGATGTAGGGGACGTTTCTTTTACTTGACGCCAAATCACCCAATATCCAAATCCAACCATATATAGAAAGCTAGTCAGACTATTTTACCTCAACTTGCTGTAAGAACGGGCTCAGAAAAAGTTATCATACTAGGTGACAAACAATTCTCAGTCCTTAATGGCAAAGTTCCCCAGGGCGTTATTACAGAATTGCACTAATAGTATGGTGACAGTTACAAAAGGTAACTAGCTTAGAAACTTAAGCGCCATAATTAAGTAAAATCTGCACTTTCTCTATAACTAACTGCGATTTGTGATATGGTGAAACACCTTCAAGCAAAACCGTCTCCCACTTCACCCTGACGTGAGCTAACAAAATCATTAGTGAAAAAATAAACAAATTGAAATACAAGTAGTTGAAACAAACATCAGAGTAATCAGGAAGTATATAGAGTATTTAGCAAAACGTTTCAATAACAATTTCGCATTGTGTAGGTGTTGGGTGAGGAAACGCTGGGACTGGAACCACCAAGGACGTTAAAGTTATTGCTTTAAATCCTTGGCATGAAATACCCCCAGCGATTTCCCTTGAAGATCCTCAATCTCATAGAGGCTATTCCCGACCGGTTTCACGATTCGACACTTTACGAACTTTCGTGCGAGCTTTGCATTAAAACCGCGCTTAAAATCGCTTTGTTGGAAATTCCTGCGATATACTTCTTGTCCTTTCCACGCTTCATAGGTAAGAAAAATTCAATTGGACCTCGAGATGGAAGACCTAGCCTACCTGTGGACATCAGGCTTGCGTTCATTTACATGAATGCCCAACAGGCAATAAAAAGAAATAAAAATAAAATAAAAAACCAAAATATATTCGAATAAAAAGCATATGTACTAAAGTCCCTCTTTTATATTACAGGTATTCTTCTTACGCAGTACGCAGCACCTATAGACGGACGTCCCTGGAAGTAGCAACTCTAATTCATCCCCTTACTTCCAGGCTTATCTACTAACATTATAAATAAATCTGCGGTGAGTACTAAACCTTATAATTATGTATAACTTTAGTATATAAAAAAACCCATGTCCGAAACTATGCAATTTAAATCTCTGGCCCTACCAGCAGTGTGAATTTGGCAGTACCAATGAAGCGAAAAAATGTGAAAACACCCTTTTTCCCAAATTCATTGAGCACCGCGGCTATTCCATCTAAAAGTATGGTCATGTGATTATTTGCATAACTACGGTACAGAACGGTATAAAAATATAGTAAAGTATACTTCATATACCTATTTAAAACAAAAAGGAAATTTTAGCAAAACTAACAATAGGCAGATAGATAGGCTTACTTACTAATCAAGGACATATCCGGGATAAACTTTCCCACTACTTGTATGCTTGACTTTCATGACTTTCCAACTCACTGTTAGTCTGATGTAGGGGACGTTTCTTTTACTTGACGCCAAATCACCCAATATCCAAATCCAACCATATATAGAAAGCTAGTCAGACTATTTTACCTCAACTTGCTGTAAGAACGGGCTCAGAAAAAGTTATCATACTAGGTGACAAACAATTCTCAGTCCTTAATGGCAAAGTTCCCCAGGGCGTTATTACAGAATTGCACTAATAGTATGGTGACAGTTACAAAAGGTAACTAGCTTAGAAACTTAAGCGCCATAATTAAGTAAAATCTGCACTTTCTCTATAACTAACTGCGATTTGTGATATGGTGAAACACCTTCAAGCAAAACCGTCTCCCACTTCACCCTGACGTGAGCTAACAAAATCATTAGTGAAAAAATAAACAAATTGAAATACAAGTAGTTGAAACAAACATCAGAGTAATCAGGAAGTATATAGAGTATTTAGCAAAACGTTTCAATAACAATTTCGCATTGTGTAGGTGTTGGGTGAGGAAACGCTGGGACTGGAACCACCAAGGACGTTAAAGTTATTGCTTTAAATCCTTGGCATGAAATACCCCCAGCGATTTCCCTTGAAGATCCTCAATCTCATAGAGGCTATTCCCGACCGGTTTCACGATTCGACACTTTACGAACTTTCGTGCGAGCTTTGCATTAAAACCGCGCTTAAAATCGCTTTGTTGGAAATTCCTGCGATATACTTCTTGTCCTTTCCACGCTTCATAGGTAAGAAAAATTCAATTGGACCTCGAGATGGAAGACCTAGCCTACCTGTGGACATCAGGCTTGCGTTCATTTACATGAATGCCCAACAGGCAATAAAAAGAAATAAAAATAAAATAAAAAACCAAAATATATTCGAATAAAAAGCATATGTACTAAAGTCCCTCTTTTATATTACAGGTATTCTTCTTACGCAGTACGCAGCACCTATAGACGGACGTCCCTGGAAGTAGCAACTCTAATTCATCCCCTTACTTCCAGGCTTATCTACTAACATTATAAATAAATCTGCGGTGAGTACTAAACCTTATAATTATGTATAACTTTAGTATATAAAAAAACCCATGTCCGAAACTATGCAATTTAAATCTCTGGCCCTACCAGCAGTGTGAATTTGGCAGTACCAATGAAGCGAAAAAATGTGAAAACACCCTTTTTCCCAAATTCATTGAGCACCGCGGCTATTCCATCTAAAAGTATGGTCATGTGATTATTTGCATAACTACGGTACAGAACGGTATAAAAATATAGTAAAGTATACTTCATATACCTATTTAAAACAAAAAGGAAATTTTAGCAAAACTAACAATAGGCAGATAGATAGGCTTACTTACTAATCAAGGACATATCCGGGATAAACTTTCCCACTACTTGTATGCTTGACTTTCATGACTTTCCAACTCACTGTTAGTCTGATGTAGGGGACGTTTCTTTTACTTGACGCCAAATCACCCAATATCCAAATCCAACCATATATAGAAAGCTAGTCAGACTATTTTACCTCAACTTGCTGTAAGAACGGGCTCAGAAAAAGTTATCATACTAGGTGACAAACAATTCTCAGTCCTTAATGGCAAAGTTCCCCAGGGCGTTATTACAGAATTGCACTAATAGTATGGTGACAGTTACAAAAGGTAACTAGCTTAGAAACTTAAGCGCCATAATTAAGTAAAATCTGCACTTTCTCTATAACTAACTGCGATTTGTGATATGGTGAAACACCTTCAAGCAAAACCGTCTCCCACTTCACCCTGACGTGAGCTAACAAAATCATTAGTGAAAAAATAAACAAATTGAAATACAAGTAGTTGAAACAAACATCAGAGTAATCAGGAAGTATATAGAGTATTTAGCAAAACGTTTCAATAACAATTTCGCATTGTGTAGGTGTTGGGTGAGGAAACGCTGGGACTGGAACCACCAAGGACGTTAAAGTTATTGCTTTAAATCCTTGGCATGAAATACCCCCAGCGATTTCCCTTGAAGATCCTCAATCTCATAGAGGCTATTCCCGACCGGTTTCACGATTCGACACTTTACGAACTTTCGTGCGAGCTTTGCATTAAAACCGCGCTTAAAATCGCTTTGTTGGAAATTCCTGCGATATACTTCTTGTCCTTTCCACGCTTCATAGGTAAGAAAAATTCAATTGGACCTCGAGATGGAAGACCTAGCCTACCTGTGGACATCAGGCTTGCGTTCATTTACATGAATGCCCAACAGGCAATAAAAAGAAATAAAAATAAAATAAAAAACCAAAATATATTCGAATAAAAAGCATATGTACTAAAGTCCCTCTTTTATATTACAGGTATTCTTCTTACGCAGTACGCAGCACCTATAGACGGACGTCCCTGGAAGTAGTAACTCTAATTCATCCCCTTACTTCCAGGCTTATCTACTAACATTATAAATAAATCTGCGGTGAGTACTAAACCTTATAATTATGTATAACTTTAGTATATAAAAAAACCCATGTCCGAAACTATGCAATTTAAATCTCTGGCCCTACCAGCAGTGTGAATTTGGCAGTACCAATGAAGCGAAAAAATGTGAAAACACCCTTTTTCCCAAATTCATTGAGCACCGCGGCTATTCCATCTAAAAGTATGGTCATGTGATTATTTGCATAACTACGGTACAGAACGGTATAAAAATATAGTAAAGTATACTTCATATACCTATTTAAAACAAAAAGGAAATTTTAGCAAAACTAACAATAGGCAGATAGATAGGCTTACTTACTAATCAAGGACATATCCGGGATAAACTTTCCCACTACTTGTATGCTTGACTTTCATGACTTTCCAACTCACTGTTAGTCTGATGTAGGGGACGTTTCTTTTACTTGACGCCAAATCACCCAATATCCAAATCCATCCATATATAGAAAGCTAGTCAGACTATTTTACCTCAACTTGCTGTAAGAACGGGCTCAGAAAAAGTTATCATACTAGGTGACAAACAGTTCTCAGTCCTTAATGGCAAAGTTCCCCAGGGCGTTATTACAGAATTGCACTAATAGTATGGTGACAGTTACAAAAGGTAACTAGCTTAGAAACTTAAGCGCCATAATTAAGTAAAATCTGCACTTTCTCTATAACTAACTGCGATTTGTGATATGGTGAAACACCTTCAAGCAAAACCGTCTCCCACTTCACCCTGACGTGAGCTAACAAAATCATTAGTGAAAAAATAAACAAATTGAAATACAAGTAGTTGAAACAAACATCAGAGTAATCAGGAAGTATATAGAGTATTTAGCAAAACGTTTCAATAACAATTTCGCATTGTGTAGGTGTTGGGTGAGGAAACGCTGGGACTGGAACCACCAAGGACGTTAAAGTTATTGCTTTAAATCCTTGGCATGAAATACCCCCAGCGATTTCCCTTGAAGATCCTCAATCTCATAGAGGCTATTCCCGACCGGTTTCACGATTCGACACTTTACGAACTTTCGTGCGAGCTTTGCATTAAAACCGCGCTTAAAATCGCTTTGTTGGAAATTCCTGCGATATACTTCTTGTCCTTTCCACGCTTCATAGGTAAGAAAAATTCAATTGGACCTCGAGATGGAAGACCTAGCCTACCTGTGGACATCAGGCTTGCGTTCATTTACATGAATGCCCAACAGGCAATAAAAAGAAATAATAATAAAATAAAAAACCAAAATATATTCGAATAAAAAGCATATGTACTAAAGTCCCTCTTTTATATTACAGGTATTTTTCTTACGCAGTACGCAGCACCTATAGACGGACGTCCCTGGAAGTAGTAACTCTAATTCATCCCCTTACTTCCAGGCTTATCTACTAACATTATAAATAAATCTGCGGTGAGTACTAAACCTTATAATTATGTATAACTTTAGTATATAAAAAAACCCATGTCCGAAACTATGCAATTTAAATCTCTGGCCCTACCAGCAGTGTGAATTTGGCAGTACCAATGAAGCGAAAAAATGTGAAAACACCCTTTTTCCCAAATTCATTGAGCACCGCGGCTATTCCATCTAAAAGTATGGTCATGTGATTATTTGCATAACTACGGTACAGAACGGTATAAAAATATAGTAAAGTATACTTCATATACCTATTTAAAACAAAAAGGAAATTTTAGCAAAACTAACAATAGGCAGATAGATAGGCTTACTTACTAATCAAGGACATATCCGGGATAAACTTTCCCACTACTTGTATGCTTGACTTTCATGACTTTCCAACTCACTGTTAGTCTGATGTAGGGGACGTTTCTTTTACTTGACGCCAAATCACCCAATATCCAAATCCAACCATATATAGAAAGCTAGTCAGACTATTTTACCTCAACTTGCTGTAAGAACGGGCTCAGAAAAAGTTATCATACTAGGTGACAAACAATTCTCAGTCCTTAATGGCAAAGTTCCCCAGGGCGTTATTACAGAATTGCACTAATAGTATGGTGACAGTTACAAAAGGTAACTAGCTTAGAAACTTAAGCGCCATAATTAAGTAAAATCTGCACTTTCTCTATAACTAACTGCGATTTGTGATATGGTGAAACACCTTCAAGCAAAACCGTCTCCCACTTCACCCTGACGTGAGCTAACAAAATCATTAGTGAAAAAATAAACAAATTGAAATACAAGTAGTTGAAACAAACATCAGAGTAATCAGGAAGTATATAGAGTATTTAGCAAAACGTTTCAATAACAATTTCGCATTGTGTAGGTGTTGGGTGAGGAAACGCTGGGACTGGAACCACCAAGGACGTTAAAGTTATTGCTTTAAATCCTTGGCATGAAATACCCCCAGCGATTTCCCTTGAAGATCCTCAATCTCATAGAGGCTATTCCCGACCGGTTTCACGATTCGACACTTTACGAACTTTCGTGCGAGCTTTGCATTAAAACCGCGCTTAAAATCGCTTTGTTGGAAATTCCTGCGATATACTTCTTGTCCTTTCCACGCTTCATAGGTAAGAAAAATTCAATTGGACCTCGAGATGGAAGACCTAGCCTACCTGTGGACATCAGGCTTGCGTTCATTTACATGAATGCCCAACAGGCAATAAAAAGAAATAAAAATAAAATAAAAAACCAAAATATATTCGAATAAAAAGCATATGTACTAAAGTCCCTCTTTTATATTACAGGTATTCTTCTTACGCAGTACGCAGCACCTATAGACGGACGTCCCTGGAAGTAGCAACTCTAATTCATCCCCTTACTTCCAGGCTTATCTACTAACATTATAAATAAATCTGCGGTGAGTACTAAACCTTATAATTATGTATAACTTTAGTATATAAAAAAACCCATGTCCGAAACTATGCAATTTAAATCTCTGGCCCTACCAGCAGTGTGAATTTGGCAGTACCAATGAAGCGAAAAAATGTGAAAACACCCTTTTTCCCAAATTCATTGAGCACCGCGGCTATTCCATCTAAAAGTATGGTCATGTGATTATTTGCATAACTACGGTACAGAACGGTATAAAAATATAGTAAAGTATACTTCATATACCTATTTAAAACAAAAAGGAAATTTTAGCAAAACTAACAATAGGCAGATAGATAGGCTTACTTACTAATCAAGGACATATCCGGGATAAACTTTCCCACTACTTGTATGCTTGACTTTCATGACTTTCCAACTCACTGTTAGTCTGATGTAGGGGACGTTTCTTTTACTTGACGCCAAATCACCCAATATCCAAATCCAACCATATATAGAAAGCTAGTCAGACTATTTTACCTCAACTTGCTGTAAGAACGGGCTCAGAAAAAGTTATCATACTAGGTGACAAACAATTCTCAGTCCTTAATGGCAAAGTTCCCCAGGGCGTTATTACAGAATTGCACTAATAGTATGGTGACAGTTACAAAAGGTAACTAGCTTAGAAACTTAAGCGCCATAATTAAGTAAAATCTGCACTTTCTCTATAACTAACTGCGATTTGTGATATGGTGAAACACCTTCAAGCAAAACCGTCTCCCACTTCACCCTGACGTGAGCTAACAAAATCATTAGTGAAAAAATAAACAAATTGAAATACAAGTAGTTGAAACAAACATCAGAGTAATCAGGAAGTATATAGATTATTTAGCAAAACGTTTCAATAACAATTTCGCATTGTGTAGGTGTTGGGTGAGGAAACGCTGGGACTGGAACCACCAAGGACGTTAAAGTTATTGCTTTAAATCCTTGGCATGAAATACCCCCAGCGATTTCCCTTGAAGATCCTCAATCTCATAGAGGCTATTCCCGACCGGTTTCACGATTCGACACTTTACGAACTTTCGTGCGAGCTTTGCATTAAAACCGCGCTTAAAATCGCTTTGTTGGAAATTCCTGCGATATACTTCTTGTCCTTTCCACGCTTCATAGGTAAGAAAAATTCAATTGGACCTCGAGATGGAAGACCTAGCCTACCTGTGGACATCAGGCTTGCGTTCATTTACATGAATGCCCAACAGGCAATAAAAAGAAATAAAAATAAAATAAAAAACCAAAATATATTCGAATAAAAAGCATATGTACTAAAGTCCCTCTTTTATATTACAGGTATTCTTCTTACGCAGTACGCAGCACCTATAGACGGACGTCCCTGGAAGTAGCAACTCTAATTCATCCCCTTACTTCCAGGCTTATCTACTAACATTATAAATAAATCTGCGGTGAGTACTAAACCTTATAATTATGTATAACTTTAGTATATAAAAAAACCCATGTCCGAAACTATGCAATTTAAATCTCTGGCCCTACCAGCAGTGTGAATTTGGCAGTACCAATGAAGCGAAAAAATGTGAAAACACCCTTTTTCCCAAATTCATTGAGCACCGCGGCTATTCCATCTAAAAGTATGGTCATGTGATTATTTGCATAACTACGGTACAGAACGGTATAAAAATATAGTAAAGTATACTTCATATACCTATTTAAAACAAAAAGGAAATTTTAGCAAAACTAACAATAGGCAGATAGATAGGCTTACTTACTAATCAAGGACATATCCGGGATAAACTTTCCCACTACTTGTATGCTTGACTTTCATGACTTTCCAACTCACTGTTAGTCTGATGTAGGGGACGTTTCTTTTACTTGACGCCAAATCACCCAATATCCAAATCCAACCATATATAGAAAGCTAGTCAGACTATTTTACCTCAACTTGCTGTAAGAACGGGCTCAGAAAAAGTTATCATACTAGGTGACAAACAATTCTCAGTCCTTAATGGCAAAGTTCCCCAGGGCGTTATTACAGAATTGCACTAATAGTATGGTGACAGTTACAAAAGGTAACTAGCTTAGAAACTTAAGCGCCATAATTAAGTAAAATCTGCACTTTCTCTATAACTAACTGCGATTTGTGATATGGTGAAACACCTTCAAGCAAAACCGTCTCCCACTTCACCCTGACGTGAGCTAACAAAATCATTAGTGAAAAAATAAACAAATTGAAATACAAGTAGTTGAAACAAACATCAGAGTAATCAGGAAGTATATAGAGTATTTAGCAAAACGTTTCAATAACAATTTCGCATTGTGTAGGTGTTGGGTGAGGAAACGCTGGGACTGGAACCACCAAGGACGTTAAAGTTATTGCTTTAAATCCTTGGCATGAAATACCCCCAGCGATTTCCCTTGAAGATCCTCAATCTCATAGAGGCTATTCCCGACCGGTTTCACGATTCGACACTTTACGAACTTTCGTGCGAGCTTTGCATTAAAACCGCGCTTAAAATCGCTTTGTTGGAAATTCCTGCGATATACTTCTTGTCCCGGGACAAACTTTATCGTACGGCATCTAGTATTATAGGTTTTTTCGTTTCTTAAATACGCTTTATGCAACGATTCCCGAATTTGCTGTCGGACAAGAGACATTTTATCATGAGGCCCGACTTCTAACTCTGGGTCGGACAAACTTTTCAGTTTTCTCGCTAGTTTATAAATACTACCATGACCGATCATGTTCATACCGAAAAGTGCAAAGTATGGTGTTACTCCAATCGCATTTTGAACTGAAGATCGCAACGAGAATTCAATCTCGGATAAATGCTTGTCCCACTCGGACTGATCACTCTGCAAGTATGAACGTACTGCAGCTAAAATGGATTGGTTAACCCGTTCCGACGCGTTCGCTTGCGGTGAATGAGTTGCCGTTCGTAAATGTTTCACTCCGAAGTTTCTTATCAAATCCGCGAATTCCTGACTTACAAATTGTTTACCGTTGTCCGATACCAACACTTCAGGCGTGCCAAATTTATGAAACACCTCACTGATTAAAAACTTACTAACGTTTTTAGTACTAGCTTTTGGCATAGCCTTAAGAAGCACAAATTTCGTCAGGTGATCCAACACGATAAAAATATAGCAATTTCCGGCTTTCGAACGCGGATACGGACCGAGGAAATCTACAAAAATGCGCTGAAAAGGCCGTTCACTAACCGCCTCTGCTCCCATAGGTGGTCGCAAAGTATTATTAGCAGGCTTTGATTCCTTGCAGATTTGGCAATTATTAACAAAATCGCGAACTTGAACGGTTAAATTTGGCCAATAGAAGTACTCTTTGATTCTACGAAGAGTCTTCCCCACGCCTCCGTGAGATGCTTGCGGTGAGTTGTGTGACTTGTCGATGATGGCCTTGGTCAATTCTTGAGGCACCCACAGTTTCCAGGAGAAATCCTCATTCAAGACCACACCATCATAAGGTCGCACTCTTTTGTAAACAAAACCCTCAACTACCTTTAAGTCAGGCAACCTTTCAGAATTTGCTTCTATGGTAGACGCAAGCTCTAAATAGTCCTCGGAATTAAATGCATTTGAGTCGAGGTCGACCAGCCCTGCTACATCTACACAGACTTCATCCATTTCGTAACGTGATAGGGTATCGGGTACTACATTTTGTTTCCCCTGCCTATGCTCTATGGTGAAATCATAAGCTTGCAAATGCAGGCTCCACCGAGCTAACCGGCCCACAAGGTCTTTCTGTGACATAAGCCATTTAAGACTACTGTGGTCGGTTATCACAGAGAAGGGCATAAGTTCTATGTAGGGCCTATTTCACTACTTCATTTCCACGCTTCATAGGTAAGAAAAATTCAATTGGACCTCGAGATGGAAGACCTAGCCTACCTGTGGACATCAGGCTTGCGTTCATTTACATGAATGCCCAACAGGCAATAAAAAGAAATAAAAATAAAATAAAAAACCAAAATATATTCGAATAAAAAGCATATGTACTAAAGTCCTTCTTTTATATTACAGGTATTCTTCTTACGCAGTACGCAGCACCTATAGACGGACGTCCCTGGAAGTAGTAACTCTAATTCATCCCCTTACTTCCAGGCTTATCTACTAACATTATAAATAAATCTGCGGTGAGTACTAAACCTTATAATTATGTATAACTTTAGTATATAAAAACACCCATGTCCGAAACTATGCAATTTAAATCTCTGGCCCTACCAGCAGTGTGAATTTGGCAGTACCAATGAAGCGAAAAAATGTGAAAACACCCTTTTTCCCAAATTCATTGAGCACCGCGGCTATTCCATCTAAACGTATGGTCATGTGATTATTTGCATAACTACGGTACAGAACGGTATAAAAATATAGTAAAGTATACTTCATATACCTATTTAAAACAAAAAGGAAATTTTAGCAAAACTAACAATAGGCAGATAGATAGGCTTACTTACTAATCAAGGACATATCCGGGATAAACTTTCCCACTACTTGTATGCTTGACTTTCATGACTTTCCAACTCACTGTTAGTCTGATGTAGGGGACGTTTCTTTTACTTGACGCCAAATCACCCAATATCCAAATCCATCCATATATAGAAAGCTAGTCAGACTATTTTACCTCAACTTGCTGTAAGAACGGCCTCAGAAAAAGTTATCATACTAGGTGACAAACAATTCTCAGTCCTTAATGGCAAAGTTCCCCAGGGCGTTATTACAGAATTGCACTAATAGTATGGTGACAGTTACAAAAGGTAACTAGCTTAGAAACTTAAGCGCCATAATTAAGTAAAATCTGCACTTTCTCTATAACTAACTGCGATTTGTGATATGGTGAAACACCTTCAAGCAAAACCGTCTCCCACTTCACCCTGACGTGAGCTAACAAAATCATTAGTGAAAAAATAAACAAATTGAAATACAAGTAGTTGAAACAAACATCAGAGTAATCAGGAAGTATATAGAGTATTTAGCAAAACGTTTCAATAACAATTTCGCATTGTGTAGGTGTTGGGTGAGGAAACGCTGGGACTGGAACCACCAAGGACGTTAAAGTTATTGCTTTAAATCCTTGGCATGAAATACCCCCAGCGATTTCCCTTGAAGATCCTCAATCTCATAGAGGCTATTCCCGACCGGTTTCACGATTCGACACTTTACGAACTTTCGTGCGAGCTTTGCATTAAAACCGCGCTTAAAATCGCTTTGTTGGAAATTCCTGCGATATACTTCTTGTCCTTTCCACGCTTCATAGGTAAGAAAAATTCAATTGGACCTCGAGATGGAAGACCTAGCCTACCTGTGGACATCAGGCTTGCGTTCATTTACATGAATGCCCAACAGGCAATAAAAAGAAATAAAAATAAAATAAAAAACCAAAATATATTCGAATAAAAAGCATATGTACTAAAGTCCCTCTTTTATATTACAGGTATTCTTCTTACGCAGTACGCAGCACCTATAGACGGACGTCCCTGGAAGTAGTAACTCTAATTCATCCCCTTACTTCCAGGCTTATCTACTAACATTATAAATAAATCTGCGGTGAGTACTAAACCTTATAATTATGTATAACTTTAGTATATAAAAAAACCCATGTCCGAAACTATGCAATTTAAATCTCTGGCCCTACCAGCAGTGTGAATTTGGCAGTACCAATGAAGCGAAAAAATGTGAAAACACCCTTTTTCCCAAATTCATTGAGCACCGCGGCTATTCCATCTAAAAGTATGGTCATGTGATTATTTGCATAACTACGGTACAGAACGGTATAAAAATATAGTAAAGTATACTTCATATACCTATTTAAAACAAAAAGGAAATTTTAGCAAAACTAACAATAGGCAGATAGATAGGCTTACTTACTAATCAAGGACATATCCGGGATAAACTTTCCCACTACTTGTATGCTTGACTTTCATGACTTTCCAACTCACTGTTAGTCTGATGTAGGGGACGTTTCTTTTACTTGACGCCAAATCACCCAATATCCAAATCCATCCATATATAGAAAGCTAGTCAGACTATTTTACCTCAACTTGCTGTAAGAACGGGCTCAGAAAAAGTTATCATACTAGGTGACAAACAGTTCTCAGTCCTTAATGGCAAAGTTCCCCAGGGCGTTATTACAGAATTGCACTAATAGTATGGTGACAGTTACAAAAGGTAACTAGCTTAGAAACTTAAGCGCCATAATTAAGTAAAATCTGCACTTTCTCTATAACTAACTGCGATTTGTGATATGGTGAAACACCTTCAAGCAAAACCGTCTCCCACTTCACCCTGACGTGAGCTAACAAAATCATTAGTGAAAAAATAAACAAATTGAAATACAAGTAGTTGAAACAAACATCAGAGTAATCAGGAAGTATATAGAGTATTTAGCAAAACGTTTCAATAACAATTTCGCATTGTGTAGGTGTTGGGTGAGGAAACGCTGGGACTGGAACCACCAAGGACGTTAAAGTTATTGCTTTAAATCCTTGGCATGAAATACCCCCAGCGATTTCCCTTGAAGATCCTCAATCTCATAGAGGCTATTCCCGACCGGTTTCACGATTCGACACTTTACGAACTTTCGTGCGAGCTTTGCATTAAAACCGCGCTTAAAATCGCTTTGTTGGAAATTCCTGCGATATACTTCTTGTCCTTTCCACGCTTCATAGGTAAGAAAAATTCAATTGGACCTCGAGATGGAAGACCTAGCCTACCTGTGGACATCAGGCTTGCGTTCACTTACATGAATGCCCAACAGGCAATAAAAAGAAATAATAATAAAATAAAAAACCAAAATATATTCGAATAAAAAGCATATGTACTAAAGTCCCTCTTTTATATTACAGGTATTCTTCTTACGCAGTACGCAGCACCTATAGACGGACGTCCCTGGAAGTAGCAACTCTAATTCATCCCCTTACTTCCAGGCTTATCTACTAACATTATAAATAAATCTGCGGTGAGTACTAAACCTTATAATTATGTATAACTTTAGTATATAAAAAAACCCATGTCCGAAACTATGCAATTTAAATCTCTGGCCCTACCAGCAGTGTGAATTTGGCAGTACCAATGAAGCGAAAAAATGTGAAAACACCCTTTTTCCCAAATTCATTGAGCACCGCGGCTATTCCATCTAAAAGTATGGTCATGTGATTATTTGCATAACTACGGTACAGAACGGTATAAAAATATAGTAAAGTATACTTCATATACCTATTTAAAACAAAAAGGAAATTTTAGCAAAACTAACAATAGGCAGATAGATAGGCTTACTTACTAATCAAGGACATATCCGGGATAAACTTTCCCACTACTTGTATGCTTGACTTTCATGACTTTCCAACTCACTGTTAGTCTGATGTAGGGGACGTTTCTTTTACTTGACGCCAAATCACCCAATATCCAAATCCATCCATATATAGAAAGCTAGTCAGACTATTTTACCTCAACTTTGAAATCTCCTTTTTTCAAAAAATGACTCATTGTTTTCGCTTTTTTTTTCTTTAAAAATTCTGTGCATGCCTATCGATTTTTCTTTATACATACATAACATTTTTACGAAATCTTTTTATTGTTGTGCCTGCATGTTTGTATTACGGATTTTCTTTAAAAAAAAATCAAACACACGCACACATTTCCTCACTGCGTTTTTTAACCTTATCTTTATTTTTTGTTCAAATTGCCTGTGACGATATATTTTTTTTGTCTTTCGAACTTATGTGGTCGAAGAAGTTAAAGCTAAATTTTGTTTTATTATAAAAACTGGTCAATAAAATTTATATTCCATTCCAAGATCATTACGAATTCTGAGCTTTATTAAAAAAATTAAAGAACGGATTCTTTTAATTGTTTGAAAAAGTAGAGCCTTTAAATCTGAACATACAAGTTCTTAAAAAAAATCCTTTTAAGAACTATTTTAGTTATGAACCTTTGTGCAATTAAAAGTATGTACTTCTATTTCGTGGGAGTCAAAAATTTCGTGTGATCATGTATTTCGGTAAAACGAACCATACTCAATCAAAAACTTGACTTCGAATTATTGTGTAGCTGCGTCCGTTGTTTGCATTTATTATGGCGATATGTACTACATTGTTAATTTTATACCTTCTATCTATTTTTTAGAGGTGTAGACTTAAAATTTAAATAATACATTTTTTTATATCAGCTTTTAAATAAAACATTATTTTAAATGTCATATTAGAGAATGTTATGTCAAAAAAAGTTCAAAACAGAGCATTTAAATATGAACTAAACAAAAATTAAATTTGAAAAAATGTACCGTTTGTCAATTGCAAACTGTGCCACAAAAAATTAAACGTCAACGAATGGTTTCGCAAATGCTATAAACGTAGAATAAATAAGAAATATTGATGCATATTACAATGTTTAAAATGCAACATTGAAGAAGTACAGATGATTACATTAAAAATCGGCCCGATTGTGTAAGACGTTGGCGTAAACGCCTGTCGTTTTTTGTAATAGATTAAAGTAACACACAACCCGTGTTCTTTAATCTACTACAAAATCTACTACCAATATATACTGAGAAGAAACCTTGCCAGGTATATGGGGTCTTAAAGGATTCCTCCATGTTCTGTAAAACGAGTCGATTTAAAAACGCTCGATTTGGAGAAATTTAATCTAATAGCAAATTTTTTCAGACTTTTTTGAAGTTTCATATTTTTTTAGAGCTTAAAATATCATACCTGAAATTAAAATACATCAATGGGGGCATTATTTATTTTTTGAAAACGAGAATTTTACTCGGAATCGGTTTACAGAACAGGGCCGTATGTATTTTTACTAATTAAATAACAAATAAAACATTGCGTTTTCAATAAAAAATATTTAGGTTTCTTTTAGCTTTTATTTTTGTGCGATTTAGCTTTTTAAAAATACCGATTTAACTTAATTTTTTCCTCCCAGATCCTGGCGACACTTTTAATTTATGAAAGACATCAAACATTTTTCTCCGTTTTAAATCATTTGGTTTTTATAATCGATTTTTCCATCACATTACAGAATATTATTATATAAACAAAAAAATAAAATGTTAAAAATAGTTTTTTTAAATAGATAATCCCCCCATTACGAATGGCGTCGTCGACGTCATATTAACATGGCATCAAAAACTGTCACTTGTCTACAATTTATCGACATCAATTGACTACTATGTATTAATATGCTCTATTAATTTTCGAAGCCTTAGCAAATATTAAAATATTGCCAATAGCAGTAAATTATTGTCGAGAACGAGTATACAAGTTACAAGTTTTAATGTCATCTTAATGTGTTGATGTGACGTCGACGACGCCATTCATAATAGGGAGAATATATCTTAATTATAAAGTTATCAAAAAAATTCTTATACATTCTTTGTTTGTTTTTGCTTTGTCAATATTTAGTATTTTGACTGTGCGAACTATTTGGATGTAAATGTACACACTGAGGCCGACGAGTTGCCCAATAATGGAGTAAAAACAAGTCCCAATATGAATCCAGTACGTCAAAAAAACACAAGAGAAACCAATAATCGGCAAATAAAAAAAAATAAATTTCTGGTCGACTTATTAGATGATGGCGATGAACAGAATAACATGGAAAATACAAAGGACGACACGCAAAATAAAAATGAAATGTTCGAATACGACATGGAAGAGGACGACGATGGCGTGGAGATAGTAAATGATGAGAATAACGAAGTAGAAGGTACAGAAGAGGATAATTTGTTATTCTTAAGATCAAGTTCTATAGAAGATGTTGTAGGCGATAATGGTGGCGTTGTAGGTAAGTCAGGCAGTAAAAAATATCGTTCACATGTACGTGGTGAAGCATATTGTAATTTATGCGACAAAACATTTCAATACTATTCGCTATATCGCAATCACATGATCAAACATTCCAATGTAACGCCCTACAAATGTGAATACTGTAGCAAAGCCTTTAAATCTAAACAAGCTATACGTTATCACATGAATACTCATACTAAGGAAGTACAATATACGTGTCCATTGTGCCCCATGACTTATGGCACAGAAAATCAATTTATAACACATGTTTTGAATCACGAAAATGAAACATGTTTTCCATGTATGGTGTGTGCAAAAATCCTTAAGACCGACCAAGATCGTGAGGAACATTTGTCTACCCACACAGAAGAGCGTCCTTTTGGTTGTAACTACTGTAACAAACGTTTTCGTCAAAAGCATCATCTTTCAAACCATTTAAAATTACATTGTCAGTATCGTTGTGATTTCTGCAAAGCGGAGTTCACTTCGACACAAACTCAAAGGCGTCCTTATGCTTGTGCCTCTTGCGAAGAATACCCCGAAATTAGAATACAAGTTGAAAAACAACGTTCGAAATCTTTAAATAATAGCGAGGTAAATCCCTTGGAAATAAAAACTCATGATGGTGGCGGTGATGGTGGTGGTGGTGGTGGCGGCGGTAGGACAAAAGATGCTGATAACACTGAATGTGTTGATTTGGCAACGGATGACGATGATGATGAAAGCGAGACCACCACGAGTAAGATGGGAGGATCAAATGCTCGAAATCGAGTAACATGCCAATATTGTACACGTGCGTATAAAAATAGTAGTGCACTTAATTATCATATGCGCCAAAAACATGCTCATGTATGGAGAGATGTGAATTGAGATAAAAAAAAGTTTTAAACATTAAAATAATAATAAAAAATGGGATTTATAGGAGATAACATTAAATTAAAAATTTTAAAAACCCTGAAGAAAATGTATGATAACTGCAAAACGGCTGCACCGTTTTTTTTTCAAATATAGGTTAGATCACTTTAGCCACCTTTCGAATAAAATAATTAAAATTACAATCGATCAAGCCGTTTGGAAGCTACGGTGCCACAAACACACAGATTCAAGAGGATACCGCTAGAAAATAGGTGATAACTTGTGAATGGCTAGACCGATTTCCTTTAAGCTAAGAACTCTCTCGATCAAGTCACCTTTTAAACACAAAGAACTAAATTAAAATCGGTCCAGCCATTTGGGCTCTACGAGAGAACAGACAGACATACAGATACACACTACAAACTTATAACACCCCTCTTTTTTGGTCGGGGGTTAAAAAGATTCTGAATGAGAAAAATTTGTAGAAAAATTGAAACAAAACGCATTTATTGGGATTAATAGAAGAGGGAATGAAAAATCAAAAGGAGATAGAAAGGACACTAACTTCTTGATGAAGAAAAGTACAGAGCACTCACTGGTCTTGTTAGAATGTTTTTTCTTACTAATGATAGGCCTCCGATTTTGACGAAACTTGGCACGTTTCTTCAGTTTGGTGTTATTGGAAAATTTGGTTAACATTTTTTTAATTAAAAATTTTGAAAATAATTCGACATTAAAAATTTTCAAAAATTTTTTTTGTAATTGTCATAATTTTTGGTCTGTTGGTTGATGATAGTTAACAACATATTTTTTATAATATTAAGGACTAAGCTGGGATTAGAAAACAATTATTTTTGAAAAATTTTCTTTCAGAAAAATTTTTTTTAGTTAAAATAAATTTTAATTTCTCAATTTTTAAGAAAAATGCATTTTCGATTTTTTTTAATTTTTATGTTAAATAGTTCTCTAATAGGTTCTCTATATTTACAGGTTTGAAGTGGTTTGTTTTCTTTAAATAAAGAAATCAAGAATTTTTGAACATTACACTTTTGAAAAGAATGGGTTGAAATGGGTTAATAAGGCAGAGAAAGATTTTAGTAGTTTCTGTAAAGTATTTGATTTTACGTATTATAATATAATTTTGGTCAATATTTTTTAACGTTACGGATTAGAAAAAGTACTTTTTATGTCGTGGAGGTACTACGGTATTTAAAAAATGAAAAAGTACTGCAAATAGTACAATAGTACTGAATTTTCCATCACTGTACTTGATGCTCTATTTTTTAAATGAATTTAAATCTCTTATAAATCCCATATTAAGAGAAGTAAATCAAGTGAATAAGAAAAATTATAATAGATTTTCCATTATAATAAGTATACTTATATATAAGTTGAATTAAGACACAATATACAAAAACTTCCCCTTTTTAGTGAACTCTTACAATATTTAAAAATTATTATGTATAAACCAACCAACATTTATATTATAAACTATATGGTGAACCTTACAGCATTCCACATATTTCTCTAGTCTTCTTTTCCTTTCCACAACCTATAATAAATAATTTGATTATTGACTATTAATTTTACAGTATTCCTATTTTTCACATTAGATATTTATTTTTTATTAAAAGAACTGAGAATAATTTAAAACCCAATTATTTTAAAAATAATAAATACATATATCGATGGTGTTGCGCAAAAATGGTCAATTTCATACTCTTTTCCACAGCAGATTGTCCCTTTTTACGCGACACCATCGATATTTAGTAGTAATAAGCATAAAATTATATTTTTCTATTAGTTCTTAATTATATTATCTATTTAATTAATTGTATATAATTATAATTATATTAAGTAATTTAAAAAGTTTTTGACACGGTCTGGATTTTTATCCTCTCCGATTTCAATTAAATTCGACATATGTATGTATATATTCTACTTTTATATGCGCATCACAAACCGAAAGAATTAGTTCGATACCTCTAATAATTCTATTTTATGTCGTTCTAAACTTGAATAACTTTAGAGGACGTCATCGAATATTAATAATTTCGATGTCATTCGAAAGGTTTCAGTCTCCTTTCAAAAAAATATTGATTAAAAAGGACACAGCGTTCTGCTATAATATGCTATATGTTGAATTTCATTAAAATCGGAGATGATAAAAATCCAAGCCCCTGTTTTTGTGTCGAAAATTTTTGAAATTAGTCTATTAAAGCAGAAAAAAGTAAGTTTGTATCAGAGATTAGAAAATTATCAATTTTCAATAAAAAATAACTAAAAAAAAATTAGAAATAATTTGCTGACTAATGGAAAAGTTAGATAATAATTAGAAAATAATCAGGCCCAATGTGTTTGTTGTAAATTCCAAACGAAAAAAGTGCTGCTTATATTATTTCGCATGAAGACTCAAAATGTTGTAGATACATTTCATATGTTTTTCACAAAATAAACAGAGTACCACTTCTGCAACACTTTTTTATGAGAAATTCGTGACAATTTTTTTTTATATGAACTTTTGACAGCAGTTCGCACGAAATGATGAACACAGTACCATGCTTATGATGTATGGGATTGTAGAAGTTGTTCTCGATTATCGGGTATATACAAACGAAGCAGCGAGCCAAACTTGACAATATTTATTTTTGAAATAAAAAAATTTTTTTTTGTCATGGCTTAATGTCCTTGCTGAACTTGTTGCCTGTTCGCCGATGTCGAAAGAGTGCTTTCTTTCGAACAATTACATTTTCAATTCAATTTTATTAATCTATAAATAACTGAGCCCCGTGGGCCATAAATAGTTAACAAATACCTACATAACAAAAGCTATATATATACAAAACGTATATTAAAATATTAAGCTTAAAATTACATATACAAATAATAATGAATACAAATTATAATAACAAGTAATAAATAGGCAAAAAGAAAAAGAAAGATAACATAGAAAATAAATTGCTAATTATGTCTTATGTTCAAGATATACTAAAATCTTGGTTCTAAAAGTTTGATGCGATCATTCAAATGACATATGATTAAAATTTCTAGATAGTCGTTCATGAAGCGACCGTTCCAAAATAAATGTTACGCCCCTATTGCCGTTCTCAACTCAGTTTGGTCGTCTGATAGTCGAACTAACTTTCACGTTACCAATTTTTTTTTAGTATTTTGAAGCACAACTGTTTCAGTTGAATTATTATGGCGTTACAGACTTAAAATATCAAGTTTGACAGAAAAGCAGACAAATTATTGAGATTTAAGAAAATAAAACACTCAGACGACCAAACTAATAGCCCTTGAAAGTATGCTGCGTTGCTGAATTGACGATTTAAAACAAAAACAATTCCTAAAAATTTGTTTTTGCTTTAAACGTCATTGTGCGAAAGAAAGAACTCTTTCGATATCGGCGAACAGGCAAAGCAGTTAGGTATAAATGGATTAAAATCATTGCTAAAGTTTTATATTTTTAAATTAAAATCGTTACATCTTTATTAAAGAATTAAACCTAAAATTGTTCGTTATAAAATTTTTGTTTATTAGTTTAACTTACAATCCGAAGTGATTCCGACATGCATGCATTCACGTACATATAACTTGTCTTTGCAATAGACTTGTTCAATTCACAAACTGTTGTACGTGTTGTAGATCGTAGAAATGTTGTTGGCAATTTCCATATAAACATGTTTTTTCTAAGCAAATGTTTATTTGGAAATTACCACCAACATTTTTACGATCTACAACACGTACAGGTTCTGAATTGGTCAACTATATCATGTCTCACTATATGTTTTAAGCAGTTTACAACGCTCTTTAATCTCTTTTTAAACTCGTCCAACAAAGTCTTCAATTATAATGACGTCTTTGATTTTTACTAAGAGCTAACAGTACAAGATCATCAGGTGATTTTGTGTCAAAATTAAAAGGTTCTATAATGTGTTTAACTTTTTGCTGATGAAACTGTGGAGTCAAATATTTTAAAGGCAACGGATCCAAATACTTTTTATCACCAATGCTTAAAAAACGACCTATAACTGATGGTTCTGCTAATGAATGCTGCAGTAACAATTGTGAGATGTCTGTGACACAATATTCATTGGAGGTGGGAATAAAAAATGTACGTTTTTCTGATATATCCAGGCGATCACAATCTATGAATGGTATTTCAAAGTCTGATTCGGCGCAATATTGTTGGGGTTTTATCATAGCTCTAGTGGGCAGTGTCTTCTGATGCGTTTCAAATTTGACGGCTAATGCAGTTGTTAGATCTATGGTGGCAGTTGTTGAATCTGATTTTATATTACCATCACAGGAGTTTTCTTGTACTTTTAATTTCTTAATAGCTGTTGTTAAGCTACCCATGTTTGTACTTGTTGCTTGTGGATTTAATACAGGCAGCTCGAATTTTACTGCCGTCTTATTATCACAGGAAGATTGCAACTTTGGCAATACAAAACCGGTATGTTTTTCTCTCAAGTCATTATTGGTATGTTTATCTTGCAATTGCTTTAATAAAAATTGGTTAAGTTGTGTAGATGGATTGTTAGGTTGAACTGTATTAGGATTAGTATTATGATCAATATTCTTCATATTGCCTCCCGGAATTTTTAGTAGTGGTATGTTAAATTTCGGCGAACTACAAGCTGCCGCTTCTGCAGCTGTCTGGGTATCACATTTATTTTTAATTGCATTTAACAACAATTGATTTTCTTGTTTACTGCTCACAAATGTTTTTATATTAATTTCCATGGAATCCCCTTTGTATTTGTCGCAAAAAATTTTGATATTGCACAATAAGTTTATTTAGTACATACAGTTGCTTGCTTTTTAAGAACAGTATAATAAATATTTTTAATAATAAAAATATAGAACAAAAACTTTCGAAACTTCTTAAAAACGTAAATGACGCATTAAATAAAAAATGGCTTAATTTTGATCGGCGTGAACAAATCAAACTCACCACAACAAACCGTAACAGCTGTCCGTTGTTCTTTCTGTTGTTGCTATTGTATTATTTGATAAGTGGTGAATTATTTTAACTGAGAAAAGATACAGTAAGCAATGAATATAATAAAATAAATAATTTAAAAGGCTCTTAGATATATTAAAACATTTCTTTTTTTCGTACCCAAGAATTAGTTTAGATTTAACAACAAAAACACTTTTTTGGGGAATGTAAAAGTCTTTTAAATTTCATTTGAACAAAACGGCTCACAAAGACCCAAAGAGTATTTTTGCTGTAAAATCTAAAATAATTCCTTTTTTGCGGAATGGAAAAGTTTGTTGGTGATTATCACCCCATAGTTTTATTTTTTACCCACAAAGCTGTACGCAGTTTGTTTTCTATTGGTCTAAGCTTGATTTTGGCTTTTGATTTAATCTTGCACAAGAATTACTTTAAATTTTACAGCAAAAATACTTTTTGGGGTTTTTTGAGCATTTTTTGCGGAATGGAAAAGTTTGTTGGTGATTATCACCCCATAGTTTTATTTTTTACCCAAAAACCTGTACGCAGTTTCTTTTCTATTGGTCTAAGCTTAATTTTGGCTTTTGATTTAATCTTGCACAAGAATTATTTTAGATTTTACAGCAAAAATACTTTTTGGGTGTTTTTGAGCACTTTTTTCGGAATGGAAAAGTTTGTTGGTGATTATCACCCCATAGTTTTATTTTTTACCCAAAAAACTGTACGCAGTTTGTTTTCTATTGGTCTAAGCTTAATTTTGGCTTTTGTTTTAATCTTGCACAAGAATTATTTTAGATTTTACAGCAAAAATACTTTTTGGGTGTTTTTGAGCATTTTTTGCGGAATGGAAAAGTTTGTTGGTGATTATCACCCCATAGTTTTATTTTTTACCCAAAAACCTGTACGCAGTTTGTTTTCTATTGGTCTAAGCTTAATTTTGGCTTTTGATTTAATCTTGCACAAGAATTATTTTAGATTTTACAGCAAAAATACTTTTTGGGTGTTTTTGAGCACTTTTTTCGGAATGGAAAAGTTTGTTGGTGATTATCACCCCATAGTTTTATTTTTTACCCAAAAAACTGTACGCAGTTTGTTTTCTATTGGTCTAAGCTTAATTTTGGCTTTTGCTTTAATCTTGCACAAGAATTAGTTTAGCTTTTTACAGTAAAAATACTTTTTGGGTGTTTTTGAGCATTTTTTGTGGAATGGAAAAGTTTGTTGGTGAATATCACCCCATAGTTTTATTTTTTATCCAAAACACTGTACGCAGTTTGTTTTCTATTGATCCAAGCTTCAATTTGGCTTTTGTTTTAATCTTGCACAAGAATTATTTTCGATTTTACAGCAAAAATACTTTTTTGGTGTTTTTGAGCAAATTTTGCGGAATGTAAAAGTTTGTTGGTGATTATCACCCGATAGTTTTATTTTTTACCCAAAACCCTGTACGCAGTTTGTTTTCTATTGATCTAAGCTTTAATTTGGCTTTTGTTTTAATCTTGCACAAGAATTATTTTAGAGTTTACAGCAAAAATACTTTTTGGGTGTTTTTGAGCAAATTTCGCGGAATGTAAAAGTTTGTTGGTGATTATCACCCCATAGTTTTATTTTTTACCCAAAAAACCGTACGCAGTTTGTTTTCTATTGGTTTAAGCTTGATTTTGGCTTTTGTTTTAATCTTGCACAAAAATTATTTTAGATTTTACAGCAAAAATACTTTTTGGGTGTTTTTGAGCATTTTTTGCGGAATGGAAAAGTTTGTTGGTGATTATCACCCCATAGTTTTATTTTTTACCCAAAAAACTGTACGCAGTTTGTTTTCTGTTGGTCTATGCTTGATTTTGGCTTTTGACTTAATCTTGCACAAGAATTATTTTAGATTTTACAGCAAAAATACTTTTTGGGTGTTTTTGAGCATTTTTTGCGGAATGGAAAAGTTTGTTGGTGATTATCACCCCATAGTTTTATTTTTTACCCAAAAAACTGTACGCAGTTTGTTTTCTATTGGTTTAAGCTGGATTTTGGCTTTTGATTTAATATTGCACAAGAATTATTTTAGATTTTACAGCAAAAATACTTTTTGGGTGTTTTGGAGCATTTTTTTCGGAATGGAAAAGTTTGTTGGTGATTATCACCCCATAGTTTTATTTTTTACCCAAAAAACTGTACGCAGTTTGTTTTCTATTGGTTTAAGCTTGATTTTGGCTTTTGACTTAATCTTGCACAAGAATTATTTTAGATTTTACAGCAAAAATACTTTTTGGGTGTTTTTGAGCATTTTTTGCGGAATGGAAAAGTTTGTTGGTGATTATCACCCCATAGTTTTATTTTTTACCCAAAAAACTGTACGCAGTTTGTTTTCTGTTGGTCTATGCTTGATTTTGGCTTTTGACTTAATCTTGCACAAGAATTATTTTAGATTTTACAGCAAAAATACTTTTTGGGTGTTTTTGAGCATTTTTTGCGGAATGGAAAAGTTTGTTGGTGATTATCACCCCATAGTTTTATTTTTTACCCAAAAAACTGTACGCAGTTTGTTTTCTATTGGTTTAAGCTTGATTTTGGCTTTTGATTTAATATTGCACAAGAATTATTTTAGATTTTACAGCAAAAATACTTTTTGGGTGTTTTGGAGCATTTTTTGCGGAATGGAAAAGTTTGTTGGTGATTATCACCCCATAGTTTTATTTTTTACCCAAAAAACTGTACGCAGTTTGTTTTCTATTGGTCTAAGCTTAATTTTGGCTTTTGTTTCAATCTTGCACAAGAATTATTTTAGATTTTACAGCAAAAATACTTTTTGGGTGTTTTTGAGCATTTTTGGCGGAATTGAAAAGTTTGTTGGTGATTATCACCCCATAGTTTTATTTTTTACCCAAAAAATTGTACGCAGTTTGTTTTCTATTGGTTTAAGCTTGATTTTGGCTTTTGACTTAATCTTGCACAAGAATTATTTTAGATTTTACAGCAAAAATACTTTTTGGGTGTTTTTGAGCATTTTTTGCGGAATGGAAAAGTTTGTTGGTGATTATCACCCCATAGTTTTATTTTTTACCCAAAAAACTGTACGCAGTTTTGTTTTCTATTGGTTTAAGCTTGATTTTGGCTTTGGTTTCAATCTTGCACAAGAATTATTTTAGATTTTACAGCAAAAATACTTTTTGGGTGTTTTTGAGCATTTTTTGCGGAATGGAAAAGTTTGTTAGTGATTATCACCCCATAGTTTTATTTTTTACCCAAAAAACTGTACGCAGTTTGTTTTCTGTTGGTCTATGCTTGATTTTGGCTTTTGACTTAATCTTGCACAAGAATTATTTTAGATTTTACAGCAAAAATACTTTTTGGGTGTTTTTGAGCATTTTTTGCGGAATAGAAAAGTTTGTTGGTGATTATCGCCCCATAGTTTTATTTTTTACCCAAAAAACTGTACGTAGTTTGTTTTCTATTGGTCTAAGCTTGATTTTGGCTTTTGATTTAATCTTGCACAAGAATTTTTTTAGATTTTACAGCAAAAATACTTTTTGGGTGTAACGCAGTTCGTTTTGTAAGGAGTTTAACTGTATACTGGTATTTCTTTTTTTTGTGCACAGTCATTATTTTATATACTTTGATTGTAACGAAATTAATCAATAACAAGTAAGTATTAAAATATCGGCGTGTTTATTATAGCCGAGCTTTACTGTACAATTGAACTGTACGTTTCTTAAGTCTTTGCATGATTTTGTTTTGTTTTAAAACTCACCACAGCAAATAAAAGAAAACAATGGAAAAATGTATACACAAACAGCTGTTACGGTTTGTTGGAGTTTGATTTGTTCACATACGTCATTTTAACAGTATGGCTTAATTTTGATCGGCGTGAACAAATCAAACTCACCACAACAAACCGTAACAGCTGTCCGTTGTTCTTTCTGTTGTTGCTATTGTATTATTTGATAAGTGGTGAATTATTTTAACTGAGAAAAGATACAGTAAGCAATGAATATAATAAAATAAATAATTTAAAAGGCTCTTAGATATATTAAAACATTTCTTTTTTTCGTACCCAAGAATTAGTTTAGATTTAACAACAAAAACACTTTTTTGGGGAATGTAAAAGTCTTTTAAATTTCATTTGAACAAAACGGCTCACAAAGACCCAAAGAGTATTTTTGCTGTAAAATCTAAAATAATTCCTTTTTTGCGGAATGGAAAAGTTTGTTGGTGATTATCACCCCATAGTTTTATTTTTTACCCACAAAGCTGTACGCAGTTTGTTTTCTATTGGTCTAAGCTTGATTTTGGCTTTTGATTTAATCTTGCACAAGAATTACTTTAAATTTTACAGCAAAAATACTTTTTGGGGTTTTTTGAGCATTTTTTGCGGAATGGAAAAGTTTGTTGGTGATTATCACCCCATAGTTTTATTTTTTACCCAAAAACCTGTACGCAGTTTCTTTTCTATTGGTCTAAGCTTAATTTTGGCTTTTGATTTAATCTTGCACAAGAATTATTTTAGATTTTACAGCAAAAATACTTTTTGGGTGTTTTTGAGCACTTTTTTCGGAATGGAAAAGTTTGTTGGTGATTATCACCCCATAGTTTTATTTTTTACCCAAAAAACTGTACGCAGTTTGTTTTCTATTGGTCTAAGCTTAATTTTGGCTTTTGTTTTAATCTTGCACAAGAATTATTTTAGATTTTACAGCAAAAATACTTTTTGGGTGTTTTTGAGCATTTTTTGCGGAATGGAAAAGTTTGTTGGTGATTATCACCCCATAGTTTTATTTTTTACCCAAAAACCTGTACGCAGTTTGTTTTCTATTGGTCTAAGCTTAATTTTGGCTTTTGATTTAATCTTGCACAAGAATTATTTTAGATTTTACAGCAAAAATACTTTTTGGGTGTTTTTGAGCACTTTTTTCGGAATGGAAAAGTTTGTTGGTGATTATCACCCCATAGTTTTACTTTTTACCCAAAAAACTGTACGCAGTTTGTTTTCTATTGGTCTAAGCTTAATTTTGGCTTTTGTTTTAATCTTGCACAAGAATTATTTTAGATTTTACAGCAAAAATACTTTTTGGGTGTTTTTGAGCATTTTTTGCGGAATGGAAAAGTTTGTTGGTGACTATCACCCCATAGTTTTATTTTTTACCCAAAAAACTGTACGCAGTTTGTTTTCTATTGATCTAACCTTAATTTTGGCTTTTGTTTCAATCTTGCACAAGAATTATTTTAGATTTTACAGCAAAAATACTTTTTTAGTGTTTTTGAGCATTTTTTGCGGAATGGAAAAGTTTGTTGGTGATTATCACCCCATAGTTTTATTTTTCACCCAAAAACCTGTACGCAGTTTGTTTTCTATTGGTCTAAGCTTAATTTTAGCTTTTGATTTAATCTTGCACAAGAATTATTTTAGATTCTACAGCAAAAATACTTTTTGGGTGTTTTTGAGCATTTTTTGCGGAAGGGAAAAGTTTGTTGGTGATTATCACCCCATAGTTTTATTTTTCACCCAAAAAACTGTACGCAGTTTGTTTTCTATTGGTCTAAGCTTAATTTTGGCTTTTGTTTTAATCTTGCACAAGAATTATTTTAGATTTTACAGCAAAAATACTTTTTGGGTGTTTTTGAGCATTTTTTGCGGAATGGAAAAGTTTGTTGGTGAATATCACCCCATAGTTTTATTTTTTTACCCAAAAACCTGTACGCAGTTTGTTTTCTATTGGTCTAAGCTTAATTTTGGCTTTTGATTTAATCTTGCACAAGAATTATTTTAGATTTTACAGCAAAAATACTTTTTGGGTGTTTTTGAGCATTTTTTGCGGAATGGAAAAGTTTGTTGGTGATTATCACCCCATAGTTTTATTTTTTACCCAAAAAACTGTACGCAGTTTATTTTCTATTGGTCTAAGCTTAATTTTGGCTTTTGTTTTAATCTTGCACAAGAATTATTTTAGATTTTACAGCAAAAATACTTTTTGGGTGTTTTTGAGCATTTTTTGCGGAATGGAAAAGTTTGTTGGTGATTATCACCCCATAGTTTTATTTTTTACCCAAAAACCTGTACGCAGTTTGTTTTCTATTGGTCTAAGCTTAATTTTGGCTTTTGATTTAATCTTGCGCAAGAATTATTTTAGATTTTACAGCAAAAATACTTTTTGGGTGTTTTTGAGCACTTTTTTCGGAATGGAAAAGTTTGTTGGTGATTATCACCCCATAGTTTTATTTTTTACCCAAAAAACTGTACGCAGTTTGTTTTCTATTGGTCTAAGCTTAATTTTGGCTTTTGTTTTAATCTTGCACAAGAATTATTTTAGATTTTACAGCAAAAATACTTTTTGGGTGTTTTTGAGCATTTTTTGCGGAATGGAAAAGTTTGTTGGTGACTATCACCCCATAGTTTTATTTTTTACCCAAAAAACTGTACGCAGTTTGTTTTCTATTGATCTAACCTTAATTTTGGCTTTTGTTTCAATCTTGCACAAGAATTATTTTAGATTTTACAGCAAAAATACTTTTTGGGTGTTTTTGAGCATATTTTGCGGAATGGAAAAGTTTGTTGGTGATTATCACCCCATAGTTTTATTTTTTACCCAAAAAACTGTACGCAGTTTGTTTTCTATTGATTTAACCTTAATTTTGGCTTTTGTTTCAATCTTGCACAAGAATTATTTTAGATTTTACAGCAAAAATACTTTTTGGGTGTTTTTGAGCATTTTTGCGGAATGGAAAAGTTTGTTGGTGACTATCACCCCATAGTTTTATTTTTTACCCAAAAAACTGTTCGCAGTTTGTTTTCTATTGATCTAACCTTAATTTTGGCTTTTGTTTCAATCTTGCACAAGAATTAGTTTAGATTTTACAGCAAAAATACTTTTTGGGTGTTTTTGAGCATTTTTTGCGGAATGGAAAAGTTTGTTGGTGATTATCACCCCATAGTTTTATTTTTTACCCAAAAAACTGTACGCAGTTTATTTTCTATTGGTCTAAGCTTAATTTTGGCTTTTGTTTTAATCTTGCACAAGAATTATTTTAGATTTTACAGCAAAAATACTTTTTGGGTGTTTTTGAGCATTTTTTGCGGAATGGAAAAGTTTGTTGGTGATTATCACCCCATAGTTTTATTTTTCACCCAAAAAACTGTACGCAGTTTATTTTCCATTGGTCTAGGCTTAATTTTAGCTTTTGTTTTAATCTTGCACAAGAATTATTTTAGATTTTACAGCAAAAATACTTTTTGGGTGTTTTTGAGCATTTTTTGCGGAATGGAAAAGTTTGTTGGTGATTATCACCCCATAGTTTTATTTTTTACCCAAAAAACTGTACGCAGTTTGTTTTCTATTCGTCTAAGCTTAATTTTGGTCTTTGTATCAATCTTGCACAAGAATTATTTTAGATTTTACAGCAAAAATACTTTTTGGGTGTTTTTGAGCATTTTTGCGGAGTGGAAAAGTTTGTTGGTGATTATCAACCCATAGTTTTATTTTTTACCCAAAAAACTGTACGCAGTTTGTTTTCTATTGATTTAACCTTAATTTTGGCTTTTGTTTCAATCTTGCACAAGAATTATTTTAGATTTTACAGCAAAAATACTTTTTGGGTGTTTTTGAGCATTTTTTGCGGAATGGAAAAGTTTGTTGGTGATTATCACCCCATAGTTTTATTTTTTACCCACAAAGCTGTACGCAGTTTGTTTTCTATTGGTCTAAGCTTAATTTTGGCTTTTGTTTTAATCTTGCACAAGAATTATTTTAGATTTTACAGCAAAAATACTTTTTGGGTGTTTTTGAGCATTTTTTGCGGAATGGAAAAGTTTGTTGGTGATTATCACCCCATAGTTTTATTTTTTACCCAAAAACCTGTACGCAGTTTGTTTTCTATTGGTCTAAGCTTAATTTTGGCTTTTGATTTAATCTTGCACAAGAATTATTTTAGATTTTACAGCAAAAATACTTTTTGGGTGTTTTTGAGCACTTTTTTCGGAATGGAAAAGTTTGTTGGTGATTATCACCCCATAGTTTTATTTTTTACCCAAAAAACTGTACGCAGTTTGTTTTCTATTGGTCTAAGCTTAATTTTGGCTTTTGTTTTAATCTTGCACAAGAAATATTTTAGATTTTACAGCAAAAATACTTTTAATCACCAACAAACTTTTCCATTCCGAAAAAAGTGCTCAAAAACACCCAAAAAGTATTTTTGCTGTAAAATCTAAAATAATTCTTGTGCAAGATTAAATCAAAAGCCAAAATTAAGCTTAGACCAATAGAAAACAAACTGCGTACAGGTTTTTGGGTAAAAAATAAAACTATGGGGTGATAATCACCAACAAACTTTTCCATTCCGCAAAAAATGCTCAAAAACACCCAAAAAGTATTTTTGCTGTAAAATCTAAAATAATTCTTGTGCAAGATTAAAACAAAAGCCAAAATTAAGCTTAGACCAATAGAAAACAAACTGCGTACAGCTTTGTGGGTAAAAAATAAAACTATGGGGTGATAATCACCAACAAACTTTTCCATTCCGCAAAAAATGCTCAAAAACACCCAAAAAGTATTTTTGCTGTAAAATCTAAAATAATTCTTGTGCAAGATTGAAACAAAAGCCAAAATTAAGGTTAAATCAATAGAAAACAAACTGCGTACAGTTTTTTGGGTAAAAAATAAAACTATGGGTTGATAATCACCAACAAACTTTTCCACTCCGCAAAAATGCTCAAAAACACCCAAAAAGTATTTTTGCTGTAAAATCTAAAATAATTCTTGTGCAAGATTGATACAAAGACCAAAATTAAGCTTAGACGAATAGAAAACAAACTGCGTACAGTTTTTTGGGTAAAAAATAAAACTATGGGGTGATAATCACCAACAAACTTTTCCATTCCGCAAAAAATGCTCAAAAACACCCAAAAAGTATTTTTGCTGTAAAATCTAAAATAATTCTTGTGCAAGATTAAAACAAAAGCTAAAATTAAGCCTAGACCAATGGAAAATAAACTGCGTACAGTTTTTTGGGTGAAAAATAAAACTATGGGGTGATAATCACCAACAAACTTTTCCATTCCGCAAAAAATGCTCAAAAACACCCAAAAAGTATTTTTGCTGTAAAATCTAAAATAATTCTTGTGCAAGATTAAAACAAAAGCCAAAATTAAGCTTAGACCAATAGAAAATAAACTGCGTACAGTTTTTTGGGTAAAAAATAAAACTATGGGGTGATAATCACCAACAAACTTTTCCATTCCGCAAAAAATGCTCAAAAACACCCAAAAAGTATTTTTGCTGTAAAATCTAAACTAATTCTTGTGCAAGATTGAAACAAAAGCCAAAATTAAGGTTAGATCAATAGAAAACAAACTGCGAACAGTTTTTTGGGTAAAAAATAAAACTATGGGGTGATAGTCACCAACAAACTTTTCCATTCCGCAAAAAATGCTCAAAAACACCCAAAAAGTATTTTTGCTGTAAAATCTAAAATAATTCTTGTGCAAGATTGAAACAAAAGCCAAAATTAAGGTTAAATCAATAGAAAACAAACTGCGTACAGTTTTTTGGGTAAAAAATAAAACTATGGGGTGATAATCACCAACAAACTTTTCCATTCCGCAAAATATGCTCAAAAACACCCAAAAAGTATTTTTGCTGTAAAATCTAAAATAATTCTTGTGCAAGATTGAAACAAAAGCCAAAATTAAGGTTAGATCAATAGAAAACAAACTGCGTACAGTTTTTTGGGTAAAAAATAAAACTATGGGGTGATAGTCACCAACAAACTTTTCCATTCCGCAAAAAATGCTCAAAAACACCCAAAAAGTATTTTTGCTGTAAAATCTAAAATAATTCTTGTGCAAGATTAAAACAAAAGCCAAAATTAAGCTTAGACCAATAGAAAACAAACTGCGTACAGTTTTTTGGGTAAAAAATAAAACTATGGGGTGATAATCACCAACAAACTTTTCCATTCCGAAAAAAGTGCTCAAAAACACCCAAAAAGTATTTTTGCTGTAAAATCTAAAATAATTCTTGCGCAAGATTAAATCAAAAGCCAAAATTAAGCTTAGACCAATAGAAAACAAACTGCGTACAGGTTTTTGGGTAAAAAATAAAACTATGGGGTGATAATCACCAACAAACTTTTCCATTCCGCAAAAAATGCTCAAAAACACCCAAAAAGTATTTTTGCTGTAAAATCTAAAATAATTCTTGTGCAAGATTAAAACAAAAGCCAAAATTAAGCTTAGACCAATAGAAAATAAACTGCGTACAGTTTTTTGGGTAAAAAATAAAACTATGGGGTGATAATCACCAACAAACTTTTCCATTCCGCAAAAAATGCTCAAAAACACCCAAAAAGTATTTTTGCTGTAAAATCTAAAATAATTCTTGTGCAAGATTAAATCAAAAGCCAAAATTAAGCTTAGACCAATAGAAAACAAACTGCGTACAGGTTTTTGGGTAAAAAAAATAAAACTATGGGGTGATATTCACCAACAAACTTTTCCATTCCGCAAAAAATGCTCAAAAACACCCAAAAAGTATTTTTGCTGTAAAATCTAAAATAATTCTTGTGCAAGATTAAAACAAAAGCCAAAATTAAGCTTAGACCAATAGAAAACAAACTGCGTACAGTTTTTTGGGTGAAAAATAAAACTATGGGGTGATAATCACCAACAAACTTTTCCCTTCCGCAAAAAATGCTCAAAAACACCCAAAAAGTATTTTTGCTGTAGAATCTAAAATAATTCTTGTGCAAGATTAAATCAAAAGCTAAAATTAAGCTTAGACCAATAGAAAACAAACTGCGTACAGGTTTTTGGGTGAAAAATAAAACTATGGGGTGATAATCACCAACAAACTTTTCCATTCCGCAAAAAATGCTCAAAAACACTAAAAAAGTATTTTTGCTGTAAAATCTAAAATAATTCTTGTGCAAGATTGAAACAAAAGCCAAAATTAAGGTTAGATCAATAGAAAACAAACTGCGTACAGTTTTTTGGGTAAAAAATAAAACTATGGGGTGATAGTCACCAACAAACTTTTCCATTCCGCAAAAAATGCTCAAAAACACCCAAAAAGTATTTTTGCTGTAAAATCTAAAATAATTCTTGTGCAAGATTAAAACAAAAGCCAAAATTAAGCTTAGACCAATAGAAAACAAACTGCGTACAGTTTTTTGGGTAAAAAATAAAACTATGGGGTGATAATCACCAACAAACTTTTCCATTCCGAAAAAAGTGCTCAAAAACACCCAAAAAGTATTTTTGCTGTAAAATCTAAAATAATTCTTGTGCAAGATTAAATCAAAAGCCAAAATTAAGCTTAGACCAATAGAAAACAAACTGCGTACAGGTTTTTGGGTAAAAAATAAAACTATGGGGTGATAATCACCAACAAACTTTTCCATTCCGCAAAAAATGCTCAAAAACACCCAAAAAGTATTTTTGCTGTAAAATCTAAAATAATTCTTGTGCAAGATTAAAACAAAAGCCAAAATTAAGCTTAGACCAATAGAAAACAAACTGCGTACAGTTTTTTGGGTAAAAAATAAAACTATGGGGTGATAATCACCAACAAACTTTTCCATTCCGAAAAAAGTGCTCAAAAACACCCAAAAAGTATTTTTGCTGTAAAATCTAAAATAATTCTTGTGCAAGATTAAATCAAAAGCCAAAATTAAGCTTAGACCAATAGAAAAGAAACTGCGTACAGGTTTTTGGGTAAAAAATAAAACTATGGGGTGATAATCACCAACAAACTTTTCCATTCCGCAAAAAATGCTCAAAAAACCCCAAAAAGTATTTTTGCTGTAAAATTTAAAGTAATTCTTGTGCAAGATTAAATCAAAAGCCAAAATCAAGCTTAGACCAATAGAAAACAAACTGCGTACAGCTTTGTGGGTAAAAAATAAAACTATGGGGTGATAATCACCAACAAACTTTTCCATTCCGCAAAAAAGGAATTATTTTAGATTTTACAGCAAAAATACTCTTTGGGTCTTTGTGAGCCGTTTTGTTCAAATGAAATTTAAAAGACTTTTACATTCCCCAAAAAAGTGTTTTTGTTGTTAAATCTAAACTAATTCTTGGGTACGAAAAAAAGAAATGTTTTAATATATCTAAGAGCCTTTTAAATTATTTATTTTATTATATTCATTGCTTACTGTATCTTTTCTCAGTTAAAATAATTCACCACTTATCAAATAATACAATAGCAACAACAGAAAGAACAACGGACAGCTGTTACGGTTTGTTGTGGTGAGTTTGATTTGTTCACGCCGATCAAAATTAAGCCATACTGTTAAAATGACGTATGTGAACAAATCAAACTCCAACAAACCGTAACAGCTGTTTGTGTATACATTTTTCCATTGTTTTCTTTTATTTGCTGTGGTGAGTTTTAAAAACAAAACAAAATCATGCAAAGACTTAAGAAACGTACAGTACAATTGTACAGTAAAGCTCGGCTATAATAAACACGCCGATATTTTAATACTTACTTGTTATTGATTAATTTCGTTACAATCAAAGTATATAAAATAATGACTGTGCACAAAACAAAGAAATACCAGTATACAGTTAAACTCCTTACAAAACGAACTGCGTTACTCCCAAAAAGTATTTTTGCTGTAAAATCTAAAATAATTCTTGTGCAAGATTGAATCAAAAGCCAAAATTAAGCTTAGACCAATAGAAAACAAACTGCGTACAGTTTTTTGGGTAAAAAATAAAACTATAGGGTGATAATCACCATGCTCAAAAACACCCAAAAAGTATTTTTGCTGTAAAATCTAAAATAATTCTTGTGCAAGATTGAATCAAAAGCCAAAATTAAGCTTAGACCAATAGAAAACAAACTGCGTACAGTTTTTTGGGTAAAAAATAAAACTATAGGGTGATAATCACCAACAAACTTTTCCATTCCGCAAAAAATGCTCAAAAACACCCAAAAAGTATTTTTGCTGTAAAATCTAAAATAATTCTTGTGCAAGATTAAAACAAAAGCGAAAATTAAGGTTAAATCAATAGAAAACAAACTGCGTACAGTTTTTTGGGTAAAAAATAAAACTATGGGGTGATAATCACCAACAAACTTTTCCATTCCGCAAAAAATGCTCAAAAACACCCAAAAAGTGTTTTTGCTGTAAAATCTAAAATAATTCTTGTGCAAGATTGAAACAAAAGCCAAAATTAAGCTTAAGCCAATAGAAAACAAACTGCGTACAGTTTTTTGGGTAAAAAATAAAACTATGGGGTGATAATCACCAACAAACTTTTCCATTCCGCAAAAAATGCTCTAAAACACCCATAAAGTATTTTTGCTGTAAAATCTAAAATAATTCTTGTGCAAGATTGAAACAAAAGCCAAAATTAAGCTTAAACCAATAGAAAACAAACTGCGTACAGTTTTTTGGGTAAAAAATAAAACTATGGGGTGATAATCACCAACAAACTTTTCCATTCCGCAAAAAATGCTCAAAAACACCCAAAAAGTATTTTTGCTGTAAAATCTAAAATATATCTTGTGCAAGATTATGTCAAAAGCCAAAATCAAGCTTAGACCAATAGAAAACAAACTGCGTACAGTTTTTTGGGTAAAAAATAAAACTATGGGGTGATAATCACCAACAAACTTTTACATTCCGCAAAATATGTTAAAAAATAGTTGTGAATGATTTTAAGACTGCGCCAAATAACGCAAAGCTCACATCAGTGCAAACTCTTTCGAAAAATGGCCACTTAAACTTGTTTTCATGGCAGAACTGCTTCAATTTTTCCAAGATGGAACAAATATCATTTAAAGTGTGACGGGAAAGTATTGCAGTGACTATAGGTAACACTATTTTCAATTCCTTGAGATGTAATACAATTTTGTATATCAAAACACGTTTCTCTGCACATGCAATTTGTCGTACACTTTGGCCTGTAGCGTCAAAATGAATTGTGCGTTTAGCGTCATCAAGAATTTTTGTATTTCTCGCAAATGTTTCAAATGTAGTTCTTTCCCAACAATAAATTGTAAGTGGTGAAGCTAAATATTGAATATATCGCTTATATTTCCCTTGTTGCATATTGAATACGTCAATGAATGGATCAGGATGATATGCTTTGTCTAAATTTCCTTCAGCCTTGCATTTTCGCAATGTTGCTAAGTTTTGTATATTTTGCATATTCCCACTCTGTACAATTTCGTCCGCAGCATTGAGTATTTGCTCTCTCCGATAAATGTAAGCACTTTTTTCTTCTAGTGCTTTTTTCACAATTTTGCGTGTTACTCCACGTATTTGAGCAACACGTTTTTGCTCTTTTGCGTGAATAATTTCGCTCGATCTGTGCACCAAAACTTTTCCTTCAAAATTGACTTTGAATCTATATTTCGTACAGTCGGGAAAATTACAGTATGCATAGGCAAGTAAACCACATGTTAATCCTTTAATGCTAAAGAAGGAAAGCACGCAAGCGTTGTTAACTTTTAAATATTCTTCTCGAAGGGCGTCAATTATAAATTTATTTTTTGTTAGTTTAAGCTTGCGGTCGTCTTTCGCACAAAAAATTAGTTTTGGGTTTGTACGAAATTCACTATCAAAAATTTTTGCCCGAAATGTACGGGTAATTTTTGAAGCTTTTTCATTTGGTCGAACTACTTTTCTTATAAGTTTTTCATTCGGATTCGGACTCTTTCTATATTTCTCAAACTTTGAGACCTTTAAACTTGATTTAGAGGTCTCAAAAGGTTCAAGTGGGATATTTGTGTTGCTTGAGTTACATTTTAATGTATTATTAGAACTTTCACTTCTAGAAGATCCTATTTTTTCTCCTTTCAGAGTAGAGTCGTGTTTATCTAGCTCTGAATGACTTGTTAATTCCTGGTCATTATTACCGCTATTAATTTCTAAATCATTTTTAATACTATTTTCTTCGCATTTTTCAGCGTAATTAACTTTTTCCTTAAGTGATCGTTTTTCAGTTAAATAACTTACCATATCTTGATAGCCTTTTCTGAATTCATCTAAAACATCTCTAATACCTGATAGGATTTTGTCTTCATTGGTCGAAATCTTTTCTAAAACTTCTCTAATACCTGATAGGATTTTGTCTTCATTGGTCGAAATTTTTTCTAAAAGAAGACACAAAAAATTACCATTTCCATATATTCCAGTTACGAGTTGTTGGACCGAATAGCGATTGGTAAATTTTGCCAATAGCGATTGGCAAATTTTGCCAATCGCTATTCGGTCCAGATTTTGTACTGTCATCGGCCTTATTTCGAATTATTAATACTATATTTTGTTTTTAACCTACCTGTGCTATTTGCATTTTTCAAACTATGGCCCTCATTTATCTGCAAAGAAATGTTTACATATTAATAAGTAATTAGATTATTTTTTTTATATTTTTACCATTGCATTGCTTACATCAAAACTGTCATGTGAATTGTTCTGAAAGTAAAAACATGTAGTTATAAAAAAACCAATGGATATATTTGTTTAGAAAATAAATACAAACCATTTCGCCTTTTAAATATGTCACAATCCTTTCTATACTTTCTTCATGTGAATTCTAAGGAAATATTTCATTATAATTTATATGAATATAAATGTTTACCCATCTTGTCTCACTTCTTTCTTTTCATACAAATCCTGTAGGACCTCACTTTCTTCATACATATTACACAAAGCATCCAAAGCACAAATTTCATCTTCGGTCAAATATGTATGCAGATTTTTAACAACTTCAGTTGTTTGACATGCATTAATTCCTGAGGGTTTCATTAGAGTGTGATTCTGTAACAGTTAAGAAATTTAATTCGATTACAACATTCTAGCGGAGTTCAGTGTTTGACGTGAATGGTCCTGCGAAACGCAAATGCAAAATATCGTAGCACTTTTATGAAATTCTGTGTATTTTGTTATTGGATTTCATAAAAAAGGTACTGTATTTTTCATTTGCACTTTCACAAGACCATTTACATCAAACATTGAACTCCGATACTATATTTTCTTTAGAAAGTTCGTATACAGTTAGTTTCGTTAATATTCGAATTCATTCATGTCTAAGAAATTAACTTACTACGAAAGGTTCACATAAAACTAATAAAGCTTGTAAGGCACAGAACTCTTTTTCATTTAACAGACGATTCTCATTTCTGTGATTTGTGATTGCGACTTTTTCTGATTGATTATCTATGAAAATTTCGCTCAGAATGTCGTCGCCCTGGAAAACATTTAGTTCTTCTAAGACATCTTGCTGCAAAATTTCGCTTATCTAGTGAAATGAAAGCAATATAAATAATGAATGTTTAATTAATAATATAACTCACCTGAGTGCTTTCAAAATCATTTAGTTCTTTCATTACTTTAGATAAATTAGAACAATTTGATAATACCGTTTCATTTCGCAATGTTGGTTTCTTCAACAATCTTTCCAACTAATATTTTAAAATAAAGAAATTAAACAAAAATGTGATATGAATTGGAATATAGAAAATCTTTATCTTACCCTCGTACAAACCAATTTGCGATTTTTTACGGTATTTTGAAATTTCCAGCAACTCGGAACATTTTTATTATATTCATTAAAAATTCTTTCAAACATGGGACTATTTTCAGAATATTTAAAAGTTCCGAGCGCTAATCCATTATTAAGTTCCTTTTCTAGCAAAATTTGTAATTTGCTAAAATCTCGTGGCATCTTAAAAAAACAATGCAATTGCATTAGTATTTATTAAGAAATAGTTAAAAGCACAAAAATTCTGAAAAAACATGCGATTGCATATCTGATTATGAGTACATAATATAAAAATTACGATTTAATTGTTATTTTCCAACTTTTAGTTTTTGCTTGCCGAACTAGAACTATTTTCGAGTTTTATTTTTTGATCGCAAAATAACTTTTTATTTTTGAGTTTTATTTTTAGCTCAAAAATAAATATTATTTTTAATTTGTATTTTTTTGCTTGAAATTTAAGGATTATTTTTGTGTTTTATTTTGAAATCAAATGAAAAAGTAAAAACCGAAACCTAAAATAATGGTTATTTTTTGAGTCTTTGAAAACAAAAAAAGTAATTACTAATTTTTCGCCGTTAACTTCCGAATAACTCCGGAGCAGTTGGAAATATAAGAAAGTTATGTATAGATGACTTAAATGTAATTTTATTCCGCATCTTATTTAAATCGGACAATTAGGGTGAACTATACTGATGTACCTTTATTAGCCATGCCCAAAAAAAATCTGAGCCCGTTAGAAAAAAACTGAAAACGGAATTGAATTTAGAGCATTGAAATCTTTATATTGCATATATTTTTATTTAAAGGTGATTTTTGCTGCATACCAGTGTTATCAGAAACCTATGAGTAATTGCAAAATAGACTTAGGCCCTAATTGTGTAAATCACATCACCGGAGTGAAATTTATATTAAAGCAAAAACAAAGTTGAAAAAATTAAAAAAATTTTTTTTTTGTTTTTCATACAAATTCTTCAACAAAGAAACGCATAGAAATTCAAGCGTTGCTTTTCTTTTCAAAAATTCGAAAATTTGTATGAAAAGCAAAACAAATCTATAAAAAAGTTGAAATTTTGTTTTTGTGCTCCATATAAATTTCACTTTGTAAAAAATCTTAGTAAAAAATCAGTTGGGTGTTCTGGATTTGCATAGCAAAATTTTTCTGCATGGGTTTGCTCCTCTAGGTATGTCGAATAGTGGCTTCGCTGAATAAAGATTTTTCTTTAGCCAAAAATCTTTACTCAGCGAAGCCACGTTATACATATCCAAAGAAATAAACACGCAAGTCCGGTCGAAGGCAGTCTAGGTCTACAATCTTTAATAATATTCATTGACACTATTTCCTTTCTTAAAGCTTGAATAATGTCCATGGACGTTATTACATGCCGCCGTGCGGTTACATACAATGTCCATTGACATTATTTGTTTTTTTAAAGCCGTGATAATGTCCATGGACGTTATTACATGTCACCGTGCAGTTAAATATGTACATATGTATTTGAAATTTGTACTTACCTTAAACTTTTTGTTTTGAAAATAAGTGATATAAAAGGCTTATAAGTAAATTTTAAATAAATAACGATTTTTTTTAAATTGCTTATAATCCTTTTTAAAACACTTTCACTTGAAATTTTTATTTTCAACTGGAAGTGTACTTACTGTACTTTTGAAAAAAACTGTTTTTTTTAAGTTATTCCATTAGAACGCATATATGTTAAGTGCGGCCAGATATTAATATACTAGAGGTGCCACATATTCATAACAAAGCGCAGTATTCACGGTCGTAACGCACAACACATGCATTGTGCGCATGTGCATGTGCATTTGGCATATAACTAATTTTTACAAAAAATTTGGCATGCCACTACGTGGTGGCAAATATTGTACAAGTAATGAATATTGCTTTTTTAGCTGATTTCTAAGAAAATTCTGTATTTTTTTTCTTAAAATTGTTATATTAAAATACATGTTTTTAATTTTTATATGAAATAAATTTTATTTTTAAAGCAGTTTCGATTCACACAATGACAAAATGTCTTCCATAATTTGGATTGCATACGGGTGAGATACATCCATAAGCTCAAGAAAATAGTTTGGTAACATTAGCGTAGTTAGCACTTTTGCCAATTATAGTTATATGAGGAAGAACGTGCACAAAACTTCGGTATATTTGAAAAATTTTTTGGTAAAAAAGTAATTGCGTTTGGTGCGTGAACTTTTTTGCAATTGCGAAATAAAATTATTTCCGTTTCGCGACAAGAAAATTTATAATAAAAATGCAACTCTGAAACGCCTGCCAATGTCTATGATCACACGAGAACAATTGTGCTGGCATAAAATGATATCTTATGGGCAAGAGAGGGGAAGAGAATGGTTTTTGGATGGCATAATTGTTCAACCAGCTTCAACCCCGCATTAGCAGCACAAAACTAATGCATGCACACTTTGCAAAAACAAATGAATACAAAACACACTAATACACACACAAGCTGTGTGTACGTATTCATTTTATGCTAGATGAATTAGTCTCGTTAGTTTTAGAAAGAAAATTGTGCTCGTGTGATTATCCTCATTAATAACATGTGGCATCTCTGCAAGTATGCTTGAAATTAGGCTTCCATAGTAAGATTTTAAAAAGCAGCATATCATTCAAAGCAAAACACGCAAGAGAAATGGACAAGCAATCCAAAGTAAGTATCAATTTTTTGGATTTACTGTTAGGTACATATATTTTACAGTTAGGAATTCCTTTTAATATACATACATAGAAAAACATACATATAAGTATGTATGTACATATACATATATTAGGATTTAAAAATGTTGAATAACAGTTTTTTTTTACTATTTTCAGGACTTAATAGACTACATTTTAAGCAAAAGCCAAAGGGGACGTGGTGGTAGAATTATGCGCACCCGTGGTCGTGGGCGAGGACGTGGCAGTGCTGGAGGGAGAGGTGTCGTCCCATATCAGGTAATTAACAATATTATTATTTTATATTGGAACTTAATTGTTTGTTTTTAATATTTCAGAGACCTTCCTACTCTTATGGCACGTATTCACCGCAAATAATAGTGCCACCCATAATAATGCCACCAGTGTATATAACGCAAAGCCAACAACCAATATATACCATTCCAGCAATTAATCCCCAACCACAGACACACACACCAATAAGCTTTCAAATTTCTCAGCCATCCAATGGACCCCATATTGAACAACAACGTCAACACCCACAGCAACACCAACAACTACAATACCCACAGCAACAACAACAATCAGAACAACTTCAACAACAACCGAACAACTACTTCGATCCGAACAGCGGCACTACTGAAGAGGAATCAACAGCAGATCCAGGGGCGCAAATGCCTAATATTTAATTTTGGAAATCAAATTCAAGTTTTTGAAAGTAAATTCAGAAATTTCCAAATCAAATTTTGTATTTTCTAAATCAAATTCTGCATTTTTCAACCCGAATTCGTCTGTTTAATATCAAAGTTAGCCTCTTTTGAATCAAATTCATTTGAAGAAGCCTGGTTCTATTTTTTAAAATGACGAATTTGGTTTGAAAAATGCTGAATTTGATTTGATTGAATTTGTTTCTTAAAAACCTGAATTTGATTTGAACAAGGCCGAATTTGAATTCAAAACTACATGTATCCAATTTCTTTTTTATAAGCTGATGATTTAAAAAATGAATTGCCTTAACTTATTTTTCATTTCTTTTTTTTAATAAAAACCACTATTCATAATAAATAAAACAGGGATGCATTCATAATTGGTGTAAATATGTGAAATTTCCGATCTGTGATCAGTAAATGCAGCAATGTCTGCCAAATGCTTTTTTCAAATGATCAACTTGAAAGCACAATTACTTCATTTATGAACGTACCCATTTTTCTCATTTAGATATTTCCCCCAAAAATAGTTAAAAGTTTGTATAAAATTCAAGATATTCTTCTTATTAAAAATATACAATTTATTAATAAAAATTTTTTTTTATTTTAAACTCGAGAAAAAACAGTTTATAAAATGTACTATTTTTCAGTTATAGTGGCTTCGTTGTTTTCTTTTTGATTATAACGTCGCCGTGCATGATAGTATACGCCTACAAATTTATAAAGAGAAATATTGATAACTGGTTGGAGAACCAAACAAAACCTCACTTTTGAACAAAAATAAATATATATTGATAATTGGTTGGAGAACCAAACAAAAACTCAATAGCGAAGAAGCAAGGAGTGGATTTTGGGAGTTCCGGCTTCGTGTGCGCCGGTATACGTCGCTTGGAATTATCTTGGAAGAGACTCCTTTTAGAAATTGTTGATGGCGTTATAACCTAAGGTTCAGCCAAGTAAACCTCCCATCCCTTGTATAGCAAGGGGGCACGGAGAAATTCCAAATCATCAAAAAAAACATAATTTATTCGTTTCCTGAAAATTTTTATTTTTGGCTGTTACTATGGTTCGAAATTGTGAAGCCAAAGTTTTCTGCGTAACTAGAACTTTGTACATGTACGTATGTATACAATTTGTAATGCCTTCTGACTCCCTCCCAGCTGAAGAACAACCCAGCGGAACAACTTTGCCTAGATTATGTATGTATATACTTAGTTTTGATGAATTTCAAATCTTACACCATATATTAGATAGCTGAAAATAAAAATGTTTAATATATGTATAGCGAATATAATATACTATGAATTTTATTTCTTCAGCGAAGTTAAAAGCAATAATGAAAAACTTCTTTTGTATGTACAAAGTAAATTTTACACAATTAGCTCGGAACGAAATTGCAATATCCTTGCACGTTCTTTTTGGCGTCTTTAAATTATTGATTTTATTATATCCATTGCCTACTGTATATTTTCCTAGCTGTGTTTATTTATCCTGATATAAAAAATAGTTCACCTCAATAATGAACAGCTGTTACGGTTTGTTGTGGTGAGTTTGATTTGTTCACGCCGATAAAAAAAGCTGCCATTATAAAAAAAAAACAATGCCCATGTTCAGAGCTCCCAGTTTTCGGGTACTATCCCCAAATAGGGGATTTTTAGGAACTGGTAATACCAATTTCGTGAAAATCCCATGGGGATTTTTGTGGAAACCCACTTTTTTCGCTAGGAATTTGAAATCTATTTCTTCTGCAGCAAAATCATATCAAGATGCCAGTGCCACTTTAAAAATAGTTCAGTTTTCTTCTCAAACGCTAAATCTTTTTAATACAAACATGTACAACAAAATTGCTTTAACTGATTATTCAGAAGATTTTGATTCTTAACATTTTGAAATGATGAACATTGATACATATGCAATTGTTTTATTGTTGTGTATTTTTTACGTCACTATGTATGTATGTAGATATGTATTTAGAACTCAAAAAGTGTACAAATAAAATTGGTTTTAAAAATATTCAATTGTCCAATTCGAACGCGTCATAGATCGTATAAATGTTGTTGGTAATTTCCACATAAACTTGTTTCTAAAAAATGTTTATATGAAAATTACCAACATAATTTATACGATTTACAACACATACAACAGGTTGTGAATTGGACAAATATAAATATATTTTTACGTAATTTTTTATTTTTGAACTGAACAGGTATAAGACTGAAAACTTTTATTATTTCGGCTTTCTAGTTCAATATTTTGAATTAATGTAAATTCAAATTATTTTTTTTAAGAGTGGAGTGTTGGAATATTCAAATCAGATTAGCAGAACGGATCAGTACTACTGATTTCGACAGACCGCTACACCGTCTCATCAGCGTTCTTGTTCACTTTTACCACTTATGAAGGTGGATGCTTTTTACAAGGAAACATCAGCTATTTAACTAATTTTTGCCAGCAAATAGAATACAAGATTTCTTTTAAATTCATGCCATGCATTTTTTTAATTGATTTAATTAAATAAATAAATGTAGGCATATATTTCCTTTGAAATATGATTTTCTTTCTAAAGTATAGTACACATTATCGAAGTTGAGTGAAAGTAAAAAGTTCATAATTTTTGAAGGATACTTTTGACTGTCCAGACTATCGATCATGTTTGACACTCATTCAAGAAAAAATTTGCCACACAAACATGGAACATAACAAAATTTTATGCGCTTTATTGATAACAAAAATTTTGTATAATAATTTTTTTAACTTAATTATTTAATTTCTTATAATTTAACAACTCCTCGTGCAATTTTGTTTTCATTTTTAACTATCGAGGTAGTGGTAAATTTTACCCCGACTTTAAACTTTTTTTAATTACTCCTTTCAATTTCGATCTAGCAATTTAGTTTTTTAGTATCTTCCTATATCGTCGTCCTTCATATTCAGTCGTCTTTTGGCGGTGGTTGCAGTAGTCTCATCCCAGAAATGCATACCCTAGGGTAAAAATTACCACCACGTCCTTATTTACGTAATTTTTTAAAAAATATTTCAGCATTTCCTAGCAACATTTTTAGGAAAAGTTCTTACCAACTATTTTTTATGTTGTGTAGTATGCAATTTGTGTTTGTAGATCATATGGAATTTAAAAAACTCCATTGTTTGAGTAATAATAATTTTTTTTCAAGATAATGACGAAGTGTGTTAAGTTGGTACTTGTCGATCAAAACAAGGGCCTATTCCCCGGAAATCCTGCAAAAGCTAAAATATAAAACTGCACACGTTTTCTGCATTATAGTAAACCAATTTGCATGGTCTGCATATGAGTACACTGTGCAAATATATATTTTAATGAACAAGGATTTATTTATTGGGAGTTAACCAATGTCTATATACATTTCATGTGTGGCTTGTCAAATCGTCAGTAGACTTCAACCACATTTTTGAATAGTTCCAAACCTCTCATTTTATGCACAGACTTTCAAACCCCATTTGAGAACTTACAAATAAATTATTTTCAAAAATAAGCATAGTAGGCTTTGAAACTTATACAAAACCCAACATTTCATTGGTGCTTTACCAAATTTGTTGGTTTTGTATAAGTTTCAAAGCCTACTGTGCTTATTTTTCAAAATAATATATTTGTAAGTTCTCAAATGGGGTTTGAAAGTCTATGCATCAATATTTCATTGGTGCTTTACCAAATTTGTTGGTTTTGTATAAGTTTCAAAGCCTACTATGGCTATTTTTGAAAATCATGTATTTTTAAATTCTCAAATACTACAAAGAGTGATTCATATAATAGCTCAACTAATATGCTAAAACTAATATCCTACAAAAGATCGGCTGTCAATTATATTTTTTCGATGTGAGAACTTAGACACTGGTGTAATTTGCCCTGGGAGATTCATATGATCACAATAGACGAAGCTGGTATCTCTGTAAATATTTGAAATAACTTTTTTCGGGCTATTACATCTTAGTGATTTGTTATGTCAGCTTGGTGAAAAAAAGAAGGAGAATTTGTATATTAATTCAGAAAAATAGCGCAAATTTTTTTAAAGCAGCTCAAAAAACAAAGAATATTGAAAACTTAATGACAAAAATGAGGCCAACAGAAGTTAAACTTAATAATGCACCAGAGGATTGGATCTCAACTGTAAGATTTGGACCCAAAACCAATCAATATTTAATCGCATCATCCTGGGATGGTACAGTACGTTTTTATGATGTCGTTAACAACGCGGTTAGGCAAAAATTTGTCCAAGAAGCTCCGGTGCTAGATGTCACTTTTATGGTATGTTACTATTACAATAATTTAGGAAAAAAAATTATTTAAAAAAAATGTAGGATGTAGTTCATGTGGTTAGCGGCTCGTTGGATAATAATTTACGGTTATATGATGTCAACACCCATACGGAAAACATAGTGGGTTCCCATGAGGAAGCTATTCGTTGTGTAGAACATGCTGAATCGGTGAATGGCATTCTTACTGGCAGCTGGGATAAATCTGTAAAACTATGGGATATGCGTGAAAAACGCTGCGTCGGTACTTATGAACAAAGTAATGGCAAAGTATACTCCATGTCGGTAAATGATGAAAAAATAGTGGTGGCCACCTCAGATCGGAAGGTTTTAATATGGGACTTGCGTAAGATGGAAGAATACATGATGAAAAGGGAGTCTTCTTTAAAATATCAAACGCGCTGCATACGACTATTTCCCAACAAAGAAGGGTATATTATGTCTTCAATTGAAGGCCGTGTAGCTGTTGAATATTTAGATCCTAATCCAGAAGTTCAAAAGCGTAAATTTGCATTCAAGTGCCACCGCAACAAACAGAATTCTATCGAACATATTCATCCAGTAAATGCATTGAGCTTCCACAATATTTATAATACATTTGCCACCGGTGGCTCTGATAATTATGTTAATATATGGGACGGATTTAACAAAAAAAGGCTGTGCCAATTCCATGAATATGATACGTCGATTTCCTCGCTTAATTTCAGTCATGATGGTAGTACTTTGGCCATTGCTTGCTCATACATGGACGAACTGGAAACACCACCAACTAATGTTCCTAATCCGGTTATATATGTACGTTATGTTACTGATCAAGAAACTAAGCAGAAATAAGTTTAAATTATTTATATGTGGTCACACACCATAACGACTTAGCTCGAGTTAAGACAAAATTAAGTTTCTGGTGAGTTTAGGTTTGTAACATATGACGGGAATTATCTGTAAGAGTTAAAGAAAAATAAATCACTTAAACTACCGTCCCGAAAAAACTAGAAAATGATTTAAGCGGCTATGTATTGTGAGCACATACATATATATCATATAAAAAAGTAAACAATATTTTAGAAACTGAATACATATATACAGTAAAATTCGCTTATAGTCCACTGGCTCATTTGTACTCTTTATGTGGACTATAAGGCGAATTGGACTATATCTTGATTTTTATATAAGCCAATTTGTGGCTTATATGCGAATCCCGATATAGTTATTTCTTTTAACAAAGAAAAACAAAATTATCGTTAAGAAATTACTTCCTTATTTACTCAATTGACAACTATTGCAATTAAGATTGTTAAATTAAAAACAGTTTCTACTTCAATATGAGTAATATTTTCATAAAATTATGATTACAAAATATATTATTTGTGACTTGCATTTTGGATTATGTCTTCCATAACTTGCATATATTTAAGATATTTCGAACCAACCCTTGGTGGCGTATAAGCGAAAATGGACTATAGGACTAATGGACTAAATACAAAATAGATGACAGAAAACTAAATTTTTGGGATATATCGCTAATTCTACTATAAGCGGTGTGGCTTATAAACGAATTATACCTTTTAAAATTTTATTCATTTTACCTTTGAAAAATATCTTCAGTTTTAATGAAAAGTACCTAGAGGAAAAAACACAGGCCCGGCCAAAGCCCGGCTTTTGCAAAGATCTTTACTCAGCGAAACCACTTTTTGATATACCTAGAGGAATAATCCTTAAGCCCGGCCGAAGACCGACTATGCAGCAATCTTGACTCAGCGAAGCCGCTTTTCTATATACCTAGAGGAAAAAACCTTTAAACCCGGCCGAAGCCGTATATGCAGACATCTTTATTCAGCGAAGCAAAGTTTTTTACTCAGCAAAGCCGCTTTTCGTTATACTGAGAAGAAAAAACCCTTAAGCCCGGCCGAAGGGCGGCTATACAGGAACATTTTCTCAGCTCGTTTTAAGAAAAATGGTCCCAAAATAACCAAAATGGCAAAAAATTAAAAAATTTAAAATTGCCCCAAAAAAATGTTTGTTGTTTTGAATGCAAAAGTTTTGGGGCCATTTTTTATTTTTCAGTTTGGGGCCATTTTTCCAACTTGAGGAAAAATTACCCGAATAAAAAATGGCCCCAAGACTGATAAATGGCCCCAAATATTTTCTATTGCAAACAACAACAAAAAATGTTGGGGATATTTTTTCCTATTTTGGGGCCATTTTTCAATTTTGTTTGGGGACATTTTTAATGTTTTGACAATCACAGGAGGAAGGCGTTTTTGTTGTACAGACCAGAGCTCCAAGCCGTGCCTTTTCATCGGCGGCGCGGACAATATTGGTCGGCGGCGGCGTTTACAACGATGGTTCGGCGGCGGCCTTAATGTCTGCTTGAACGAAAATATACTGAAAAAATTTTTTAAAATGAAAAAATTGGAAACAAAATTTTTTCTATCTAAAAAATTTTAATATTTTATAAAAAATAACTTGTTTTGTATAGCAAAAGTCAATCGGCGGCGGCGTGGCTTAGAGAAAGAGGACAGGCGGCGGCTAGCCGCCGATTTTGAGCCGATCAGTTTGTACCTCTGGCACAGACCTGTATTATTGGATGATGGTTTTACCTTACGTCTCCACGTAGCAATATTTATTGTGGCAATTGTCAAACTTCACATAAAAAATACAACCTAAAAAATAATATGAAATTTGACAATTGCCGTGCAATTGCACATATATTTCTTTCGCCGCGTTAGCTGTATCTGTCAATTGTTTTTTAATCGTGTGTTTTTAATTTATTAGCAAGGCATAGACACTTTTATGTGGCAATAAACAAGATATTCTTAGATTTTATTTATTTTAGGCATATGAATTGTAATCTGTGTTGTTAAAAGTACGTTTTAAATCAATTTTCGTCTTCTGTTTTTGGCAGATAGGGCAACCAGGCGAATTGACATTTTTGTTTGTTGTATTATTACCACCACCGCAAAAATTAATTCGCCTTAGTGGCAGCAGATTCTAACTACGTCAAGGTCAAGGTGAATTCATACCAGGTGGGAGCACTAGGGCAACAATTACAAGAATACAACAACAACGTGAATATTTGTGTAAATCGCCAAGAAATGTCAAAAAACACAAAGAAGAAAAGCAAAAACGTAAAGAAGAAAAGCAAGAAAACACACACAAAGTAAGAAAAAACACTCACGCAAAGTAAGAAGAACACACCGACAATGTTTTTTGACATTTCTTGTTTAAAATACTAGCAGAGCAAAAAATAGTCATCTGCCGTTATGCTGCCACCTGGTAATGGATTCACCTTGGTCAAGGTAGATCAACACCAGGTAGTCGCAAAGCGAATTAATATCAAGTGGCCTTATCATCAAAACAACACACATACAAAGTAGGTGTAGGACTATTTTTATATGTGCTTTGACAGTTCGGGTTAAAGTTTTTCTCTTTTCTTATATAGAGTTTGACTGATGGGGTGTAATCAGCTGATGAACATCTGTGATGATAAGGCTACCTGGTACTGAATTCGCCTTGGGTAGTCGCAAGAGAACTCGCCGCGGAGAATTGCATTTGGGCTGTCAAAAAAGCTGATACACTGCTGACAGGCCAAATGTGTAAACATATACGTAAACAGCTGGGCTCTTGCAGCCACCTAGTATGAATTGGCCTTGCTCTACGTCTCCACCATGGTGAAATAAGTATACAGGTGGCAGCATAACGTCAGCTGATTATTTTTTTCTTTGTGCATAATCTACGTCCAGCACGTATATATTTTTGACAAGCATCATCTATTTCTTGTTGTATTTGTTTCCCTTATTTCACCATGGTCTCCACCTAACTTGAAATCACAAAGTAGGACAGAGACGAAGAAAATGAGTGATCAAAAATGAAAAACTCAGCTTTTTTCCCACTCAGCTATTGTAGAAAAGAGAGATATATAGTGATGTGAAGATGTAAAAGTAAACAAAACAAAATAAAAGTTTTAGTTCACAGTGAAAAAGTGTTAAATTAGCATAAAACAGCAAAAAATTATTACTTTACAATGTAAAAAAATAAATAAAGCATTTAAAGTGTGTTTAACTGATATTTGAAAGTTTAATTATTAATTAAAGTGTAAATGAAGTGTTCTAGTTGCCTGTGCGTGTGGTTGTGCATCTGTTGTTGATTCGGTAGCAAAAGTGGTTGAAAATTGTATAAGCAAGCTGCAAAATGTATAAAAAATTTAAATAATGTGTATGAAATATGGAATCGTAATATTTTCGTGTATAAAATAATAAATTTATCCATTTATTTATGAAATAAACATTTGGGCTGTCAAAAATGCTGATACATCCACACTGCTGACAGGCCTAATGTGTACATTTACGTAAGCCGCTGGGCTCTTGCGGCAACCTAGAATGAAATCGCTTGTTAATGAACTATTTTCTAATGCTTTATTTTACAACTGTGTAAACAAAAACTTAAAAAAAATATAGGCAGACGGCTTTGCATTTAAAGAATTTTGGTAAAATATTGTTAAATAAAACCGACCCCTTAGTTTATTTGTAATAATAAATATAATTGATAACAGTTCAAAGAAAATGGTAAATATTATAAAGCTACAAAATTTGTTAATCTAATTCGGTTTGCAAAACCGAAACAATTCATATGCCTTTTCTCACAGAGTCCACGTTCGAGTAGTGGTTCCACAACCTCGCGCCGTTCTTATTCCCGCTCACCACATAAACGCACTGGACGTCGGTAAGTCATGACAATAGTTGCTTATACCACTTCTGTTGTAAATTTTTAGTAGTTTCAATTCTAGGGAGCCACCATCTCCGCCTGTTCTAACTATGGGAAGAAAAAATGGCCGCTATTCCAGAGAGAGCCGTAGCACTTCAAGGTAATTATTTTATTTCATAAGAAATACATAAAATAGGTATTGATAAAATAAAGTAATTCAGAAGGAAATCATGCTACATAACCTTTATTTTTCTTATAAGCTTATTTTTTTATAAGTATAAATACTTCGAAATCAATAGGACCATTTTTCTTTAAACTACCTCGAAAACATTTGGACGGGAATATTTTTTATCCTTTGAAACATACTACAGTACTTTTCGTTTATAGTCACTATCGTTTACAGTCACATCCAAGTTGTATTTAATGAATACACTTTGGTCACATCGATATAGTCCATTTTACCTCTATTTATTGCTTTCATTACCAAATTTCATAGAAAATTTCACGTTATAGTCCAATTAGCGATATATCTTCGGTTCACAAAGACAAAAATTCATACATACTACAATTTGCGTTATAGTCTCAATCGAAAAATTTACTAAATTGTTTAGTTATTGAAGCCACAAACCATTTAAAAAATAAAATGAATAAATAAATAATTACTATGAAAACATTGAATCGTTGAGCATTCCTGTCACCAACTCTCCACTAAAAGAAAATATTTCATTTAATCGTTTGAATTAGGGATAAAATACCTTGCTATTAACTTTTGTATGCGAATTAGGTTATATGCCTCCGAATTGCATATATGAAAATTAGGCTTATAGTCACATTAGCGATATAGTCCACAATTTGTGTGCAAATAAAAGTTGTGACTATAACCGAAAAGTACGTATGTATTTTAATTTGTGCCAAATTTCGTAATCATAAAATAAATTACGTTTTTATTAATATTTTTAGGAAAAACAATTCAATCAATTCAAAAAGTATAGTGGTCAAAATCTAAGTTGATAATTTGAAGTTATAATTCACATCTACTTTCGCAACATTTCAAAATAAAAAAGATTCTTTAAGCAGATTTCTTACGAAAGTAAAAAAAAAAATTTAAAAAAAGAATAATAAATCATAACATCAAGACCTGCAACAAAGTCAATAAATATATGTACTACATATAGCAAATAAAGTTTAAGAAGATAAAATTTATAGTTTTTGAATCGTTTACTCTTAAATTTTACAACTTATTAATTTTGAAATTTTAACAGATCTACTTCACCTAGTTATAAAAAGCGGCATAGTAGTCGTAGACGTAATACAAGATCTCGATCAAGAACAAAGCCACGATCCCGCTCACGCAGTTCGTACAGTAAAACCGACCGCAACAATAGGGTTAGTAAAAAATTAATAAAACATTCAGTCAGTACCTATTTATTGTCCTGTATATTTTATATACTCCTTTTTAGGAGAAACCTTTGCCTTGCCGCTGTATTGGGATTTTCGGTTTAAGTGTTTATACCACTCAACCTAAAATTAGAGAAATATTTTCAAAATTTGGCAATATAGAACGTATACAAGTTGTAATAGATGCTCAGGTAAGTTAATAAAATTTGTTACCGCTTCCCCATAATTCAACACATTTATTTTAAAGTTTAAAGAAGTTAAGTGTCACCTTATGGGGTTAAATTAAAGCATTTAATCAGCAATATAAAGGGTTTTGACTTAAGAGTATTTTAAACAAAACCAAAGGCTTGTTGTTATAGAACTATATCGTGTACTGAAATACAAGTTACAATTTTTAAAAACAATACATATGTAGTTAAAAGAATTGTTGCTTAAGTCAAGTTATTTAAATTAAATTTGAACTCGACCAAACCAATTGCGTTTAAAATCTAATAACTATTTTCTCTATATAGACTGGCCGCTCGCGTGGGTTTTGTTTTATTTATTATGAACATTTAGCTGATGCTAAAGCTGCCTGTGATAATTGTTGTGGCATGGAAATTGATGGTAGACGTATACGTGTTGCATACTCTATAACTGAAAGGCCACACACACCTACTCCCGGTGTTTATAAGGGCAGACCAGCCAAGTAATTTTAATTTTAATCTTATTAAACTTTACCTTTTAAAGTAATTTCTGAATAATTTCTAGTGTTCTACGTGAACGATATCGTGCTGAACAGCAAAGTCTAAAGCGGCATTACTGCCCTGTTAGTTATAGTAAAAGTCATCGACATGGTTATGAACGCAGTCGTAGTCGTTCCTATTCACCGCGTAAGTAATGATAATTTAAAAATAGCGGTACATTATTTATTTTTATAAAGAATTAGAATAAAAATCTAATCGGAATTAGCTTAAGATAATATTTTCTTCTAAAGTAGTATGGTTATTTAGTATAATTTTGCATTCGTATTCAACAATAGATTATTAACTCGTATGTTCGATATTTTCACTCTTTATGTTGCAGGTTTGAACAAGTTGCTTTTAAATTTTATCTTTACAGGTCGCTATCGTTATTGATACAATTACTATTTAGAATAGTGGGACATGCGTTTTTTTAATCATTTATTTTAAAACTTAATCTTATTTTCTTGTTTTAAATGTTTTTTATACAGGTATGTCACAGAAACAATAATGGTACGAAAGTGAAAACGAAAATATGTTTAGCTTCTCTAGAAAACGAAAAAAATTAAAAATTTTGCGTTTTCAATTCTATTCTACAATAAAAAAAAGTGGAAATAATGGCCCTTATACTGTTTGGCGATTTTCGCCTTCGACTACTACATTTTTGTAATAGCTGAAAGAAAAATGTAGCGTGCTGTCTATAATCTATTACAAAAATCTCGTAGTCGAAGGCTAAAATCGCCAAACACGATAAGGGGGAATATTTTGAAAATATACAAACAAAGCAGCATTACAAGTCGTTTTGCATACTTTTGGGAGTAACAAACTAATTAGCTCCATAAGTTTTGATGTTCATAGTGGCGCCTTAAAGTATGTAATTTTTGTGTGTTAGAACTTTGTTGTGAAAAAAATGTGGAAGAGAAGCAAATCCAAAACGTTACGAATTTGAAGGTGTGAATATTTTCACTTTCGTACAAGTTCTGTGACAGACCTGAAAATATGTAAAAAGGTGCTGAATTTAATGGGTCGATTATGGATAGCGACCGAACTTCAGTTGCGTTGCCAGCTGGCAACTGGAAATTCAAGTTAATGTTAAATGTAGACCGCTCAAGTTAATGCATTTTCGAGTTTAACATAATTATTAGTGCAATTATTTTAACAACGCAGTCATAACTTCACGTTACAACAGCATTTCAAGTTAGGTGGAGACAGAGTAATGCCGTTTTTGGCAACTGGCAACCCAACAGGTTCGGTTGCCATCCAACCCATAAACTTATTTTCATATTCTTGTTTTTCGTACAATTTTATATATAAAGGCTACTCGCATACTTGAATCACAAACTTACCATGTTGGACGGATTCCCTGACTGTGTACGGTTAATTTTTTTGAGTGACAAACATGTTGGATGAATATTAAAAATTTTTTCTTTGCTCACACATTTCATATGGTGTAATGCTAAGACTGACATATTTGAATGAAAACAGTAAAGGAAAACGTAACAAATTTGTTTTTTCACATGGGACGACATATTTTTTAAAATTATTTTTATTTTTCAATAAAAACTTGCAATCACAATTGGTTTTTATTCATTTTAGCCCCCCTATATGGGACTCCTAGGCAGTTATGGGACTTTTTTCAATATATTTCTAGACTATACTGTAAATTTTGTATGGTATCCCCTTAAGTTATTTATAGATGAATGAATAAATTGAAATTGAAATGGAGATAGAGGCTGGGTATACTCAGAGAAAATGCTAAATAAAAAATCAAGGGGGTTGCTGATACATTTTACCCCTCTTGGGGCATCCTAGGAGATGTGGAGACCAATTTTTTTCAGTTTTCCTTTGAAAAAAATTTAAATAAATGTTTCAGTTTCCATGACCAGTGTGAGGGAAAAAAAACTGAGAAATACCAATGTTTGTCAGTTTTCATGTGTGTAATTCATGTATGCGAGTTTATAGGGCCCTTAACGAATGTTTCTAAGTTTAATTTTATGTGCAAGTTTATTTTAACAATTTTACGTTAATTGTAAAACTGACATGCTTTGAGACCATTAATTAAAATATTATAAATTTTTCAATTTCTTCTACTTTTCAACATAAAAAGTAATGTTTGTGTAATTATTAATTTAGTTTTAATTTTATTATATTTCATCCAATGGACAAAAAATAAAGACTTGAAACTGTGAATTTATTACTAAAAATAAAGAAGTACATACGTTTGTATAATATGTATTTAACAAAAATGCTAATTGTATAAAATAGAAATTGTTTAAATTTTACTTTATGATGTCGAATTGGACGCCGATCCTGCTGTTGCAAGTCCCTGGGTTTGTCGGCTTGTTTTGTAAGCAATTTCTAAAGTATTTTGTATGGCTTGCATATCGGATTCTATACTTCTGGCCCAATTCTCCACGTCACCCAATTCTTTTAGAGCACTACTAAAATTATCGATTAGTTGTAGCCATTGTTGGGTCTGTTTGGCAAAATTAGTTGCGCCTACATGCAACTGTTTGGCCTCGGCATCTAAACGTTTCTGATTTAAGTAAGCCTGGGCTACGCTAAAAACCGAATATATTCAGAAAAACAAGAACTTTTATGTAATGAAATACCTACCCCACATTTAAGTGGTCCACCAAAGCTTTGGTCAACTCATTGGAAGCTTCTATGGCCTCTTTCCGTTTGACATCTGCATTCCGAGGAATAAAAGTTTAAACAACAAAATTAGCACAAGTTGCATATTTATCTATATGAAAGTAAATATCACTAACCTTGCTCTTGTTTACGTTTTACTTGTCTTGCTTGATGTTCCTTTACCATTGAGCTTAACATTTTATTTATTTTTTATATTAAACTAAACTAAAAAGTAGTGGTACAAGTATTTTTATTTCTTATTTGTAGACTTTTTGCAAATAAACCCAAAGCAAAGTGTATACAAGCAGAGAGCGAAGCCGATATATAATAGTCGGCGGCGGCTGAGCCAAAAATCATTACTAGCCCTATTTTTGTCGACAAAAGTTAGGCGCAAAACTCTAAAAATGGGTGTGTAATGTAAATGTAAAAACCGTCTTATTCCCGATACTTTTTGAGGCCATAAATCACCTAATCTGCCAGCCGTACGTGCTGTCACATTTGTGGGTACTGCCAGACCAGATAACATTCTTAGAACTGTTTATACAAATTATATTTAATATTAGTCTTTTTTTAATTTTGCACTACAATTATTTTTTATAGAGAAATTCTACCGAGATACTCGGCTTACCTACTCAGCCGAAATAGTCGGCTAACAATTTTAGTCGAAATTAGCCGCTCAAGTCAGCGGCGGCTGAAAAGCAAACATTATCGGCTGAGGCTGAGCCGATCGGCTTCGCTCTGTATTCAAGATACATTTATTACAAGGTAGTGGCAAGAATAAAACAAGTACATTGCTTTTTATTGTTGTTTCTTTCCTTTCTGTCAAAAATCTGTATGATTTTCTTCATACTTGTTTTCTCTCACACATACATACACACAGTTTGGTAGAAATTTTTAGTCAAACGTACAAATGTACAAAATTTTGGCAGAAGTAAGCAAAATTTAAAGAAAACATATGTGCTTTCAACACTATCTAGTAAATTAATCTACCTTGAGTGTATCCAAGGTACATTAAACAGGTATCACTACAAGCTCAGCTGTTCTAGTAAATTTGAGAATGTGTGCATCACACAGACAATAGATTTTGACACATTTCTGTTATTTTTCTATCAGCAACGGGTATGTGTTAGTAACTTTGAGGGAGCTTATGAATGTGTGCGACACACAGACAATAGATTTGACATATTTCTGGTATGGTAACTTCAACCAACAAAATACGTGTGTTTTTGGTGTTGTATTTGTTGTCGTCCTGGTGGTACCTGTATTATTGTATCACACCAGGGGGCTAATTCTCGCAGTCGTGATCGAAATTACATTCGGATCGAAATTAATTTCGATAGTGTGAAATTTTCTAATGTTTTGTTTAGTTGTATTATTCTACCATGCGGTGGATATAAAGGACAAGTGTGTTAAAATAAAATGTTTGGAACAAAAAACTAATGGAGGTCGGTCATACATTTTAGCCCCATAGAGGGAACTCCTAGGCAGTTATGGGGCTTTTTTTCAATATATTTCTAGTCTATACTGTAAATTTTGTATGGTATCCCCTTAAGTTATTTATAGATGAATGAATAAATTGAAATTGAAATGGAGAGAGAGGCTGGGTATACTCAGAGAAAATGCTAAATAAAAAATTAAGGGAGTTGCTGATACATTTTACCCCTCTTGGGGCATCCTAGGAGATGTGGAGACCAATTTTTTATTTTGTTTTGTACCTTCAGAATTGTCTGCTACGATCTTAGACGGGCAATAATGGTCTGCCATTGCCATTTTTCAATTATAAAAATAGTATATTTTAAAATTTCCAAACCAATGTTGAAGTGAATATTTAGTAATTGTGCCTATCTATACAATTTAAAACGAGTTTCTTAGAGAAAATTTGGGTGAATTCGTAAATGCAGTGAATTTGTGCAGTCGGTCTGCAAACTATTGCAACACTAATAAAAATAGATGGTTTTCGAGTGCTGAACTTTGATTATTGCACAATTACTGAATTTACGAACGTAGCCTTTATTTCTGTAATTAATTTGTAATGTTTTGTAAATTTTTAAAATTTTTCCTTTAAATATTTATTTATATTAAAAAAAAACATAGTTAAGTTTTGTATAACACTTGTTTTATGATTAAAGATACATTTAGCTTTGAGTATTTTTTAATAAATTATTTATTATAAAATATTTAACTTTAAAATGTTATTAAAATATAAAATTTTTATATTAATAAATTATTTCGTTATTGCCAATATAAATTCATAAAATTTTCAGTTATACTAAATTTACACAATGAAATATTTCATGAAATTTTCTTCATGAAACTTTTTATTTGCTTATTGGAACCGCGGAAAAGCAAATGGGATATAGAAAATTTACAAAAAGCATCCGAAATTTTATTTCCTACCACTTTTACAACCCAACTTGTTTCCCTGTTCTTTGTATTAGCAAATAAAGAAAGTTTCATGCCACAAATTCTTGAAATATATACATATGTTAGGGATTTAACTTCGATTATAATCATACGAAAACAGAAATATAAGTAATACTTATCACAATAAATTTTTATGTTTAGTTTTTTTCTCGCTAAAATTTTGTAATATAAATGTGTACACTTAATTCGATTAGACTGATTCCAGTGGTGCTAGCCGTTTTCTAGGTTAGCTCTTAAAAATACATATTTTAGATTTAAAATTTTAGATTTTGGGCTTATTTCATTCAATAGATAAGACCCCTATTATGATTCACAACTAAATTGATAGTTGAGTCGTAGTTGTCAAATTCTTATTATGGAATACAACTTCATCAAAGCACTTGTCTCAGTTTTTTATCAGTTGTGTTTTGGGCTTTATTTCGACTATTGTGTTACTTTTTATTTATTTTTAAAATGGTACTTTTAGGCGCCAATCTATCCCATTTGTCAACCCATATTGTTGCCATATCCATAAAACATAATATCTCAAGAAAAAATAGTAAGGCCAAAACTAAAAATATTTAAAATATTTTGTGATGGCTACTATGGTTTCAAAAAACAGAGAGTATAGATAAGAACCTTTTTTCGAACATTTTTTCGAAGACAACTAAAATTAGTTGTCAATCATAATACAAAAAAATTGTTGAGTTGGGTCGTAGCATTGACAACTCAACCTAGTTGAGTTGTGAATCATAATAGGGGCCTAAATTCGCAATTTTTAAGATAATTGGATAAAGATCTGTAGATAAGTTAATGATGTACTTAGAATAAACATCTCTGAAATTAAAACTTCACCTAAATGTCGGTATGGAGTCGACTGACTGCTCAACAATCACGTCAAGAGCAAGCAGTCGACTTTTCGAAAATAAATAGTTTTTGCAACAAGTTCCCTATGAAGCGTTGTGCATACGATATGCAGCATATATGTAAATTTTTCTATGCTGGAGTGTAAAAAAAAATTTTAAATCAAAAAAATAAGTGTAACGAAATTTCAAAACGAAGACAACAGGCCAGGCCGGTGCGAAGGTTAAATTCCTTAAAAACTCTGTGCTCCCGCTTTGGCATTTTCGTTGCTGCCGTTGTTTTCCGGAGAAGCTATGGAATTTTAAGAGATGTTTGCCCTAGTTTTTGGGAATTCGGGAAACTTCTGTGATCTTGGGGAGATTTTTGTCCTAGTTTTTTAGAATACGCGGAGCTTCTGATATTTTGGAAAGATTTTTGTTCTAGTTTTGGAAATCCTTAGACCAGGTTTGCGTCTTGACGAATAGATGGTTCCTTTGCTAAGTGAAGTTGTTTCGGCTAAACACCAGTTGCTCGGCTAAATTGTTGAGAAGTATCGCCTAAGTATCTTCCAGGCAATACTGTTTTTTTTGACGAATTGTCTTCTTTTTTCATCCAGATGTTGAAATTACTGTCTTCATTTACTTGTAGTCATCAAGGAGGGGGCGATTGGCATAGCGACCGAACGGAGCCGACCGAAGGTGGCATGCCGATGGCATAAGGCCGAAAGTAGCGGGCAAAAAAAAACGTGCGTTTTTTTAAGCCTTTTAATTAATTTGCTCTGTTAGTTTGCTTATTAAAGGCAATTCTTGTGACAGCTTTTTCTACTAGTTCCACTGCACCAATTTTTATAAAACTTTGCATACACATTGGGTTTGCGTGACAATAAAACATTATGATGCAGGGCCGCGCCCATACAAAGTAAATCATGTTTTGACGTTACTTATATTTAGTCGATTCTTGTGATGTTTTATACACACATTAAGATACCGTCACAATAAAAATGTATGAAGAAAAAAAGTGGGTAGTACCACGCCCATTTAAAATAAATAATCTTGTTCAGTTACTTATACTTTTCCGATTCTTATGAAACTTTGCACACACATTGAGTTCCTCTCAATATTTAATATTGTACTTAGAAAAATGGGCAATGACACGCCCATACGGAGTTGGAACATTTATTTAAAAGGTTAGCTTAAAAATGTTTTCTTACTATTAGTTTATTCAATATCACTTTTAAGTAACTAAACTTAGTATGTAAATATAAATTGTTCGACATGTAGAAGTAGTATAAATGAACCCATGCCATTCAAACTTCGCAATATGATTTCTAAGCAGATAATTGTGCACATATAAAATTCGAGCTAATCTAGGTGACTTTTTGGTAAATCCTTTTGTGAAGACTAGATCTAAACATGGATCGATCCCTTAAAATTTCAGTTAGGTTGATTCTTCTGCAGGATTAACTTATTATATTAACCAATTATCTTAAAAATTGCACCTTCAATATACATACTGAAAAATAGTTCAAATCTAAAATTTTAAATCTTAAATATCTCTTTTTTGAAGCTACCTTATTCCCAATGCGTTCCCCGCTTGTCCGTTTTCTCGACTAGGATAGTGTAATTAGAAGAACAAAATTTACTACAATCGCCAAGAATTTGAAATACAAATTATTATCAAGGCATGTATATAGTAGGTATACTAGCATCTGAAATTTTGAACAATATTGTTTTATGAAATGTTCTAAAGAAAATAGCCAGAACAAAATTAGTGGGTGTGGCACCTCCCATATAGTTTTTTTATTTTCGAATATTTTGGAGCTAATGTAGTAAGAAACTTGAAAATTTGTGTGAGTAAAGCTTTTTATTATGTGCGTTGTCCTACAAAAAATATGTACGGATTGGATATGTGGGTGTGGGTTGAGATATCTTAAAAAATAATATAGAGAGAACCTTGCAATTTTGTAAGGATGACTCTGTTGATATTGTTCATTGTCTCTAGAAAACATTTCCGAATTGAACAAGTGGGCGTGGCACTTTCAAAACTGATACCAGCGTACCGAGCTCGCTGATTTGCTTACACCGTATTACTGGTGGTCTATAATGAACAATAGGCTATTAATTTTACAAATGTCTCAAGTTGCACGACACTTCCCATATAGAAGCAACATTTTACTTTAAGATATCTTGCAAACGAAAACCTATAAGATTTTATTCTATTAGCATAGTTTAAAATAATTAATTTCAAATAAACATAATAAAAACTAATAAAATTTATTTAATTAGTTTGGCTTAAGCTCGTTTTTTAATTTAATCTTTCAATTAAGCCAGACTAATTAAATAACTTTGGATATAACCATGCAGTTCGACTAAATTCATAACTTAATTGAAAAATTAAACATTTTTCTTCTTATCGCAAAGGGGATATTGTGTAGCGAAGCACACGGGTGTTAGCTAGTAATATTATAAAATTCTCGTATCCTATTTGCAATCATAAAACTTTTACTTAAGATTTAAATTCACATGCAACCTGAACAGTGATTAAACACATGATGAAGGAGTATTGATTCTTCCGAAAACAACGTTTTTATGTTCTGCCGTGTACGTTGTAGAATTAATTAACGTTAAATTTTCCCTTGATACTTGGAATATTGTCTCAAGATGTCACAAACGTTAATATAATAACAATCATTTTGGATTTAAAACCAATTTTGTTTGAAAAATAGTTACATTAAATAAAAAAGTACTTTGCTGTTGTAAAAAAAAAGCAAATATGTTTTATGTACTTAAAGCTTATAGCACTTTATTGTTCTTATAACTTGTTACAGTTTATTTATGAAACTAGAATTTCAAAACTTTATTAATAAACTTTATAAAATTAGAATTACAATAAACTTATCACTAGTAAAAATCTATTTATAACGTAATTTCTTCAATACATTTAAATTATTTGATAACTAATTAAATGAAATGTTTCTAAAAAAAAGTTATTATTACATATTGTTATAAATGCTAAAGTGATTGATTTGAATATGGTTTGTTGTGTATGTATATTGCTTTATTAGCAGGTATTATTGCGTACACATTATCAAACTACTTGAAATGATTTTTCAAAAAATTCACTAATTGTTAAGTTTATATTTAATAATGTCTTTTTGTGCTTTTAATGTTAATTTGCTACTTGTGCTATTTAAAAACGATACAGTCGGTTATAGATTTGTAAAAAAGATCTGAAAATAAATGTTTGGTTTATTTTGTCCAAACGTATTCATAATACGAAAGTTTTATTGCTTTATTTAAAGACTAAGATTTGATTTTTGAGTACTAGATTACGAATGTAAAATAGCGTTTTAAATTAACTACTTTTTTAAGTTCTTAAGTAAGCAATTAATGTTGCGATATTACGTAACTCCGTTAAAGATTTCGTTTTAAATTACAGCATGATCTTAGTTTTTAAGTATTTTGAGGAAGACAATTAGAAAAATCAAATTGTTTTTAAAAAGTATTCCAAGGCTTACAAATGTCACGGATCAACAACTTCTCCACTCTTGCATTCTTTTTGTAAGGCACACAATCGGCCATGTCACAGAGTTCAATTCCGTTCGGAAACGGAATTCAACCTACCCCATTTTTGTAGCAGCTGTTGTCTAAGAAAGAAAACTAAAAAACGCACACTTGTCAGGTGTATCTAGATTGTTGGCGGCGCTACTATGCTGCGGTATGCTGCAGCATACCGAACATACAAATTGAAAGTTTCAGTGAAGATACAAACATATCTGACAAGAATAATATGGGGCCAATAACAAAATGTAAAGTTATCTTAATCGAATCGAAGAAATCCTCACCTTTATCGTGTTTGGCAATTTTTGCCTTTTCTTTAATCTATTACAAAAATGTCGAAGTGGAAAAACATCAAACACAATAAGGGCCAATAGTTATGTAGGAAGGAGTTAGGCTGAAGATGGAATGTCTGTTAACGCCTTTAAAAAGTAAAAACTACCCTAGAGGGAAAAGAACCTGTCACAAAACAAGTCACGTAACTGGTTCCAGGGGCTAGCAACCGGTCCGAGCTCCGAAATTTTATATGGAAGGGATCAATTGACATAATTAACTTGGCCTGTGTTGGTCAACTACTGTTTTTTAAACAAATATTTATCATTTGGAAAAAAAATCTGCTTGTACAATGAGGTATTTTGCTAAAATCTGTGTTATAATTTTGTTATATGATCACTTATCACCGATCAAGACTCAGGAACATTTTGTGCCATTCCCATTTTCACCAGCCATAGGACAAGTACGTTCAAGACAATTGGTACAACCTTTACCGCAGGGTAGTGGTAGAATATATTAAAAATCATGGTTTTAAAGTGCTTATTCGAATGAAAATTTTTATTCGTCATTCGTTCGAATAAAAGTTTTAAATTATTCGGCTGTTCGAACAAGAAAAAAATTATGAAATTTTTTTTACTCGACCGATTATAAAATCCGAATAATTGACAACACTATTTATTATATACCCAACAAAAAAAGACATGCAAAAGATTAGTTGAAGCATGGGTTCTAATGATATGTATAGCATGCGCTCAAATGCGGGTGAAAAGTTCTCTTTTACATATTGGAAATTAATGGACAGACATATGAAGTTAGTAGAAGAGGGGGCGAAGATGCAGAATGTGCAGTACACGACTCTGTGTACCGAACATTTTTTGTTTCTCTTTAATACTTTTCGCTATTTTCTCCTTCTGTTTTTTATGAAATTTCTGTCTGTCTATTAATTTTCAATATGTAAAAACTACTGGCAAGTACAAAAAGGAATGGGAAAAATTTCTGCCCATCAATTCCCAATATGTAAAAGGGGACAAAAGCATCCAATAACACGTTATGTCATTGGAGCGTCATGCGTGCACATTTAAATGAACTGATCGTCACATATGTAAATAAGTGTTTATGATCGATAAAAAGTCGATTTTAACCAGTTTTTGCATTCAAGCGAAATATTAATAAAAATATATAAATAAAAAAATGCTGACTGACTCAGCTGGGATACGAACACGCACTCTTCGGACTTTAAGATATGTTATCTACACAGAAAAAAAATATTCCTAAAAATTTTTCAATTAATACACTAGTTTCAATTAATATTTTAATTGAATCAATTACTCACACATATGCCAAAAAAACAAAATTTTCTAACAAATTTTACAAATTTTGAGTAATTGAAAATTTGAATTTCAGTGATTGAATATATAATTTTCGTCGTAGGTTGAACTTCAAAAACACAATTAGTTGAATCTGCAGTTTTCGTAATTGAAATCATACTTTAGTTTTTTCTGTGTACAACAGCCATTTTCTACTTAGTTTTTATAAGCTAAAAATTTTTTTAATTTGCTTACCTCTGGAAAACACTTCAACGAGATGATCTACTTCATTTTTGCATACCTTTTTCGCTGGATATTTAATGCAATATTTCACTACAGCTTTATCAAGAACACACTATTTTATTTTGAACGCGTTCATTTATTTATTTATTTTTTTTTTTGGTATTCAATAGTGTCCGACCGGTTAATCGGCTTCGGCTCCGGTATCGGCCAAAAATTGCCAATCGGCCAATAATAGGTATTCGGCATTAATTTGGCCGAACTTTTTTAAGACAATTATTTGCAAGTGTTACAAAAATATGCAGAAACAAAAAATTGTTGCAGAAAGAAAGTCACAATGAAAATGTTTGCTATAACTACGTAATAATTGAAAATTTGTTTAATTTTTGTTTTTACAACTAAAGCCCTGTATAGACGGTTGTCAGATCTTATAATATTGTCAGATCTGCCAATGTCCTGGCGATGCACTGACAATAAAAAATTGTCAGCACAAGGTATATTGTTAGTTCACACGGTTGTATCAAAGTTGTTAGAAAAGCTTACAATTTATTGGCAGACAATTGTCTGACAATAAATTTATCTGACAATATTGTCAGTAAAAAAATTGCAGTTCACACGATTATCAGGTGCAAAAATTATCAGATCTGTTATTTGGCGCTGCCAGACTCAGATCATTTAACAGAAATTACTAATTATTTATCATTTGTGCTTGTGTTCACTTTAAAAAGTGAAAATATAAAATAGTATTAAACATAAAGAAGCATTTTTAACTATTTTAGCTGCATAGTTTCTTTTATTTTCCTTTTCCCCTAAAAAAGATGTATGCAGTGCTGCCAATATAAAGAAGTCTCTGACAATTACGCCATTGTAATATGCGGAAACTTCGCACATCTGACAATTAAAAAATTTCTGACAATAATCTGACAATGGAAACGCGATGTGTTCACACGATTGTGAGATGTCTGACAATTTTTTGTTAGCAGGTAGTATTAAAATCGACTGACAATGCTTTTTCTGTCAACGTTGTCAGACAAAAATTTTCAGTTCACACGATTGTAAGAAATTTTTAGGATATTTTACTCACAATATTGTAAGCAGCGTTGCCATAACTTTTTTTTAAGAAAACTGCAAATTTGGAACAAAAAAACTGATTTTCACGTGAAAAAACTGCACACAAAAATTCCAAAATATAGTATATACATATATTATTTAAGAAATTTATTATTTGACATGTTGACATAATTATATTTTAAATGAAATTTATTTGTTGATCGTTATTAAGCAATTGTCTATATGCATTTCATTGGCGCTTTTACCAAATCGTCAGTAGACTTCAACCACAATTTTGAACAGTTGCAAACCTCTTATTTTATGCACAGACTTTCAATAACCATTTGAGAATTTACAAACGATAATATTTTTGAAAATCACAAAAGAATAAAATAAGTGTAGTAGGCTTACTACACTTATTTTATTCTTTCTGTGCATAAAATAAGAGGTTTGTAACTGTTCAAAGTTGTGGTTGAAGTCTACTGACGATTTGGTAAAAGCGCCAATGAAATGCATATAGACAATTGCTTAATAACCATCAACAAATAAATTTCATTTAACATATATTATTTATTTAATTTTTTTTTAAAACATAGCACCACTCTTTCTTAGAATGAGTCCACACCAGAACAGCCTGCAGCGCAAATTTTTGTATTGTTCGTCAAAAAACCAATCGTGTGTGTTGAATGTGACGAAAATTCTTGCGTTATTTCTGTGCGTCGCACACGTCCACACTACCTAAAATGAGATGCAAATATTTGCGGCGAACGCGTTCGGCGCAAATATTTACAGATGTAAACCCACCTTTAGGAATTTTAAAATTTTGTAGATAAAAGCGAAAAACAAGCAAAAAAGTGCCAAATTGGTACGCTTTACCATCTCGGAAGTTAAGAATATGTGGCACTCCAAATTTATAACGTTTATAATTATATGAAAAGGAAGTCTATCACTAGGTAGTCTAGCACTATGGGACATTTCATATAAAAGTTCTACAAATTACACAGGGAGATCGAATAATATTTTCCGAATTGGCTTAAAGACGTAAGGAGCAAAATTCAACAAATAGAGTAATTGAAATTTTGGCTTCCGTATTTAAGTTTTTGTTTTATTTGAAGTATACAGTAATTTTTTTTTGGGAAAGAAAGTATAGTTTTTTTGTTTGTATGAATCACTCAAAATTTCACCACGAGAATTCTGAAAAAAAATTTACGTACATATGAACTATAATAGCAAACTCCATAAGAAAAACACAACTTTCTCAAACCTAAATGAGTGTGATCTCCCTCTTTCATTACATTGTCGCATTAAAAAAGTAAAATTATGACTTTAAAAATTGGAATTAATATAAAAAATTTGAGAGTAAAAAAAAATTTGAAAACTGCAAAATCTGCACAATTTGTAGAAAACCTGTTTTTTTAAGCAAAAAAACTGCAAAACTGCTCAATGCTTAGAAAAACTGCAAAATACAGATAAATCTGCACATTTGGCAACGCTGATTGTAAGATCTGACAATCGTCTGTACATCGCTTAAGGATGTTTATAAATTAATTATTTTTTAGTTTAATAAACTTATTGATCTTTAAAATATCAAAGTTACTTCTTGTTGTCAGTTTAATAAGAAAAGTTCGGCTTCTGTTTGGCCGAATTTTGTGAAATTGGCCGAACTTCGGCATCGGCCTAAAAAATGGATTCGGTGAGGCACTAGTATTCAAAATGACTCTGTATTGATTTTCAAGCTTAGATTTTCTATTTATTACCTACACTGAAAATAATCCATGCAACATTTTACGAACAAAACTTTCGTAGTTACTTTTTTCGTAGAATATACGAAACTTTTGTATATATTACGAAAAAAATGTCGGCAATATTTTTTTGAAGTAACGAAGAACGGGGAAAAATAGCATTATGTAATATGTAAACATATAGCCCATGCTATGACATCGGTGCCCGAACATATGGCTAAGCATCAATGTTCGTCATGAGGTTGTTCGCCATCAACAATAATTTTCAATAGAAAGAAAAGAGACTGCACAAAATAGATAAATATGCAATCTCTATTGCACTACCACAAAATACTTTGATAAAGCAGAACATGAACATCGCACGAATATTTTTCGAAAAAAAAAATTGATTTCGATTTAAATGAGAATATTTTACTTTTTTCAAAAATTCTACCGCTTTTGTGTTCGAAAGGTGGGCATTACTGCTCTTTGTTTTCATGAATTTGCTGTTTTTAATGTGTTAAAACTAGGGATGTGCGATTAATCAAAATTGTGTTTAATCAATTAATCGGTTAATCAAGAATCCTGATTAATCGAAATTTTGATTAATCAAATAATTTTAAATCTGATTATTTCAAAATGAGAATTATTTGATTAATCATGATTATGAATAATTCATATTTTGAATAACTTGTGTTTTTAATTTTTGTCTTGTGTTTTTTTGTTTGTTTTTTTTTACTTTTTTGTATTTCTTTCGTTTTATATTTGTATGTGTTAAATTAATTTTGCTTCAAATATTGTTGTTTTATTATTTTGATTAAAATTATTCAAATTTGAATAATCAAAATTAAAATTATTTGATTGATCAGCATTTTGATTAATCAGGATTCTTGATTAATCAGAATTTGATTAATCGATTAATCGCACATCCGTAGCTAAAACATCTTTTTACAGTTACAAAATGTAAAATCATTTGTTGAGCAAATGGTTAAACAAAAGAAAAAATAATAGCAAATAAAAAATTAATGTACATATTAATATTTATAGTTAGTTAACAATATATTTATATATAAAATACACAACATTACTGCTCTTTGTTTTCATGAATTTGCTGTTTTTAATGTGTTAAAACTAGGGATGTACGATTAATCTATTAATCAAATTTTTGGATTAATCAAAATTGTGATTAATCAATTAATCGGTTAATCAAGAATCCTGATTAATCGAAATGTTGATTAATCAAATAATTTTAAATTTGATTATTCAAAATGAGAATTATTTGATTAATCATGATTTTGAATAATTCATATTATGAATAACTTGTGTTTTTAATTTTTGTCTTGTGTTTTTTTTGTTTTACTTTTTGTATTTCTTTCGTTTTATATTTGTATGTGTTAAGTTCATTTTGCTTGAAATATTGTTGTTTTATTATTTTGAATAATCAAAATTAAAATTATTTGATTTATCAGCATTTTGATTAATCAGTATTCTTGATTATTCAGAATTTGATTAATCAAAGATTTTGATTAATCTATTAACCGCACATCCGCAGTTAACACATCTTTTTACAGTTACAAAATGTGAAATCATTTGTTGAGCAAATGGTTAAACAAAAGAAAAAAATAATAGCAAATAAAAAATTAATGTACATATTAATATTTATAGTAATAGTTAAGAATATATTTATATATAAAATACACAACTTTATGTTAATAAAGGCATTGACGTTTAAATTGTTTTAATATTCTCATATCCGTAATAGAGACAAGGACTGATTAAAGTCTTTTAACAACACAACATTTAAATTTTATTAAATTATATTATAATTCTCTGCGTAATAATTAAATATTATCTATGATTAAAACAAAATATTAATTTAATTTGGATGATGTCCTATACCAGCGGCTCCATAAAGAAAACTAGATTGGCGTATAACTGAGACAGTAGCCGCGGCTACACCTGCTTGTGGTGGTGGGGGAGCTGGTGCTCTATGTTTTTTAAAGGGTTGGTAACCGGCGGGTTGTAATGGTTTTGCTGTAGTTGTTGATGTTGTAGTATTTATATTTAAATTGTTATTATTGGTTGTTGTAACATTGTTATTGTTGTTGTTACAGTTATTACTGGAAGAAACTGGAACAAATATTTATTATGAGTGTAGTATTATTTATTATATTTCGACTGAATTAATTAATTGGATTAAATTCAATTAGATCGTATTTTAAAGCTTAGAAATATCCTTACTAAACATTCAGGAGGGGAAAGTAATTTCTCGTATTATTTACTAAAATAGGTTAATGAACTGCCTTTGAACTAAGATCAAATTAATCTAGTAGGTAACATGAGGAGAGGGGACATCGTAAATGCAGTAGATTTGTGCAACCGGTTTGCGAACTGTAGCAACAGTAAAAAAAATTTTGCCGTAGTTGCGGTAATATACGGCAAACTTTTGGCGGAAAAAAATATTGCAAAGTGGTGGTTTTGGAATGCTAAACTTATTATTGCACAATAACTGTATTTACGAATGTACCCCAGTTTTCTTGAGCCACGTCTCCATCCTGTAGTGATTTGTAATAACAAATGGTTAGGAAAAACTCGTTAGGATTGAACCAGTTCAATTTCATCATTTATGCTAATTTCATTACAAGCTTTTGTCATAGCACGTTTCCACTACAGACTTATTCGTAATTCATTCCCTCATTCGTAGTTCCACTCCAATTACAAGACTAATTACGTAATTAACCATACAAATTCTTGAAATCAAATTCATTTATTTGTACGTAATTCCATGATATAATAGCTCTGTTTCTTTACTCTTCGGGTAAAGTTCGTGCTAATGAGAGTAAAGACAAATTACTCTCATAAAATTTTAAAAATGCACAAAAGTACAGGAACGGCAAAAACCAAATTTCTATCACGAAATAAAAGGTCAATGTGTCATGACATTTAAAATTATACATTGACAGTAATCGCTAATTTTAAAACAAAGAATTAAAATGTACATTCACTTCTATTTTTGTTTTTCTTAATATTTTTCTACATGTTTTTAAAGAAATATCAATCTCTTAATATAACTCACAGCCTTATAAATTTATAAAAACGTTTGTATATAAATTCAACTTTTTTATTTTGTTTATCATTCAATTAGTCTGCGGTTTGACAATTAACACAATTGGCACGAAGAAAAAGTCTGGGCTGTTTCGTGCCAGAAGAAGAACCGCTCTCATTTACACAAATTTCAAGTACGGGAACGCTTTTAGTGCATCCCAAAGTAGAGTAAAGAAACACACTAAATAAATAAAAGGTAGTTCCATTCATAGAAAACGCAGAAGCCGGACCGTTGCCAAATGGTTGTCAGAAACCCAAGTCGGTTGTCAAAAAACCTAAGTCTAAGTGCCTTTTCACACTATGCGTTTTTGGCCTGCCTTTTTTGACATTTTCTTTTAAAACCCCCACGAAAAGTCACGCAAATTTATTTTACAAACTCTTTCTTCATGCCTTTTTTTATGATTATACACATGCTTAATGCTGAGGGTACGAAAATGACAAAGAGAAATATGAAAAACCCCTCAAATTTCAACTCATGCCTTTTTTCTTACCTAGCTAGCCTCACCACCTCTCTCTCAAAATAAAAAAGTCTGCCTTTAAAGCAGGAACCGGCAAAGCATATCACATGGGGTTTTTTACTCTTTTATTCTCACATTTATGTACTCTCACGTATTAACTAATACCGCATTTACACTATGAAACTTTGTTGCATGCAATTTTCATTTTAAGTGAGAGTGTTGAAATAGAAATGTATACATTTTGTATTTCTTCTCTGTCTTTCTCACTGAAAAAAGAGAGTTGCATGCAACAAAGTTGCGTAGTGTAAATATGGTATAAAAGTAAATAAAATCAATCAGTGTGGCATGAACATTCAAACTAGCAGGTTGTGTTATCGCTTGCACAGAATATGGACCAGAATACTCACTTTTGACAGCTAAAAAAGGCTGTTATCATGTGTTATTCAGTTTTACATACAAAGTGTTCTTGCTAAGATAATATGAAAGAGATAGTCAAATTAGAAACCACGTTATAAAATTATATTTGCTTTCTCTCTCATACAATCTTCGGAATGTTGTTGTATAGTGAAGAGTCTAGTTAGTAGTCTATAATCGCTTGTTTCTAGCTATTGTTTGATATACACTAACAAAAACTTTGTAAGAGCGAGAGTTGCAATTTAAAACCCATACAAGCAAAATGTATTACTATGTGTTTGCCGGTTCCTGCTTTAAAGCCAGGCGAGAAAGGCATAATGTAAATTGCGTGTAAGAATGTGTTACATATCGTCACAATAAATAAAACAAAAGAGCATTTCAATATAATCTTAAACTAAACGATACAAGCGGGCTTGTTAATTGCACAATTTTCCTTAGTTTCCTTTAATACAATTACACATTTGTGGAAAATAACTCCAGGATTTGAGATCGCTTATCCATTATATTGCAACGCTTTTTTTTTATTTTACCTTAAAAACAAACTTCGAAAATTTTTATTAAAATATAGAAAGCGAGAATGGAACTACCTTCAAAATATTTATTATATAATGGTGTAATTGTTGAAAGTAATTAAGAGACAGAATTAACTAATTCGGTCTGTAGTGGAAACATTTATCGAGAAGATTTGAAGATCCAAATTTATGACATATTTGCTTTATTTACATATGTGCATCGATTATGAAACTATTTCAATTATGTAGCTATTCAACATTACCAAGACGAATTAACTATCGGGTTTTTTGGTTACTAAATTGTCATTCGAAATGAAACATGATAAGAGAAACCTAAAGATCATTTTCAAATACATATGTTGTGAATCAACATTTAATCACGAGAACAGCAGCAATTATTGTATTATTAATTTTTATTAAATAAATAACTTTAAGTGAATACCCTTACTGTTTGTATGTTAAGTGAATATCATTAATGTAAATTGTGCTGTTTGTTGGTATCTCAAATTAACCTTGTTTTTATTGGTTGATACACTATATATTTTGTGCTTATTTTTTAAAGTCAGATTCTTACTGCCCTTTTCACAATGTTCGATTAAAAGTTAATGTGGAATTTAACGGAAAGTTCGGCTGTTATAGTTTGTGAAAAGGTAAAGTCTTTCGCTGATGCCTTTATGAATGGCAGGGATACATCTATACCAAATAAAACTCCAACTTTGCATTTCATACGTTATGTATTCTTTTGTGTGTTTAGCTACACATGTGAACTTAAGCTCTAAGCTCATTTAGGCGACCGTAACGTTGATGTAGTTGCATGTGCTGATCGTTTCTGTCACATTGAAAAGCTACGAGGCAGAAACGATCAGCACATGCAACTGCATCAATGTTACGGTCGGATAAATGATCCTTAAGTTTGAGTTTTCAAGGTCGAAGGTGATATTCAGTCGAACATTTTTTAAAATCGGTTTTTCAAATAAATAAAATTCAAACAAATTAAAATAATTTCTTTATTTATTTTTAAAATAATAAAATATGGATGAAACTTTTATTAAAAAATTTTCGTTTTTGTGTTAGTTTTAGTTTTTTTTTTGCTTAAGCAAATATATAGAATAGAATCGTTATACTCATAAGAAATGTGTGTATGCTTTATTAAATGTTATTTTCATATTTTATATTAAATAATAAAAACATTTTTTTTATTATTTTAAAACAATTATACTATTGGACTAAAATTATAATAAGCATGCTATTATGTGTATTGAAAGTGTAAGTGTGTGTGCATTATATATAATGATGTTGCTTTATTTTAACTTTTAAAGCATACTTTAAAAAAGAATTGCTAATAAAAATAGTAAATAATAAGGACTACTTTATTTTGAGGTGTAAAATTTTTCTTCTTTTTAACAAATGACAACGATTAATTTAAACAGGATAAAAACCTAAAAAACAAAATTTCAATAAAGCTACTTATTATTCATAATATTTAAAAAAAAGTTTATTTTTTTCAATAAATGCTTAACAGTTGTAAAAACATACTTTAAAATTGTTTTCAATAATAATAATATTAAATGATTAGATAACATTAAAAATATAATTAAAATATTAATTTAAAAAAAAACTTCATTTACAAAATATTACAGGTTAAAAGAAAATATAAAGAAAATAATACATATATTTATAGTTTTTTTTTAAGACTTCAGTTTTTTTTATTATTATTAATATGTATGTATATCTCACGTGCATTATTGCTTTGCTAAAGAAAAAATAAAAAAGAATTAAAACTTAAATTAACTTAATTTTAAGAGAAAAATAATAATGATCAAAGAGAAAATGAACAGCATTCCATTAAAGAAATTCCTCATAATAAATTGGCAGAGGAAGAATGGACGTTAGGATTCTTTTTTTTATGTATGTGTATGTATGTATGTTGCTTTTTTAATTTATTTTTTCTTTATATATTTACATACCATTTGCTGTTTTGACAGTTCGACTAGGATACACTTTTTGAATATTTACAAATGGTGGTGGCTTGGGAAATTCGGTAACATTGTGAAAATGTTTACCGTATTTTGTTTCCAAATCAATGACTAAACGACTAACAGCATTTGCATTATTGCTATTACCAAATGTTGGCGCTGTTGTTACAGCAGTGGGTGGCGTGCCGGGAGCACTGCCGCGCATTGAAGAGTAACGTTGTGGTGGTACTGGTGGGGCTCCAGTTGTCTAAAAAATTAAATAAAATAAAAGGATATTTATTATAAAGACATAACATAAAGTCTTTCCGAGTATATAAACGTTTATCCTTTTTAAACGCTTATTTATTTCTAAAGATTCTTTTTAATTGCTTAAAAATAGTTTACACACAGATGTTTATTTTCACACTTCCTCACAATGCACAGTGGCTTGAAACCTTTTTATTTGGTAACTCGTGAACCGTTCAAGATGTCTTCATGAAACTTCACACAGACATAGTTAAGGTGTTATTGACTTTAAGTGCGAGAGTATGGCTTCCTAAAGTAAAAGGGACGATCACAGGGCTGATCCTCAAAGTTGGATATTTTTTTAAAAATAACGCCAACAATTCATTTATGGCCTGAATGTTAAAATTTTATATTTATATAATCCTTGAGAATATCTACACAAAAACATGCTTAAATGTGTCGAATATCTGTTTTAGTTTCAGAGATAATTACGTTCAATATATTGCACTATGCAACAACAAAAAAATGCCCGGTAGACCCATATATTTTTTTGATATGTTATAGTCCCCTAACTACAAAAACAGTCGAAATTTTAAATTCTATGGATAAATTTCTTTTTTATATTTTTTTTTTTTAATTTAGGATTTTTAAAGAGGCTGCTCCACTGATTTTATCATAACTTATGAAGGGGTTCTCCAGTTTTATTACAAAAACCATACAAAAAAAAACTTTAAATAAAATTACCTTTAAGCCGTTCTAATATTATTTTTTTATATACTCTATAGTTTCAGAATTATTCAGAACGCAATGATGAAAAATAGATTTTTTTATGTAAAATCGAAATATTTTTATTTATTAAACATTTATAAAAAATCGAAAATTGCAAAATGATACCATATTTTTTCACTCGCCGTAAAGTCGCATATACCACAAATAAAATAAGCTTTACTTCACGAAAATCGCTGGATAAATATTGATTTTATTCACAGTAAAATGAAATTACCCGATTTTTGCAAAAAAAATCGAGTTTTGGAGACGTTGCTTCACCGATTTTATCATAACTTGCAAAAAGGATACCCAATTTCTTTACAAAAACAAACTTAAAATAAAATTACCTTTAAGCCATTCTAACATTATTTTTTTTATATACTAAATGGTTTCGGAATTCTTCAGACCGCAATGATGAAAAATATATTTTTTATGCAAAATTGGAAAATTTGTATTATTAACAAATTTATAAAAAATCTAAGAGGGCAACAACTTACCAATGTTATTAACTGATCATAAAGCCACACATATTACAAATAAAACAAAGCTTTATTTCATGAAAATCGAGAAAAAGTGAGCAGCGCCGTGCCCATAATAAGTAAATTTACATTTTCAACTATTTCCACTTAATCGATTTCTATTAACTTTGCCTACAAATTGGGGTTTTCGGACAATACAGTTTTATACTTAAAAAAGTGGGCAGCACCAATATGAAAACTAATTATAAGATTTAAAGCGAAAAACGTGGGGCGAATGAAATACATAAGAGAGTAGCTATCAATGAGGAAACTTACACGTCAGTCCCCATATCAATTGCAGTGCTATAAAATTGTTAGCTAAACTATTAGTGCATTAATTATCTGCTACATGGGCCCCACGTTTTTTGTTTTAAATTATTTTCATAGCTATTAATGAAAGTTAGAAAAAAATAAATTTTCCTGACAATTTGTGATAGGCTCGGGATCTGTATTGTGTTTTAAAACTTCATGGTGCTTATAAGTCCGTATGCTTTTTAGTCCGTTTTAAAAATGTAGTATATAAAAAGCTTTTTTTCCTCAATAATTATTTATAATCTTTTAATACTTATTCGCATAATTAGGAGACCCTACTCGATTAAGCACACAAAATTTAAATTCCAAAATCGATTAATGCCTTATTCAAACAAAACGATAAGTCGTATAATTTGACACTCTAATAAGTACGTCATTTAAAGGAATATAATTAGATTCACTCTTACAAACTATATAACAGAAACACGTAATTAAATTTTGAACTGATGTTCCTCTTAAATACGACTTCTCTTTCAAATATTAGCTCAAATATGAACAGGTTCCAACCACATTACCACAAAAAAAAAATGAAATAATTTAACATCTTATTACATTTCAATGAAATAAATTAATAAAATATTTACCCTAGTTTTATAGTTCATCATTGTTTAAACTTCTACAGAAGAAATCAAGTAAACTTTTATGTAAGTCCTTAAGAATTATCCTTGCAAAAGTTCCTTTAAACTATAGCACAATTTTTTATTTATTTTTGTTTATTAGCAATTTCCCAGTTGTTTTATTGATAAAGCAAAGCTGTAACCATTTACTCGTATACTATTTATGTTACTCTTAACGATTTTTCCCTTATAATTGGCAATTGTCTATAACTATACTTGGGTGTGTACGTATGAATCCTATTGTATTGCAATCGAAACCGACAATGAGTCTACCAGTCTATTATTTTCTGCAGCACAAGTGAAAAATCTTCGTAAAAGAAAGCAACAAAATTTGTTTTCTTTACTTTTATTGCGTTTCTATTATCTATGTTGCACAATATAAAATGGGAAAATAACAACCCTACACTCTTACAATGTGATGTAGTGCAAAAGGAGGAAAACAAACAATAACAAAAGGGTAAAATAAAAGCACAATACAAAATCCTGATGAATTAGTTGTTGTCAAGTTTGTTTTGATTTTAGTTTACTACTACACTCAGCTTTATGAAAAATTTAACAGTACGAGTATAGAGAGCGCGCAAGTTACCACGTTTCGTTATAAGGAAAAATCAATACATATTACTAACTGGGATACCAGATAATTTTAATGTACTCTACATATACCATATATTTTTCATTCGATATTGTATATCTAAAACCGAATGAGATCCTAGCACACTCCAATAAAAAAAAACCTAAGCTGTATGTAGATAAAACCTCATAAAGCCATAAATTATAAAGAAAAATAATCAGATATGTTAGCATTATATAGTTACCCTTATTCAGCATTTCGATTCGAATTGAAATTTTCTTCGTTTGGCAACTTTGATATTCTCGTTCCGTTCCGTTTCAATTTTTACGATTGTGTGTATTCTTCGTTACGACCGCAGCTACATTTTTTAAGTTGTTAATTTAGTGGCGGAGCGTCTTTCGATTTTTATTTGTTTAGGTTCAAAAACTGTGCAAAATTTTAAGTACAAAATATAGGGAGCAGCCTTCGTGATGGACCAAGGATCTGAGGGATCTGCGATCCTCGGTAAGGAGGCTGTTCAATAGGGCGAAACTCACAGGAAACATTGAAGACTGGAACAGCCATAAGGTGATTTACAATAGGTACAAGAGAGATCTCAAAAGGGCGAAAAGGGCCTCATGCAGGGAATACTGGAGGTTAATACCGAAAGGCTGGAGGTTAGGGTTACCTTTATACCCATGGCGGGTACAGCGAGCCACTCTAAGCCGAAGGACTTCAGGCCGAGCAGTCTTTCATCTTTTCTCCTGAAAACACGAGCACAATTGCTACGTGCGTCATCAGTGGTGCTCAGTATGCCTATCTAAAGGACAGGTCTGTTGTGAGCACGCTTCATGGTGTGGTTGGTGTTATTGATCTTGATTACACCTTGGCTGTGTTCTTAGACACTGAGGTAGCCTTTAACAACATTAGCATAGAGGCTATTAGGGAGTCGCTGGAGATACTGAGTGTTCGCAACTTTCTGGCGGAGTGGATAATTCTCATGCTTAGCAGCAGGAGTAACAACTCGAGTATGGGAGGCGAAAACCTGACAAAAATAGCAAATAGGGGGCTTCTATCACCTCTATTGTGGCTGCTGGCGATGAACGTAATTCTTAGGCGTTTTGACAGGTGCGGTCGGAAGATAGTCGCTTATGCGGACGACGTGGTGTTACTGGTAAAGGGAAAGTTTATTCCCACTATCAGTGAAGTCATGGAGTCGGCGCTTGGCGAACTATCCTCCTTTGCCAGCAGTAAGGGACTGGGGGTCAGCGCCCAGAAAACTGAGCTAGCCCTCTTTACCAGGAGATACAAAATGTACAGCTTTTTAATGCCTAGGATTGGAGGGATGGAGCTGAGGCTAGCGGAGGAGGCTATATAATTGGGTGTTTTCCTAGATAATAAGCTTTCATAGAAAGGAACAGCAGGAAGGACTAAAGAAAGGGCATGCAGGGCCTCCATTGGAAGGAATTGGGGTCTGCAACCGAAGTCACTAAACTGTATTTACACATCGGTTGTCAGGCCGGTTGCTTCCTATGGTTGTGTGGTGTGATGGGAGGCATTGAAGGAGAGTCAAAGGATATTACTTGCTAAGGTGCAGAGGTGTGACTCGCTGGATATCACAGGAGCTCACCTCAAGCTGTCTTGGACGTAATTCTTCACCTGCTTCCCATAGAGGACTTTGTGGAGAGAACGGCTGCAAGAGTCTCCTTAGACTATCAGAGGCAGGTTTGGTGAGGACAAGAGTAACAGGTCACACTGCAATCTTGAATGAGGCCAGTTTTAGCGGGGGTCTCCGTAACTCCTAGGTTAAAGGTCGTTGAAATTGATTTTAGTAGGACATCCTCACTGGCAATTCCGGATAGGGGCTTTTGGGTTCAAACTGATAAGCTCTACGAGGGTTGCGCGGTCTTTACAGATGGGTCAAAAATGGGAAAAGGCACGGGCTCTGGTGTTTATATTTTGGGGACGGACATTCGTAGGTATTTTAAACTACCGAACGAATGTAGCCTTTTCCAGCCTGAGATCCTGGCGATCCTCCGGGCCACGGAACTGGTGGTCAGAAATGTAGCTGAAGGCGCGTAGGTAACCTTGCACGTCGACAGTCAGGCGGCGCTAAAAGCTTTGAAGGAATACAGGGTAAAATCGAGACTGGTTAGTGACTGTAGGATAGCCCTCAACTTGCTCATGGTCAAATATAGTGTCAGACTATGTAGGGTTCCTGGCCACTGCAATGTTGAGGTAAATAAAACTGCCGATGAGCTGAAAAAATAGGGTCGGCGTTAGATGAGGAAATATCTGACAGATCGGTTAAACTACCGATGAGTCATTACTATAGGGAACCAACCATTCATTGTGGAATAGGGAGGATTGTAATCTCGAGTGATATGTGGCCAAAACTTGACTTAGGAAGATCCGTACTACTACTGGGTATGAATGGGAAGGTGCTAGGAGTCTTGATAGTTGCATTATTGACTGGTCACTGCTCGCTTAGAGCGAGGACTAGCATTTGGGATATTGGCACTCAAGATTTCTGTGGGATGTGCGAGGATGGAGAGTAACCGGAAACCATCAATCATATTATCTGCCATTGCCCGAGGTTGCAAGGCCACAGGCCTAGGTGGATGAGCAGACAAAGTGTAAACTGGAAAATATCAGGGGCTCTATCATGGGAATTAAGTGGCTTAATGACAGGTAATGGGGTTGTTTCAGGACTATTTTCTAACGGGTAGAATAGAAGGGAATCACAATGTATCCCATTGGTCTCCGAGTGGATGTGTATTGCAACACTACCCTTCCTAACCTAACCTAAGTATAAAATGCAATAGAATGTTTCATTAATGATCTGAATATTTTTTTGTACTGAAATGTGAGTTTTATTTAATCTATTGCAAGTCGAAAACACGTTGTTCTCTTTCAACAATAACGCCACTTCTATCGATTCCATTTCTTCTTGAAATTAAAACAAAGGAATTTTATTTTTGAGCTACAATGATGTATAAAAAATGAAAATATCGCATCCGGCGCGACAGTATTCTTCACACTGGAATAATTTGGACACAAATACCTCTTGCTTATTTATGTTGTGGCTTTTTTTGTCTTAACGTACTTAACTGGTGTGTTTACCTAATTAAAGTTCCCACAATATTTAATTCTTATTTGTTTTAATTATTGAATCACTACTTTATTTGCACTAAATTTAACTTTTTATTAAAATGTTTATAACAAATTGCTTATTATTTTTATTTCTATTTCATACGTTTTACAACGAAACAGCTGCTTTTGAAAATACTGTTGTCCTCTTCTTTTTCTTACGATTCAGTTGTTTTGTTGGAATACCTTTTTGCGATTTTTGCGTAACTGAATGACATCTATTTAAATATTTTAAAACTACTGGCAGCACTGACTATTCTTAACACAAAATATATTGTATACTTTTGGGAGTTAAGGCATGAAACATAAATTAAACAAACCCTTAACATGAAAATTAATTTCCAAAACAGAAAAGAAAAACGCATTACTGTGTGATGAGGGTTGTTTGTTGTTTACAGAATAAATCCAAACCAAAAATATGTATATATGTATATATATTTAAAACATGTGTGTTAGTAAGTTTGTATACGCCTAAACATAGGCAACATAAAACACACACATAAGTAGTGGTTTGGAGATGTTATTTATGAATGAATTCCAAGACATTTTCGCGCCAGTACTGAAAGGACATTTTTTAGTCTCATTTAAATGGAAAGTGTGACGTATAACTTATTACATATGCACATCCATAAGTACATATGTATGTAGATATGTAATGAAAAGTGTGGACTTTGAAAAACAAAATATACAAAAATTTTGAATAGTTTCTTAACTTTTTTATGTCTTTAATTAACGCTTTATACATCTTGCGATGTTCATGTTTGAAGTTGCAGCTTCATTTTTAGTATATGTATACTAGTGTTGTCAGTTATTCGGGTTATATAATCGTTCGACTAAAATTTCAAATTTTTTTCTTGTTCGAACAGCCGAATAATTTAAAACTTGTATTCGAATATTCAAACGAATTCGAATATCCACTTTAAGACCACGATTTTTAATATAGTTGTTCTATCACTACCCTGCGGTAAATGGTGTACCAATTGTCTTGAACGTACTTGTCTATAACTGGCGAAAATGGGAATGGTAAAAAATATTCCTGAGTCGTGACCGGTAAAAATAGATCATATCATAAAATTATACTAAACATGCTTATCAAAATAATCTCACTGTACAAACAGGTTGTTTTCTAAATCGAAAATATTTCTTTAAAGTACAGTAATTTAACTAGTATTAAAGAGACCAACGCAGAACAAGTAGGTCTAGAACCTATCATTTAGTAACTTAATTATGTAAATTGACCCCCTTCAATGATAACGTCATGGAAAAGTTAACGATCAATTTCATATAGTTCCAGAAATCGAACCGGTTGCTAGTTCTTGGGAACCAGTCACGTGACTTGTCATGTGACAGGTTCTCTTCCCTCTAGCGTAGTTATTATTTCTTCGATTGAATTAAGATACATTTTCTTTACATATTTTGTTATTGGGCCCATATTATTCTTGTCAGGTATGTTTGGATCATCACAGAAACTTTCAATTTGTATATTGTGTATTTTACGGAAATGGTGCAAGAGTGAAGAAGTTGGTGATCCGTGAGATTTGTAAACCTTAGAATACTTTTTTAAAACAAAAAGAAAAAGATCATGTTGTAATTTAAAACGAAATCGTTAACGGAGTTACGTAATATCTCAACAACAACACTTACACAAATATTTATAATTTGGTGTAATTTGCTTACTTAACACATCGCATTGTTAACGGGCCTTATCGTGCTTGGCGTTTTTCGACTTCAAATTCGACAATTTGTAGTAGATTAAAGAAAATAAGCAAAATTTTTCTTTAATCTAGTACAAAACGCCTAATTTTCGCCACGAAAACGCCAACCACGATAAGGGGGAACAACTTTAAAAAGTAATCTTATATATAAATAGGCCGCACAATTTGTTAGCGTACAGTTTTTGGTCTTTATAGACCAGTTACAGAACCGGTCACAAACAAATCCGGTTACGGATCAAGTGGTCGAATTTCGAGCACCGGGCGGGATCCTAGTTAATTTAAAACACTATTTTACATTCGTAAATGCAAACTAATTTTTATAAAGAGTAGTTTAAAGAAGTTGTTCGAATATTCGGCAAAAACTGTTCGAATAATTTTTTGAAAATTTTGTTCGTTCAAACAAAAATGAAAAAAAAAAAATGTTCGAATATTCGAATAATGCTTGTTCGAATGACAACAATAATCCCGGGCTTCGGGATTTAGAAATAGAGTCCCGAAAGCCCGAACCGAGGTCCCGAGTTTTCAGGATTCTTAGTCCCGAAATATATGTATATGTAATTAAGAAAAGTAATGGTTTTTAAATGAAAGCTGTTATTTTTATTTAAAATCTCGGTTTTTTGCCTTTTTAATTTAACAATTCGTTTGATTTTTATGTTTCTGAAACAAGTTTTTCATCTGACACATACTGTTGCTTAAAAATATATCACATTCTATACTTATTAATAGTGTCCGACCGAACGCACTTTTTTTCAAACCGAACCCGAACTTCGGTAGAATTTTTAGAACCGAAGCCGAACCCGAACCGAACGCGAAACAGAACCTTTTTATTGAAGAGAAAAATGTTACTCAACTTTTTTTAACTATGACTTATTTATTTAATATATACAAAATGAACAAATTCATAATACGTTGCACTTTTCGATATTTTATAAGACTGCAATTTTGTGTATCTTTGTTTTTTTTACAAGAATTTGTTTAACTCAAATTTAGTTTATATGTTAGACGACTTATCAGTTAAGATTTGTTTCAAAGATTGGTGTATCTTTGATGATATATAGATATATAAAAAAATTGTATAAAGTTCGGTGTTCGGTGAAAATTTTACCGAACGCCGAACATCAACCGAACATACCTTTTTGCCGAACTCTGATACCGAACCCGAACGTTCGGTCGGACACTACTTATTAATAAAAGCGATAGCACATGCTTTATTTTAGCAAATTCTATCATCGTATTTTCTTTACATTTACAGTCAAATTAAAACTTACTTTTGACTTTGGAATACATATATAGAATAGGCGAACTCAGCGTTTTACGCATCCATATGCCTGAAAAGGTTTCTGCTCAAAATATAAGCATCTGAACCTCTTCAATGTTGCATTTTAAACGAAACCTTTCGTTGACATTAAAATTTTTGTGATACAGTTTGCAATTGACAGACGGTGCAGTTTTTAAACAAAATTTGTTAAACAAAATTTTGGTATTCCAAAATATTGTTGTAGATTACTGAATGGGAGTGAATTACCTTCAATTCGATGTTTGTAAGGCTTTACGTCAAAAACATATTTAACTTGGCGTATTTATCTTCACTCACTTGTAAAGCTTTGCTTGTAAAAACAAGAGCAAACAAACGTGCCAAGATATAAAAACTATCATTGTAAAATCGAAATAGAAAATAAACAGAGTCTGAAGACTGAAAAATAAAAACGACCGGAAAGCAAGTACGGAATTAAAACCATTGCGATCGAAATGTATGACATGCGCGTATCGTATTCACAAAATATTACGAATAAAACAATAGAAAACGTTAGAAATATTCTATTCGATAGAGATTGTGGCGGAATTTTTTACCAACTGCCCAAAAAACTTATTTTTTTTTTAAACTTACATTATTACTTGCCTGCCTAAGAGGAGGTGGTGGTGCCGGACACGTCCTATGCGGGGGCAATGGTGGTGCATTAATTGGTCCACCATTAAGTATAATCGGTTTCGGTGATTTATTACTGCTTAAAGGACTACTCGTAGTTTTCGTTGTTGTGGAGGGTGGCGGTGGTGGTGGTGGTGTTGAATTCGCACCCGTACGAAATTGGTCACGTAGAGCTGAAACACTATTCGTTGACGAAGAGGTGGATGGCGGTTGGGTCGACGAGGGTGATGAGGAAATACTAGCCTGTGATATGAGAGCTGTATTAACGGCACTTATGGGTCCAACATTCGTAGATGATCCTGAGTTTGAGGACAGATTTAAATTTGAATTGGAAGTACTGCGGGCTGGTGTAGGGGGTGGTGGTGGCTTAACACTCGGCGGCTTGGGTGGAGCCACGGTAGGACGACCTTTATAGGAAATAATAAACTTAAGTTAATTTTTAAATTTTACACAAAAAAAAATCTCACCTAAGGGTGGTTGTGGTGCTGTGCGTAAACCAGCATTAATGGCTTCCTGTGATTGGGCAAAAGGTGTGCGCATCGTTCCAAAATGTTGCTGTGTGGGAAATACTATAACACCCCCTTCAGCACTAGCACTTATAGGCGGCGATCTAAGTAAAGATAAGTATATAATAGTTAGTTTGACAAAATGTTTAAGTATTTCAATTTATGTATTTAAATACAAGGAAGTTTAATTTAGCCATAAAAAAGCGTTAGTTTAAGATTTAGTAATTAAGTTAGTCATCAAACTATTTTCGAGTTATGCTTATGCTAAATAAACGATAAAATAATGTTTATTATTTATTTGCTTTTGGTTTAGGTGATTAAAATATTGTATGGGTGATAAGGTTTATTTATGTAGTTAGAAAGCTTTTAATAAGGAAGCATATTTTGAGGCATAATGAGAGTGTGAGAGCGAGAATTTAATAAATGTAACTGTTTATTGTTGATATACCTTGGCGATTTCATACTATGATGACGAGCTACACCGGGTCTTTGGCCATTAGCTAAGGCCAACTTTTGTAAACCTGGTGGTTTTGGGGCAAAATTTGGTTTGCCATGATTTGGTTTCATCGTTGGCAATGGTGATTTCGTAGGTGGTGAGGGTGATGCAGAAGCCGATGGACTGATTGTATCAACACCATTATTACTATAACTACTATTGGCACTACCACCACTACCCGTATTACTACCACCAAATAATGTTGATCTATTGGGAGCTAAATTACGCAATGATCCGCCAGATGCTACCGATGATGTGACCAATGAGGAAGATGATGATAAACTGTTGTTGCTGTGGCTATTGTTGTTGTTCATATTATTTATTGTATTTTGGGAATTTATGGATGTTGTTGGCATTGTTGTATTATTATTGTTGTTGTTATTATTATTTACAAATACATTATTATGCCCTAAACACAAACTGTTGAAAACAAAATAAAGAAAAAATCGAAAAACAATAAGATAAACAAAAATAAAAGAAATAAATACGAAATAAAAGATGTGCAAGAAAATTTAATTTAAAAACAAGAAAAATTTTAAATTCTTCTATGCCGAAACGAACATAACAACATCTACATATCTAATGACTTTGCAAAATACCTGTAATAAATTTTTCAGATCAATAGTTAAAAAATATCTTTTTGAAATTATGTATGTTATTTCCAGACTAAAGTAATATGAGTTATTTGACTTCATTCATCCTTTATTTTGGTAGCTATGTACTGTAGGAACTTGTTGAACCATACTTAAAAATCCGTCACAATACTGAATAATAATTATTTTTCAATATTTCTCAACCTTTTATCTTATCAATTATTGGCATAGCTTTCATTTATATTCAATATGCTTTTTGATTTGGGCATTGTTTTCCACATTCCAATCATCGAAATTCTTTCAGTCACTCTTCACGTTTGAAATTTAAAGAGAACAAAAACTGACAATAAGTCGCAAACAATAATGAGTACTGTCAACAAAAATACATTTGAACAATTTATCAGTGATGACCGAGAAGAACATTGTTGTAAGTTGTACATAAACTGTTTTGGTAATTGTATACTTGACTAACAATTTATTAAATATTTTTTCATTTAATTTTTGAAACTATTTTTATCTGCCAAAAATATAATTTCAGCTTGACAAATTACATTTGTAACTTAACAGCACCTAAAATTTCTTGACAATCAAGCTCATTCAAGCCCGTCTGGAAAGCCTGTATGAAACACTTTACATAGTGTTCACACCTGATGAATTTATATCATGATGAATGTCTAATTGATATCATGATGAAAATAGACTCAATTTGTTAATGTTATATCATCGTTATGATGTAATCATCAGAGCTCAAGCTCAGATGAATATATTATGATACGGAACGTCATTTCATTTGTTGTTTTTACTTTATCGTTTATTGTCTTTATTAACATAAGTGAAATTTATAAGAAATAAATATTAAAAAAAAAAATTCGACTATTTTGAACGGCTTTAATATATGTACATATGTACATGCATATATATTTTTTAAAATAAAGTGAGGTTAGAAAATCACCGCTGTATTTGATCGAAAAAACAGTTCGAGCTGTATAACAGTACAATACCGAAATTTCCCATATTTACACGATATTTCATATTTAGACTACTTTTATATACCATGATAAGTATTTCCAGTCTCTGCACACTATTGCACTTCACAAATATTTTTTTCAAGCTTTCACTCTGAGAGCATATTTTCCTTTCATATAAAGTATAGTGCTCCAAAACGGGCGTCTAAAAGAGTGATCTCACTTACAAACCAATTTATAAACGTAGTTAACGAAAATTGAACTTTATAAAATTTAACTTAATTTGCTAAAACACAAAGTAGTGCCAGAATTTTTATGTAAAACAAAAGTGAATTTTACAAATTTAGTTTTGCTTTTCGCAAGACTCAGCCGTTTTGTTCCATTTTAAAAAAATTGGGCTCTTTATTTTAATTTGTATTTTGCAGGCCAAAAGGACGGAATATGAAAACTATAATTTTACACATAACACGCTTTTCCGTTTACAGAAGCATATAAAATTGTAATGAAATGAATATTTAAAATGAAAATATATTAAAATACAGATACATATGTATGTACATATCTACATATATAATTATCTATATTTAAATATTTAATAAATTAACAATAAAAACATAAGCAAATGAATATTTTTAAAGTATATTATAAACAAATAAAAGATACAAGAAACCTACTCTATTTTGTATGTCTTAAGATTTAGAAATGTGATAAAAAGTCTTAATAGATATAAATTAAATAAAAACAAATAAAACATTAGAAAAACTTACTTTAAATTCGCCGCTTTACTTCGAACACTGCCTCCCGTATTTATTTTCTCCATAAATTTATCAGATATTGTAGGAGGAGGCGGAGGTGGTGATTGTTTTCTAGATGCCTCATTATTAGCAAATATAAATGAACGAACATTTACTGAAGAGCCATTAGTTTTATTCTTTTCTATAAGAGAATCGGAAGTACTCTGAAAGAAAAATAGTTTTTCTCGCTTGGTTAAAAATTTGTTCTATAATTTTTGTTGCACGATAAAATGTCTCATAGAAAAAACAAAGTTTTGTGTCGAACTAAAAAATTGACACATAAAAATATTTTCTCATTTGCTAAAAGAGAACTGCTAAAGAATTTATTTCACTTTAAAGGCTTGATTCCTAATTTATAAAATAAATAAAATAAAAACTCCCATATTTAGTTTTTATCGCAAGTATAAAATGTATCGCATTCTTAAATTTTCAGCTTGCAATAAATTTTCTGCATAAAAGATTTTAATCGAAATTTTGGGCCTGTTCGTAAATGCATCACTGCAGTGGGTCATATAAGAAAAAATTTTTTTGCAATGTCAATATAAGTAAGCTGATGTTCTTTTATATCAGTACCCATTTTAATATTCCGTATTTGACGCTTGATTGTGCATCATCTGCTTTAGCAAAGTATTTTAAGACACTTTAAGTTCCATTTGTAGCGCAGTGATTCATTTATGAACATGCCCTTTGTTGCAGGATTAAAATTTTGAAAAGAAAAATTTTCCCACATTTATGCAAACTTCTATGGGATAACTTTATTGCAATATTTTTATGGCATGCTATTTTCGCATGCCATAAGTTTTAAGAAAAATAATTCTTTCGCATATTAATTAAGTTTTTAAAAGAAAAAAACGAAAGTGAAATTCTTAAAATTAAATATGGGATACGGTTGACTTTGCAGGCCATCCCTGGAAGACTACTGATGATATGGTAAAAAAAGCTCCAATGAAATGCAGGCATGCTAAGCCCACAACAAACAAAAACTTTTTTATGATTAAAATTTTTCAGAAACAATTTTTCTCTAGCAGAGATTTTCTCTCGTTTCTTAAGATTTTGCTTTTTTAACAACTTTAAATTATAGAGAAAAAATATGCATCTGCCTACCGTAGGTAAGTTTTTAGGAGGCTGTGATGGAGGTTGCGGCGGTGGTCCTCGATTCGTTTTCAAATTGGCTTCGGTAGCATTGATATGTGTAGTCGTTGTAGTTGGGTGTTGTGGTGCTGTTGATAGCGGCTGTTGTTGCTGTTGCTTTTGACGTTTTAAAGTCAAATGTTTCGTTAATTCAGCATTGAAATCTAATGGACCATTGTTAGATGCAGCCGCTGTCGTTGTACAATTAGATGTTAATGAAGGTGGACTATTACTACGATTATTGGAAGAAGCCAATGAAACATTAGAGGCGGGTGCTGTAAAGAGATTAATAATTATTTATATATATACATATTTTTTTCAATTATTTTAAAGAAAGAATAAACTTACTTCTACTACCATTGACAGGTTTCAATTTTGGCATTGAAGTTAAGCCCTCAAAAAGACCTCCTAGTTTTGCAGCTCCATTGCCAATATTGTTATTGCTACTACTGCCTATGTTATTAGAACCAACTGTAGTTTGACGTTTTGGTGAACTACCGTCACAAATTTTGCCAGCCAGAGCGGGACCACTTTTATCAACTGTGGTAGCTTTTTTCAACTTCGTACCTTTTTGTATTGATTGTAATAAAGCAGAACGTGGATCAGCACCGCCGGCAGCACCACCTCCCAATTTTAAACTGCCCATATTAGGTGGTGGGGGAGGACCCGGTGGCGGTGGCGGACCCGGGGGAGGGGGTATAGCCATCTATTAAAATAAATTTAAATATGTATTAGATCAAATGAATTGTGTTTTATAAGGTCGATTGTATGATCAAATATGTATGTATGTACTTGTTTCTTGTAATTTTTAATTAATCTCATATTTTAGTTTAATTATGAATATTGAACAAGAGAATTAGAACATGCGATTTGTTTAATTTTATGTAAAAGACTGATTTATTTATTTTATGTTTTAATTTAGATTTAGATAAAAAATATATTTTTTATTTCTCTTGTCTTTTGATTTCTATTTAAAAATGCGTAGGATATATTTATAACTTTGGTATTATTTTATTATACATACATATATGTATGTACATATGTATGTATGTGCATTTGTATATATTTTATTATATGTAACTCATTATACGAGGCTGGATCACGAAGTCCATGACTTTAAGAAACAAATATCGCACTTGTTTAACAATCCTGTATTAACTCAAAATTTTCATTTTATCACTTTTTACCGAATAACGACATTATTTATTCAGATCTAGTCCACCACAAAAAAAACGTATTCTGATATTTTTCGTAAAATAAATTGTATCAAAGTGCAAAAGCAGGTAGTAAGTATTTTGAGTTGTGACTAGAGATGGGCAATGAAAAAATATATATCGATATCGATATATTTTTTGTATATCGATCGGCATCGATATATATCGAATAAAAAATATCGAAATATCGATATTTTTTTCAACAATGATAATTCATACGTAGTCCCCAAAATTTTTTTTTAAATAAAACAAAAAAAAAGTACCTTTCTTATAAATAATTAAGCTGGAAAGAGTTAATCTCCAAGATCCTTACTGTTCCAAAATATTTCCAAAATACATCAACAAAATTACACTCAAAGAATGATAATTTTTCGAATAGATAAAATATAAATCAAACAAAAGATTTTGTTAGTAATATTCTATTTGATGAAGACTGTGACGGAATGTTTTTAAAAATTGCACGAAAAACAAAACCAAAGCTAAAAAATATCGAATTTGATACTGTCGATATATTTGGAAAAAAAATATCGATATATCGTAAATAAATATATGGACGATATATATCGATATTTTTTTAAAGAAAATATCGATATATCGATATTTTTTGCCCATCCCTAATGTCTACCTTTGTCTTTTAAATGTATAACATTAATGGACTTATAAGTAAAATCTTCTACGAATGAAATAGCTTTACTTGGCCTGACCATCAGTCATACGTCTACTTAATATTTAGTTGAACAAAGGGGAAAACGAACGTCTTAATGATGTAAAATCTTTGATTATTGATATTTTCGAATGAAATTTTACAGATACATAGGAATTTATATACTAAATACCAATGAAGACAAAAATAATAAGATTATAATAATAAAGATAATAAGATTTGCCTTTGTGAACCCCGAAATTCCCAAAGAAGTCTCAGAAAATCCCGAAAATGGGATTTTCGGTATTTTCGCTGTATTTGTCTTATTTTTCGCCGGGCGCAGATAGTTTTTTTATTTTTAATATTACTAATTTTGTTTTGGCAAAAAAGTGAAAAGTAAAATTTTTTTAGTCGAATATCTTCTAAAGTGTAAACGGAACGGAAACCCATAAATGTAGTAGACTTTTTTTACCTCTTAGGAGAATCTACCTGCAAAAACTCCATTTTTATCAGATCAAAAACATCAGCTTGGCATAGGTTCGGACTGCGCGTTTAGAAACTACAGATTTATTTCTATTTTTTTTTTCAAAATATCCCACTGTGCGGCGTTACACATATAAGGTACTATAATGAAAATTCATCAGGTGTGGACACTATGTTATTTATATACGAGGTATGAGTTTTCGGATATGGAACTCATCACGTTGATGATGGCGTTATATATAGAAAAGGCGTATCTAGATTTTTTTTAAATCGCAATTTCGAATCGAAGAACTCTTGAAAAATATTCCAATACATTCGCTACATTGTGCATAAACCATTTAAGACACTCTGTATCATGTAAAATAGTAATTACTATTGCAGACCTCTATTTATGTGTACACATACAAATATATCTTCCTACAGTTTGGCCACTAAAAGCAAAGAAATTACAATAAAAACAAATATAATCTCTTGTTAAAAAAGCAAAATAAGCCTACACGCGCGATGTTTATTTATTTATTTATTTTTTTAAGCCATGAATTAAAATGAGGCGTTTATACTACAAGGGGTTCAAGTGCCAAAACTGAAATCAAATTGAGTTAGATGTAGGAATCAATAGTTAATGCTAATATCTATCACTCCACAAATATTCAAAGTTGCATGATGACCTTAATCATCTGTATGCATTAAAAGGCCAAAATTTAAAGTATGAAGTGCATAGGAACAAAAAACTTTGAAGCTTAGTTACTCAGAATTTTCTTTTTAGCACTTGAACCCCTCGCACTTCAAGCCCCTCACTTGACTTAAATAAATAATATCGAAGTTTAAAAGTTATACATGTCTTGGCTAACAATTTAATTTGTTTTTAACTGTTGCCAGGTTAAGAAGTTTTTATTCGTTTTCATAGAAGAATTAAACGAGTAGAAACAAATTTTTTTAATAAAATGGTATGGAAAATACGTATTTGAAATAAATAAATTCAAAATACAAATGGTTTTTTATTTTCTATTTGAAATTAAAAATACAAAATAGTTTTTAAACAAGTATTTGAAATAGAAAATACAAAATGCATATTTTCAAAATACCTATTTTCAAAATACATTTTCTTTTATAATTCTTTAAAATATTTGTTTAATTTAATACAATATATGTTGTGATTGCTAATCAATTTTATAGTTTGTTTACCTTTTTGTATTTTCTCGCGATTTTTTGCAATGTTTACGATAGAAGCGATTTTTTGCAATTTTTCATCGTCTTTACAGCTTTAGCGATTTTTCATCATATTGGATTTTGCTATCATGACGCTGTTAGCCAGATTTCGCGAATTTATGCCATTTTCGCGTTGTTTTTTTCAAACATTTGGCATTCCGTACAGTTTTAGCAACTTTTTATCAACATAATGGCTTTTTTAAAATTTTGCAATTTTTCGCAAATTTTTGCCATTTCCGCGACAGAAGTATTTTTTCCAAGGTTTTTGGTTATATTAAAATTTTACGGATTTTAAATCAATATTACACTTTGAAGTCTTCCAATTTTAGCAAGATTTGGCGAATTTTCATTTTCTCTATTTTGTCCAGGTTTTTGGCATTCCTTACAGTTTTAGCGAGCTTTATTCAGTTTTAGGGCTTCTTTCTGATTTTGGAATTTTTTTTTTGCAAATTTTCGCCACTTCCGCAATAGGCGTGATTTTTTTATATTACTTTTTCTTTATACAGCTCGAGCGACTTTTAATAAATTTCTGTACTTGACATCGATTTATGCTATATTTGCGGAATTTTAATCATTTTTGCAAAATTATCTAAAGACTGTGCAAGAAGACAAAGCTGAGATTCAAAATTGGTTGTTCTATTGTTTACTAGTACTTTACTATCACTTGTCACTTTGTTATTTTTCTTCGCACCACATAAAAAAGAATTTTATATTTTACAAATGTAAGATATGTATTTTGAAATGTTTCAAATAAAATATAACATACTCTTGAGGCAAAGTATTTCAAATAGAAAATAAAAATGGTATTTTGTATTTTATATTTGTATTTCAAATAAAAGTATTTCAAATAATTCACATCTCTGTAAATAAATAATTAAACTACATTATCAATTATTCCAAAGAATCAATTGTTGTTCAGTATGTACCTATACTATTTAAATAATCAAATCGTTAATTTACTTGACGGTTGTGTGTGGACAGGAAAATGGTTTATACGATAATAAAGTGCACCTTACACCAGCAGAGAAGTTGGATAAATTGAAACTGGTAAAAAAAAAACAAAATCAAACAAAAGTCCCACCTTTTTATTCAGAAGATACGACCCAACTCAGAATGAAATACAAATAAAGATATGTATGTTATTTATATTAACCCTTTGACGAACATTCAACAAGTATACTTGTTGAATGGTTTTGGACTAGTATACTTAAGGCCATGATTGACACTCCTACACAATCGTACGATTATGTCAAAAAGAAATCTGATAGAATTCTATTCGATTTGAAAAAATCGCAACCAAAAATGACTGCTGCCGCAAAGTGGTTTCAATTGAAAAAAAGGTAATATTTCTGTATCTTTGAAACTTGCGATACGATTACAAAACGATGTATGTAAAAATCACAGACGAGGACCTGAATGTTGAAGCTTGGACTACCCTGTTGACACACACGGTGAGCTACAGGGTGTCAAAGTTGGCTACCTCGGACATAACCTCATGGCCTCATAACCTTTACAAATATTTTCCGATTTTAATGAATTTTTTAAACTTTTTGGCTACACTGAAAATAATCCATGCAACATTTTACGAAAAAAACTTTCGTAGTGACTTCTTTCGTAAAATACACGAAACGTTCGTATATATTACGAAAAAAAAACATTTAGGCAATATTTTTTTGAATTTACGAAAGTAACGAATACCTTTCGTAAACATTTTTTCTTGTTAAAAAATATATTTGAAATAAAAAAATAAATTAAAATATTTTTTTATAAATTGACGTATTTTTCAGATGTAAGTAAATAAAACTAGTTTTTAGCACTTATAAAATAAGTAGAAAGTAGCTCAGTGGGTACACTGAAAAAATTCCATGCAACATATGCACGAAAACGCTCGTGCATATTACGAAATATTTTGTAATTTCGCACCACGAAATTCTTTCGTAAAATATACGAAATGTACGAAAATAATCAAAAAAATCAAAGTAAAAAAAAAGTATGGCTCAACCGGGGCACGAACTCGCAATCTTCATATTTCAAGTCATGTACTCTACCCACTGAGCCACTTTCTACTTATTTTATTAGAGCTAAAAATTAGTTTTATTTACTTACATCTGAAAAATACGTCAATTTATAAAAAAATATTTTTATTTATTTTTTTATTTCAAATATATTTTTTAACAAGGAAAAATGTTTACGAAAGGTATTCGTTACTTTCGTTAATCTAAAAAAATATTGCCTAAATGTTTTTCGTATATTTTACGAAACGTAAGTTTCGTATATTTTACGAAAAAAGTCACTACGAAAGCTTTTTTCGTAAAATGTTGCATGGATTATTTTCAGTGTAGAGTACATGACTTGAAATATGAAGATTGCGAGTTCGTGCCCCGGTTGAGACATACTTTTTTTTACTTTTATTTTTTGATTATTTTCGTACTATTTCGTATATTGTACGAAAGAATTTCGTGGTGCGAAATTACGAAATATTTCGTAATATGTACGAGCGTTTTCGTGCATATGTTGCATAGAATTTTTTCAGTGTAGCTTTCAATTTTAAAATATTGGTTTTTGGCCTCGACTTTGATCCCCATTTCATAAAATCTCAGGAAATAGCAAAGCCAAAATTAAAAAAATAATAATATTTTCTCATGTTTAACACAACCCTTGAAAATATGCAGAAAAAATGTTTAAGTTATCTAAATTCATGTAGTCGAGAAAAATAATAAAAATCAAGACTTTGAAATGAGAGTGAAAAATGGTTAGATTTTGCAAAAAAAAAATAGAGCATAATTGTTCGACGTTTTTCTAAAAAAAAACTTCAAAACTAAAATTTTTTCTTTTCAATATTTCAAAAGAATAACTTCAAAAATGACTACAGGGGAAATTTTAAATCGATTAAAGCATGCACGCTACCTACATCCAGGATTGGACGAAAATAGTAATTTTTTCTACTACGAAATTCTAAATTAATCGTTTAAGAAAAAACGCCCATAGAGTTTTTCAAATTTCAAAATTGTATGCGTATGAGTAATATGATAGTATGTACTATCATTATAAATATTAAAGATATTCTTGTCTATTTATAAGCGTTACAACAAATTTGAATTCATTCCCGAGTTAGTCAACTTTGACACCCTGTAGCTCACCGTGTGTTTCAATAGGGTGGTACAAGTTCAAACATTCTCAAAACTTATGTCCTCTTCTATGATTTTTACATACATAATTTTGTAATCAGATAGCAACTTTCAAAGATACAGATTTATTACTCTTTTTTTCAATTGGAACCACTGTGTGCCGGAGCCACACTGTCATACACAAAAAAAGATGCAAAACCACATGTTTCGGAAATATTGATGTTATTTTATATTTTTCGTCAACTAATTTACAAAGAATATACATACAACAACCTATTTAAGAGTCTCTCTAATTAGTAAAGCATACATTACTATTTTTTAGCAAATGCATCAAAAAATGTAAGTCTGATCGCATAGAAAATATTAGTTTATGAAAATTTTCAAAAAAAATTTACTAAGCGGACAGACTTGTCAAAAAATCTGTCACACATATTCACTGTCAGGCCCGACTATCATATTTTTTGAGCACCCATGAGATTTTTGACAGCTCTACCGACTGAGTCTGATAGTGAACCATGGCCTACAACTAGCAAGGCAATCAATCATCAGGCCCGTATGGGGGAAAAAATTATCAAAATTGTATAGTCCTAAAGGTGTTAAATGTTTCTTCGCTTACACAAAAAAATATACAAGACCATGTTATTGAAAAAAAATATGAATTTCAATAACATTTGTCATTAACTTAATACAATATTTCGTTGTATGTATTTCTTTCCCATGCCGGTTATTTCTTTTCTTTTCATACATAAGTATGTACTTAAAACAAGTTGTATCTCATAAAAAATAACTGGGATATGGCTCGGCTGTAAAGAGCATGCTTTACGCCCGGGAAGCCCGGGTTCGTATCCCAGCCATGTCAACATTTTTTTTAATATACATATATGTATATATTTTTCTTTTGAAATAATTTTGTTATCAATATAGCGGAATTCTTTACCACAGGAAATTTGGAAAAAAAATTATTTAATACCGAGATTTTTGTTATCAAAAACGAAACTTATTTTTTTCTGTGTACGTCTATTATTTGAATATTTTGCCTTATAAAATGCGGAAATCTTAAATTTTACACAAAAAAAAATTGTTGAACTTATAAAAATAATAAGAATCCATGTCGGCTTAAATCATATTTATGGTATGCACAAATATGATTCAAACAATACTTGTATAAATGAAATAAAATCATAAAAAAGTCAACCTTAAAGCGTTGAAAAATTTATTCATAAAATCTTGAGAAGCAACAGTAGATAATTAAGATTCTAAACACGTTGTTATACAGGGAGGCGGCATACAAAAATTTTTCATATGATAAAAATGATTTTTAAAATTCTATTTTTTTTTTGTTTTGTGTAAAGTAATAAAATGACAACGATTACTTACAAACGCAATACCAAATTGGAAAAATAAATAATATAAAGTGAATCATGTTTTTTTCTCTTAATTGAAATAAATAAATTTGTTTTAAAAACAAACAATCAAAGTTAAAAAAATTTGCAATTACTAAATGCTTAAAGGAAAATGTAAATTAAACATCAAATATAAAAGTGACTCAAGACGTTTGAAGTGCACAATATTTATTTTATTTATTTGAAATGTTACAAATACAATTCGAGATTCATATATACATATATTGTAACTTTGTTTAACTAACATAAAAAGAAAGACCTTCATTCGTTGTAGTGAAGCAGATCGGACACATATTATCCTGCTCACTAAAAAAGTCCTAGATACCGATCACAGCAAAATAATTTTTTTTACTATGTTCGACAATTTCAAATTGAATGTAAATAAAATAATATAGAAGTCTATAAAACTCCAATATTTGAAGTTTCGAAACAAAATTTCGAATTTTTATTATTTATTTTGAGGAGTTTTATTTTTAATCCCAGACCAAAAAAGAGGGGTGTTAGAAGTTTGTAGTGTGTGTCTGTGTGGATGTATAAGACAGCTCACAGTGTGACTTTTGGGAATTTTAGGTGAGCAAAATTAATAGCTCTCGTTCCGGAACAGATATCGGAACTAAAGTTGGCATGGATAATGTCTATGCATAACAGAGGCTTTGTAGAAAAAAGGGCATGGTCCGTCCACTTTTATTAGTAGCCCCCACACAATGTGAAAAAAGTGGCCTGTAAATTTGACCAGACCCACCTATCTATATGAATTTCAACGCGCTGAATCCCAATCTGATGTTTTTTGGCTCTTTAGCAGACAAGGTTTTGAGTAAATTGCGAAAAATCGTTAAAAATCGAAAAAATCTGTTGTTTTGTGCAATTTACTCCAAATTTTGTGCGTGAACGAGCCAAACGAACCTCAGATTCGAGTTTAGCAGGTTAAAATACATATAGGTTGGTGGATCTGGTCAAATGTACAGACCACTTTTTATTTTTGTGTGACTTTTCGCCACTTCAGGTGGCCAAAATCAATAACTCTCACATGAAATGAACTTTGGTACATACAATGTCTATGTTTTGGGGGGTTAGGGGAATTCCCTAGCGATTTTCGAAAAAAAATTACTGGACCAAACTGCATGCAAACCTTTTCAAACAAGAAAATAATTTTGAAAATCGGTTGACAAATGACCGAGTTATGCCTGTGCAAACAGAAAAAAAAAATATACACGAATTGATAACTTCCTTCTTTTTTGAAGTCGGTTAAAAAATTAAGGTTGCGCTTTGTAGCAGCCAATCTTTTTTAATTTTTAAATTGCAGACTCTACTTAAAATGCTGGACAGCTGAACTCGGATAAACAATTTAGTTCTACTCTATTAAAAATTTTATATAAATTTGTTGCTTCCTTCTTTTTATCGAGTTTTTACTTCAATGAGCTTTTGGCTAAATTATATATTACATTACTCAAAAAGCAACCAAAACGATTTAAAATTAACCCTATTTTAAGAAAAAATAATAACATAAAAAATTAAAGTGTGCATACAAAAACTTTTACAACAATAATAAAATCACTAAAATGGCTAATTTAAAAAGCCTGTTTTTTAGCTTCTCTTGATACTGAATATTTGATAACCTTTATATTCATTGCCATTCCTTTTCTTCTTCTTCTTATGAGCATGTTTTTGTATCACCTGTACTCCTGTCTATCACATATCCAAAAATCATCAAGATCGGGGAACTTTTTTTTTACTTTTGGGCAGCTAAAAGTGCAAAAAGTCACAGTGTGCAGCGTACAGCCACAACGGCTGAATTGATTTTGATTTAATTTTTTCTGTTTGAAAGGTGACTTGATCGAGAGTGTTCTTAGCTATGTTTGACGAATATCGGTCCAGTCGTTTAGAAGATATCACATCTTTTCTAGATGTATCCTGTTGAATCTGTGTGTCTGTCACCGTAGCTACCAAACGTCTATAGATCGATTTTAATTTAGTAAATTTTGTTTGAAAGGTGACTTGATCCAAAATCTTTTAACCTATGCTTGAAGAAAATTGGTCCAGCTATTTTGAAGTTATCATCTATTTTCTTCGGGGGTTTTTACAATTTTTAATTTAATGTTATTTATAGAAAAAATTTTGCTTTTATGAGAAAAAATGTATGTATGATCGAAATTTTTTTCAAAAATGTCAACAGTAAATTTAATGACTTGAATTTTAGTGTCATAGTATCGAAAATCGAATTTTATTTTTATATAAACTATTTTTGTTTTGCAAACGTGCGAAATTTGCTATGTAAATCTAATGTACATACATATGGGCATTTCCATGTCAGCGTACGTGACATTTGTGCGCCTACAAAGTGGAATAGATTTTGCAAAAATAGGAGTAACTGAAAACAATTTTGTCGTTATATTCCATATTACATTTGGAACCCTGTTGTCCAAAATATCGAGAGAAATAAGGGCATAGCGTACGTGACATAAAACGGAAGTGATGTTAAGGTGCATGTAAAAATATGCGAAAATCTGCGAATTGTGAATTTTTTTTATTTTTTTTTTTTAATTTCTTAAACGTAAAATTTCAATAAAAAAAACTTTTGGATGATTTTACAATTAACAAAATTTAATAGCGTACGTGACAGATTTTTCTCTTATAGTATTCTTAAGTAATGAAATATATATTTTGTAAATATATGTAAACCAAAACTTAAAAACAAATAGAAAAATATATGTATTTGGTGATAATACATATTTTAACAGCGCCAGCTTAGCCTACTACAGAGTAGTACATACTAATTGATTTGAAATCTTTTCGCTTAATGAATACGCAGTTCGAGAATCATATACATATATGCTGACTATCATGATATGAAATCGGATGAAGTTTTTTTTATTTTTGAAATTTGATGGAAATTTCGCCATTTGTCATTTGCATTTGTAGTACTACAGTAGCGTACGTGACGAACTTTAAATGCTTATAAAATTTTTATTACACCAAGTTAAAAAAAAATGTCGACAAATATCTTGCTTTAAACTTTTATTTTGAAACAGTTGCGACCGGTCAAATTCAAATGACGTAGACAAATAATATTTTTGCACTGAGTACGTAACATTAGAATAGCATCCAAAGAAAATAAAAAATATACAGCTAATCGAACTCTAGCTGTTATCTTTCCTCGCGAACCTTGTTTTTTTATGTTGAAACATTAATTTTAAAGTATAATTGCAATGTTACAATTAACTGAATTTAGTCGCTATAAAAGCGAAAATAGTTTATTGTAAGGTCTTAAAATTAGAAAAAAAATATTTAAAATTGTAATAAGGTACAGTAAAATTTTATTGTTTTTTTCTCTTTACCATATCTTAAAAAAAGTTTTAAGAGGGTTAATTTTTTCAGTCGTGGTTGTCATTTTCATGGAAATGCCCATATGTAAAAACTTTGGTCACCAGTTGATTATGTAGCGACAAAACTTTTTTTTAGTGAAGCTCAAACCTTTATTACGTATATTAGTTTTATATTTCAACTAATACATATCTATAAAAGTTGTTTATAGTTACAGCATTTTTATTGAACACCAATTAGTCATGCAAATTTATGATCTTAGTTTCTCATGATTCATAATTTCTGCAATAACGAATCACGTAAAAATAAATACAATATAACTTATTCAACTTTGATTTAATAAAAAAAAAGTTAAATCTTCACCGCAAATAAAACGTTTATACTTTTTTTTAATTTTTTACATGTGGCATCTCCAACTGTCACTTGATCTTGAAATAATTTTCTAATTATTAAAAATTTATTCAAACATACATTCATACATACTTTTGTGTGGATGTATTTAAGTAGGTATGTACAGTAAGAGAAATTTACCTTTTATATATGCGAAGATTTTTTTTAAAAACGCCAAACAATTCAAATGAAAAACTATAATTATTTTATTTCTCTAATATTCATATAATTAAAAATGCAAACATATTTTGTTTTTATTTTATTGCAAAAATTTTAAAAATTGGTGCATTGATGTATATATGTATGTTGCTCTTGTTTTTTTTTCTCAATACAATGTTAATAATATAAATTAATCACTTTGATTAGTAGATAAAATTATGTATTAACTTTCTTTAAATGCATTTTCATTTCTACAGTTTAAAAATAACTTTCTGATCAGCAAAAACACTTCAAAATTGAAACTTTTTAATAAAGAAACAACTAAAATTAAACACGCACGATCTTTTGCACAACACGTTTAACACGGTTTGTTTGTTAAAACATATTGAAAAACGACGATTAAATTTTTCAACGCTAAACCTTAAAAATCCAAAAGCAAATAACAAACAAAAACACAAGATCGTTGCGCATGCGATAAAAAAAAATAAATAAATATAACAAGCGATAAATATGTTCACTGCAAATATATATATAGAGTATATCACAACAAAACATAACATTTACAAAATGTCTACAAAAGAGAGAAAACAATTGGGGCCAGTGATGGGAATTCAAAAAGTTGTTTTCGTGCCGCTTTTGTATTGAAAACGTGCCAAGACGCCTTAAAAGTACCAAAAATATATTTGTAAGCCTTTAAGAAAAGCTGGTGTATTAAAGGGTTAACGTGTGTGGCATAGAAAACATAGAAGCTGGCGACTGGTGGCAAATAGTTGTCAGAAACCTAAGTCGGTTGTCAAAAAAACCCAAGTCTAAGAATGTATTAGTAGAACATTTTCTATTAGTATTGGTTTAAATAAAAATTTCCCCACAGCACCAAACCATACTTAGTATAATCGATAGATAGATAATACCTATAAATAAATTCAAAACAAACAAAAATACCCTAAGATTTCACAAAAACAAATTTTATTTTTATTCATTTCAAGTAAATTTATTGTTTAATATCCTATTATATTCAAATACTTCTATTATTAATTAAAAAATTTATACTTTTACGATTTTTGTTAATAATATAGCGAATTTCTTTATCACAGGAAATTTGAAAAAAAATATATTTGAATACCGGAATTTTTGTTATCAAATATGAAACTTATTATTTTCTGTGTAGGTAAATTTTAAGTCTTGCCTTGTTCTGTTTAAGTTGGAAGTGAAAAACCACAATACCCTGCGTACTGCTATGGCACATCCACCAGAGTAGATAAATTTAATAAATAAATTTTGGTTCCATCCGTCGGGAACACCAAACAAAACGTTACGAAGTTCTGTGAATGAAAAGGAGGAGGAATGGTGCAGTAATCAAATTTTGCGATGTGAGCCCGAGCTTTATCATGCAGAAGCATTACTTTGTCGTGGATTTGCTTGTAAGTTTAAAGTTTTCCTTGAAAATTGTGGCTCAAAGGAATCAATTCTTGCCCTATATCTATACGCTCAGTAACGGAATGCCAGTTTGTATTAATCAACGTCCCTGTGGTACCAACCGATACACTGCTTGAATGTCGAATTATGAATATTTTGGTCTTGATATTGACTTGTCACAGAATAGCTAACCATTTCTCATCCTCCGTCACAATATAATATAAAAATTTACCATTCTTTGTTGACTTTGATTCTGCTACTCGCAATGGAAAAGCATTCTTTCAAGGAATTTCTCTTTATCAGGCATCCACTTGCTTGCCAATTACACCCATGGATTTAATTATACGGTTACTTCTTGTTGCATTACTTCCAGTAAAAAAATTTAAACCATGCGCTTCTTTATACAAACATTTTATACCCATCAAATGCATCTCTCATCGATTTTACCTGCTGTTTCCAGAATCCACATGGACGACTTGGGTTTATATGAAAAGCACAAACATTTTTTCTTTTAATTTTCTACTCAAGTCAACTATAACATAAAAAAGTGACAATATACAGTTCAGAAAAGGGCACAGTAGTGCCACATTTCCCATCACTGATGGGGACAAGAACCACAATGAGTCATTAAACATAGCGGGAGAGTATATGTACATAATTAACAATTGCTTACAAATGATTTACAGTACAAAGGGGGGCAAGTTACATACTTTTATATATGTATGTATGTGTATAAGTACATACATAGATGTGTGTAAATGTTTTAGGTATAACAGAGTTTGATTATTTGTTTGTTTGTTTCTTTTTTGTTCGTCTAAACAAGTATGAGAGCATTTAATGCATAATAATGACATTGTGGAGGTCGCGTAAATATGCATGTCTTTTTTTCAATAAAATAATTATTGAAATTAAAGAGATTTGATTAAAATTTCAATTAATTTGTTAAGATATTGTATAGCAAATTAATAACAAAAACATTATTTGCGACCAGTGTGGTCATATCAAAAAATATTTTCCAGCTAAATCGGATCAAAAATAATGCTAAAAAATGCTAAAACAAAATTTAAAATGCTATAATATTATTAAAAGTTCTTTTTTAACTAGGATTTCTTCATTAGGCGTTTATTTTCCATATTTTACTGCTATTTTCTGGCAAATATTTGATTTTATTCGAGTAAACCAAGAATAATTCAAAATCAATAAAATAGAACTGGTTTATTAGGCATGTTCTGTATTCCATGCGAATGGAAAATGTTCGGAGTTATCAAAGCATTGTTGTTATTTAATATTTTCGTTGTTGCAATGGTATGACAATTCCGAACATTTTCATTACGCATGGAATACAGAACAGGACTCTGCATATAATAGAATGCTATTGGGTAATTTTCAACACATAAATTCAAGTTTACATTTGTTTGCATTTTTACTTTAGTGAAATTCAGAGTATATAATCTATTCTTAGTATCTTATGGAGGACGAATTAGTATAATACTATTTTGTAACCGTCTAAATTTCTGTATCTCGACAATTTTTGTAAAAAATTATTCATTATATTCATAGGTTTCCTCTTCGCAAATATATATCTAATACCAAATATGTATTTTTCTGTTGCAATGAATGAAAAAATATCCTTTATTCTTAAGTGCCCTCAAAATGTTCAAAATTATCTTTGAATATCTGTAAAAGTTATAGACGTTTTGTAATGATAAACGACAATGAAACAGCCATACCCAGCAGAAGCTGGGTAATGAGTTGTCATTACCGAACAACATACTTTTCAATCACAAACTACATACCGTCTGAATTACTGTATAGTAGTTGAATAATTACTTACTAGTAATTAAACAATCCATCTATTCTCTTATTGGCAGAGTACTAGTGTATCTGCTTATCATATAAACGATAAACAGTTCAACCCCTGTGGAAGCCAAATATATATTTTTTTAAATTGTCTTCATGTTTGTGAAAGCAAGTTTTAAGCCCGTAGCAATATATATATATATATATATATATATATATATATATATATATATATATATATATATATATATATATATATATATATATATATATATATATATATATATATATATATATATATATATATATATATATATATATATATATATATATATATATATATATATATATATATATATATATATATATATATATATATATATTTTTTAAATTGTCTTCATGTTTGTGAAAGCAAGTTTTAAACCCGTAGCAATATATATATATATATATATATATATATATATATATATATATATATATATATATATATATATATATATATATTTTTTTTTAAATTGTCTTCATGTTTGTGAAAGCAAGTTTTAAACCCGTAGCAATATATATATATATATATATATATATATATATATATATATATATATATATATATATATATATATATATATATATATATATATATATATATATATATATATATATATATATATATATATATATATATATATATATATATATATATATATATATATATATATATATATATATATATATATATATATATATATATATATATATATATATATATATATATATATATATATATATATATATATATATATATATATATATATATATATATATATATATATATATATATATATATATATATATATATATATATATATATATATATATATATATATATATATATATATATATATATATATATATATATATATATAGATATTTGGCTTTAAAATTTTGGTTTTTGGCCTCGACTTTGTTCCCGATGTCGTAAATATCTCCGGTAATAGCATAGCCAAAACTTAAAAAAATATATTTTATGATTAACAAAATCCTTGATAATATACAGAAGAAATCAGAAAAAAAATCAAAGTCAAAACTTTTTAAATGAGGGTGAAAAATTTCAAATGAGGGTGGCTAAATTTCAACAAAAATAGAGTTTGACGTTTTTCTCAAAAATTTTTCAGAAGTAAAAATTTTCTTTTTCCATATTTCAAAAGAATAGACTTAAAATTTTAAATAGATTAAATAATCAAAGAATTTTTCTACGAAATTCTAAATTATTTCAAAATAACTACAAGTCAACAATAAGCCAAAATACGCTTTAAATAGTCAAATATGCTTAGAGAATTCGGAAGACATGCAATTGAATATTTTTGGTTTTCCTGGCTATGACAAATGAGGCAGGCATGTCATGCTGAAAATGTAAATATTTTAACGTCTTAATAGAGATAATAGATTTTAAATCTACATATTAACAATTCTTTATTAACCGTAGAATAATTGAGTATGTAGATATTAATAAAATTGATCATTTATTAATTAGCCATTAAATTTTCTAAGCTGGAAATACATACACAAAAACATTCATACAGGCACGGATACAGCGGGGAGGAAAATGGTATATCTACCACTATATCTCATTTATATTGAGTTTCTAAAAGAAATTTTGCACAATATTATATTTCAGTTAAAAGTTGAGCTTAGTCAATCTATCATACGTACGTGTATGGCTTTTTTTCTTCATACAACAGAGGTATTATTAATCAGGCAATATTTCAGAAAATGTGCAGAAACGTCGTTCGAGAAAACAGACGACTACTCTGCCAAATGTCTGAGGGAATTTTAGACAACTCGGTTGATGGTCTGGTAAAGTCTCAGATATTTTCTGACGTTAGACATGTCGGTAGAAAATGTTTCCTGGGTATATACATAGTCGTACATACATACTTATTCATTCAATATTTTTTTCTTTATCATTTTTATCTGCCTTGGAAAAAATTGATGATCATTAATTTTGTATACGTCATATATTTTAAAACTTAAAAACAAATTACTGGTTACAATAAAGTGAAAACCAAATAATTACCAATTTTTTTTCCATTAAATTTTGGTGACTAAACTTTAATCTTGAGTTAAAACGTTATTTTATTGCATAAAGATCACAAAAAAATTATTTTTTAAGCCATTTAAAGTTATGTGTGTGAAGTTAGCTTAAAGCTAGTTATAGACTATCCCACAAGCGGTTTGACTTCTGTAGAAAATGCAACTCTGATATTATGATGTAATCAATTGTTATTGCTTTTTTAAAACTTTTTATAAACTCATTACATCAGTGTTACATTTTCTGCAGAAGTCGAACGTCTTGTGAGATGGTATAAAAAAAGCTATAAATAAAATTTTTTGTCGTTCGCTGTAATGTTTAAGTTTTGAAATTGCACGAGCATAAAACATATCAGCAAAAGTGGGGTAAAAAACTGTAATTTCAAGAAAGAAAAACAAAGAAAACATGAAGATTTTTTTTAGTAAAATACACGAATGAATGGAGGTGTATACAACAAGTATACTTAGATTTTTAATAGAAATATGTTTGAAATAACAAAAAAAAACGGCGAAAGCCCTTTGCTAACTTTGATTGTATTTATTTATTTTTTTTTTGTTTCCTATTAACAATACAGAGGTAAAACACCTTTTGAAAACGGAAAAAAGGAAAACGATTAAAACATTTGCAGTATAACGTAATACAAAAATCAGCAAACAAAATAAATCTGCAAGCAACTTTGTATGACAACACTATGTAACAACATGAAATTTTTGCCAAGTAATTAGGGGCTATTCACATATTACGTAACACTCCGTGGGGAGCAAGGGGGTGGGGGGGGGTGGAGATTTATTACGGAGTGGGGTTATAAAATTTCCGACGTTACGTAATATAGGAATGGTCCCCTAACTACAAAAAGAGTCAAATTTAAAATTCTATGGATACCTTTCTTTAATTTTTTTCTCCAAAATTTGGGATTTTCATAACTTGGGAAGGAGTAGTCCAAATTTATTACAAAAAGCACCAAAAAAACTTGAAATAAAATTGAAATTAAGCCGCTTTAACATTATTTTTGTATATACACAGAAACAAATTTCATCAAAATGCAACTAACAAATCAAATTGTTAATAGCTAATTTAAATTTAAAAATATATTTAGTTAATAGAACAAACTAAGTTGTTGATACGACAAACAAAGATTTTTTTCATCAAACTGAGTGAATTAATTGTTTTCTTATGTATAGCGCGAAGAAAATCCAAAATTTTTTTAATATTTTTTATTATTATTAAAATTGTCAATTAAAGATTTTGTTGAAACATGTGGAAAAAAATTAACAATCATCATTGCTGATACTACAAAATAAAATTGATCTAATCAATTAAATTACTCAACACAATTATTTGTTAAATTATATCATAACGGAATGCACACATACATATACAGAAGAGACATAAGAAATCAAATTTTGTGTGTATTCATTATTTGCGTAGTGAATAACGAATTGCTCTGTAGCTGAGAGGTAAGAACACTAATCCAAAGGTCGATGGTTCGATTCCGCACAATGATAATCCAAATTTGTTCAGGAAGTTCAACAATTCACATTGTTAATATAACAATAATATATATAACAATAATTGTAATTAAAATAGTTTTGAAATCTAGCAAAGAAAAAATTTTAAAATAAAAATTTTTCAACAAATTATTTGTTGATATATTTAAATGAAAATATTTTTCTGATTTTCTTTTAATTTACAATTTCGTAATTGTATTTAAAAAAATCATTGTAGGTTCAAAATCAGTTAATTATTTAAATGATATAACAAAAAAATTAATTGTATTTACAAATCTTTTAAAAACCCCCGAAGAAAATAGATGATAACTTCAAAATATCTACACCAATCTTTTTTATTTCAAATAGAGGTTAGAATTTTTTTTAATTTATAAAAAATCGAAAGTGGCAAAAACTTACCGGTTTTATCAACTGATCATAAGGCCACATATCGTCACATAAAATGCCATCTAACATTTTAAAAGTTTTACAGGAGAGGCATATAACTTTTTTAAAAGAAAAATATATTGACAATTAGTGCAATACTTTAAAATATAAGTAAAAAAGGATTAACAAATTTATATTTTTATTGTAAAAGTTTGCACTAATTTTCAATCTATTTTTCATTTAAACAAGTTCTATTCTTCTGTTGTAAAACTTTGAAAATGTTAGATAGGGCTTTTTGCATTTTCTGTGACGATATACAACAAATGAAAATCGATAGATAAATATTAATTTTATTTATAATAAAGAGAAGTCACCTAATTTTTGCATAATTTGGGATTACAACAAAATCAGTTTTTTAATAACAATGGTTCTAACAACTGATTCTGGTGGAGGCCACAAACACAATATACATATTGACGGCTTATATTCAAAAGCCTCTATATTCGATTTTGACGAAAATCACTTTTTGATGGCAAAGTATTGCGAAAAATATGCCGCATTATGGTATATATTTAAAAATGATTTTTTTTGCAATTGTATTTTAATTGTTTTATTTCTCTATCTTACAACAGTAAATTTTTGCGAATGCAAAACCATCTATCTCCTAAAATAGTATTTAAATAAACTCAAATTAAATTGAAATCATCTGATTTTTTATTTTTGATAATCTCGTATGATTAAAACTCGCTGAAACTATAAAGAACGCCAAGACCTCGGGAAAAATTGCGAAAATTCGCAAAAACTTGCTTATATATGAAAGATTACAATGCTACGATTGAAGGAGCAAAAAAAAAACTCGAAAAATCTCGAAAAATTGCAAAACTTTAAACAAACCAACTTTGATTAAAAATCGCTCAAACTGTAAGGAAAGAAAATAAATCTGAAAAAATGCTAAATGGCGAAAATTCGCAAAAACTTGCTAACAAGGTCTAATATGTGAAGTTAGTTGTGTGTATTTAGTCGAACTATATGGGTTTTATCCAAAGAAATTTATTATTCAGGCTTAAGTTCGTTCAATTTAATTTTTACAATTAAATAACTTTTTATTGAGAAATAATTTTTCAAAGCATGTGGCAATTGAAAAGTACAATGACCAATTTCTTGACTTTTGTAAGGGTCGAACTGAACATCGATGTTTTCGGGATTAACCACAATCCCATCGTCAGAGCTCTCTATACTCTGGGCTACTCAGCCTCCAAAGTCAAGCGGTAAATATCTGCCATTAAACCAATTGCATTAAAGCTCTATGTTTCCTGGCTTTAAGCTTATTTTATGGTGGCTTAGAAATTTACCATACTTGGCACTTATCCTAATCAACAACCACACTTGTGCTTTTTGTTTATATTTCTCACCCACGATTATGGTTGAAAATTCGTGTAAACTGTAAAGAACCTAAAAACTTGCAAAAATTCGCTTCTATCTCGAACATTGCGAAAATTCGCGAGAAGTTGCAACCATAGACCCGTCACTTAACAACAACTAGACCCGTTACTTAACAACAACATATCGATGATTGTATGAAAGAGAAACAAGTCCGGTGTGCGACACACACAGACAATAGATTTGACATATTTCAGGTGTGTTTCTACCAACGAAATTTATGTGTTTTTTTGTTGTATTTGTTGCAGTACTGGTAGTACCTATGATTAATATGCCTTGCTTACAACCTTCATGCAATTAGTCCACCTTTTTGACAAATAGAAAAATATATGGTCACTTTTTCACATTTGGTTAGAATTAAAAAAAAAATTTGGTTACAAGAATTGTTTGGTCGTGGTAACACTGATTGCAATGTATAATAAACGTTTTCGTTTTTAACCAACTTCGAAAAAGAAGGAAGTTATCAATTCGTGTGTATTTTTTTAATGTTTGCACAGGCATAATAACTCTGTCATTTGTCAACCGATTTTCGATTTTTTAAAGGGTTTGCCTGCAGTTTGGTCCAATAATTTTTTTTTCGAAAATCGGAAGGGGGAAATTTGCTCCCCCATGCATAACTCAGCCATTTGTCAACCGATTTTAAAAGTTCTTTTTTTGTTTCAAAAGCTTTGCCTGCAGTTTGGTCACATACTTTTTTGCCCCATGCATAACTTTGGCATTTGTCAACCGATTTTCAAAATTCTTTTTTTGTTTCAAAGGCTTTGTCTGCAGTTTGGCCCAATAAATTTTTTTCGAAAATCGGAGGGGGAAATTTGCTCCCCCATGCATAGCTCAGCCATTTGTCAACCGATTTTAAAAATTCTTTTTTTGTTTCAAAGACTTTGCCTGCAGTTTGGTCCCATAATTTTTTCCCGAAAATCGGAGCGGGAAATTTGTTTCCCCCATGCATAACTTTGGCATTTGTCAACCGATTTTCAAAACTCTTTTTCTGTTCAAAAGGCTTTACTTGCAGTTTGGTCTCATAATTTTTTGTCGAAAATCGGTAGTGTAATTTGGAGTCCCCCCTCCCTTCCCCCAAAGCATAACTCTGACATTTGTCAACCGATTTTCAAAACTATTTTTTAAAGGGTTTGCTTGCATATTTCACCCACAATTTTTTTTTTTGAAAATCGGTGGAAAAATTTGCTTCCCCCCATTGCATAGCTGTCATTTGTGAACCGATTTTCGAATTTTTTTTTGTCTGAAAGCGTTTGTCTTTAGTTTGGTCCGTTAAATTTTTTTCGAAAGTCTTGTGAGGCAATGTACATACTAAATATGTACATCCATATGGACATTATCGTAAAAACAATCAGAATATCTTCCCAGGATCTCAAAATGTTAAGATCTGATGGAAACTCCATTTTCTAAAATCGGAATGAAATCCCATTTTCTGATTGCGGGAAGTTAAAAAACACACTTTTTATAACAATGATTCCATGAAAATTGAAATTCTTATAATTTCGAGTAAAACACAAAACAGAGCCGATTGTTTTTTATCAATGTTATGTTGACAATATGTAAATAGTAACCCTCGTATGTAACAATTTTACGCATGACTTTCTTTGTGACATACATGCATACGCGTACACATGTACATACAAGCATGTGCATAAATAAAACCAAGTATTTGTTGCTCTAGTTAAATGACCATATAAATGTAAATCATTAAATATTTTTTTGTTATTTAACAAACTGTCAGTTGGTCTGTTTGTATAACATTACAAACAATAAATTGCTCAAAACATTTTGGTACGTAAGGTTTTAATGTGTAGCATGTACATACTTCTGTATATTTCAATGACAGTGTAGAATATTAATAAGTTGCCCCCTGCCTCTTTAGTAAAATACTATCAAATACAACTACGAATTAAAATAAGTGATGAGATAGTGTGATTTAAGAAAGTGGATAAGTAAGACAGACAGACAGACAGCTTGTGGTTTTGGGATGTCAATTGAAACGTCACACCCCTCCTAACTTGCAATTGTCAAATGGAGTTACATAATTGTATTTTTTTTATTGATTTATAAAATTTTTGTTTTAAATTATATGCACATTTGTAAACGTTGAAAAAAAATAGTAGAGGCCATTATACAGTCAAAGCGGTAGTAATTTAATATGATTTAAAGCGAAAAATACAAACATACACTTACAAAAAACGCCAAGTAAAATAGAGGCGTGTTATAATCAAATATTTGATTTTAGTGGTAAACGTAAATAAATGTAACATTAGAGCGACAAGTTATTGACAATGATGGTGGAATGGCAATAGTAATGTGGTTAAAATAGTGGCGATAATGTTAGAAAATTTTAGTAAAAAAAACATGTATTAGATTTGATAACAAATAAACAAAATTTGTCTACAAAAGTAAACAGTGATTAACTAATTAGAGTAAATATGTAAGTATGTACCTAATGATATACAAAAAAAATCTGAAATGAAACCACAAAAGTTCGAGAGGAAGAATTAAAAAAACTTGATACAGATCGCCCATGAAACAAAACATAAAATGTGTATGTACACACAGAAAAAGTTCCAAGTGAAATCGTTGAAAACTAGGTTAATTTAAAATTTTTCGGTAGTGATTTTGCTTTATAGGTGTTTCATGTTAATTCAACATGATTTACAATAATCTTGAAAGAACATTTTTCCTTTTGAAATAACTATATTTCATGTTGATTTAATATTTCAGTACAGTCAAATCAAAATGAAGTTGATACTGACATAACACGAAGAATCACGTTGAATCAAAGTTATTTCGAATTGAAACAACGTGAATTTAATATTAAAATAACATGAAGAATCATGCTGTTTCAAAGTTATTTGAAGTTGAAACAACGTGAGTTTATTGAATCAAAGTTATTTCAAGTTGAAACAACATTACTTTAATGAAACTATTTTTTAATTATTTTACTTACATGATGTGTATTAGCGTAGGCATTAGAAAAGTTTGTGTTGTAGTTGGCTGCACCAGCCAAGATTTGAACTCATGCCACTTGCATGATAGTCCACGCGGTAACCACTGCAGCCACAACAGCCTCAAATAAATATCATCGTATGTAAAATGAATTTCATTTTAATTCAATATGATTTAAATCATTATTTAACATAAAACTTATTTTAAATAAAAATTTTAGTCATGTTGATTTAAAATTAAATGTAACGTTGATAACAATCTTATTTTAACAGTGAAAAATTTTAAATCAAAAAGATTTAAGAATGGTCATTTTAAGCCAGCAGCGGTAAATTTTCGTTAGTAATTCGATTTACGTCGGCTATATAGGAATAAACAACAACAAAGCAATAAGTCACACAACTTAGCACAACAGTGAATTGTTCCGAACACATTTTCCATCCAGTGTAGCGCGCCTTGGCACAATAACGCGATTTCCTGCGTGCCTGCAACCCGGCTGATGAACGTATAGAACAGCTCACGGCACAAATAACATCCCTTGTTAATGAACACCGCCACACTGCTATCGGATTCAACAACACGCAGCATACAGATGCCAAAAACTTAGCTATCATGTTATGCCGACAGTTTGTCGAACATCCCACCCCGCAGAGCCGGTCCATACTCCTTTACCCTCACTGAAGTTGAGAACAATATCTTCAAAGAGAAACCCTCTAAGACCCTCGGACCAGATGGCATCACCATGCGAATGTTAAAAAAAAACTTGGCACAGTAGGTCTGGTTTTCCTCACGAGAATACTAGAACTCTCGATCCGCCAACTTGTGATTCCAGATATCTGGAAAGTCGCAAGGATCTTCCCAATTCCAAAACCAGACAAACCCGCTAATCAGGGAGATTCCTACCGCCCTGTCTCCCTCTTTTAACCCGTAGCAAAGGTTTTGGAAGCACTACTGCTGCCATCCCTGAAGGAGCATTTCCCGCTCGCTACACACCAACACAATTTCAGGGAAGCCCATAGCACTACAACGGCACCTGATAGCTAACCAGATCGCCAATGGCCTTAATTAGCAGAGATCGTGCCAGCGCATAATTGTGACGGTCGATCACTCGATACTGATTAATGACATCATGAACTCTAATCTTCCCAACGACACAAAACGCTGGATTGCCAACTTCCTCAATGGAAGGCAAGCGTTTGTGGAGTTCAGAGGCCAAAAATCAAGTTACCGCAAGATAAAAATGGGCGGTCCACAAGGAGGAGTACTGTCACCATACTCTTCAATATTTATCTTGCATCAACAAACGTTCACCGAAACTATTAATAGCTATAGATGCAATAAAGTCCTTAATGCCCACCCACCCGCGATTTCGGACAGTGAGCGGCAACTCTCCAAAGCCCGCACGTCACTGAACACTTGTTCAACTACCTCAATAGGTCTACACCCCTCAGCCCCATAGACCTATAGCTAAGACCAACTGAGGTGGCAAGGTTTCTCCAGCTGCCACTCCCACCCATAACACAAATAATTAATCTCTATTTAATTACAGGAAAGAGCTCCCGACAACAACATCAGAGCTGTTACAACAACAACAACAACAGTGAATTATAGCAATGAACAAAGCACCCAGTTGGCCAGACTGCCTTGCACGACATTGTCATCTACCATTCTTGTATGAATTGAACGACATTTAAATGAACGACAATCTGAGCGAGAATTATTGCATGTTGTCTTCAGTAACATTGTGGAGGACAAGATGAGCGACAATGTCTTAATTGTTGTCCTCAATCCAACTTTGCTGAGGACAATATGAGCGACAGTCCTCCCTATTATGAATGGCGTTGTCGACATCACATCAGCAGGACAGTAAAAAATTGTCACTTGCCTACTCGTTGTCGACAACAATTGACTACTGTTGACAGTCTCTTTCTTGAGGCTTATGAAAATAACCCAGCACGTTAAATATTAGTTAATTGTTGTCGACAAAGAGTAGACAAGTACCAATTTTTTTGCTGTCGTGTTAATGTGACGTCGACGTCGCCATTCATAATAGGGGGAATGTCTTACATTTTTCTTTAATCAAGCAAATGAATATGTTGGCCTCTTGTTGTCAATGTTTTAGGTAGTGCAGCAGCAGGCCAGCCCAGCCAAGCCAGTCAAACAGATAAGCAAAAAGTTAGATTTTGTATGTAAAAGATATTAATTAAGGTCCGTTCTAGTTATGACATTGTCGCTATGTAATCATTGGTGACAAGATAAACGAAATTGTAGCCTAAATAGTCATTGACGACATAATAGACGACATTGTCGCTTTTTTAATTATCGACGACAAGACAGGCGATATTTTCACTTATATAATCATTGACGACAATCTGAGCGAAATTGTTGCTCATTTAATCGTACACGATTTTCACGACACTTGTTCGGAAACTTCATTGATGATTTGTTCCGGCTGTTCGATATTTGTCGTCGAGGATTTAACATTCTCGTGCAGCCGTCATTCATGATGTCTTAAAGACGTGGCCAACTGGGCAAATAAACACTAACAAACTTAAACTACAAATTATTTCTTGTAAATTTAATATGATTTTCAATCAAAACTGCATCATGTTGATTATACATTCCTTTTTTTTCTGTGTATAGCAACGTAATGAAACAGAAAGAGATCTTAACGAGTTTTTATATACGATTTAACAAAAAATCACAATAGAAAGTAGTCGTAAGATAGAATCCATTACATTTTCGGAGAAGTTTTTCTATGTTCTCATGAAACAAAAGCTGGCTTTAAAGACGCATTAATAGTTCAAATATTATTTCGTAATGGTTCTTAAGGAACAATATACTTGCATATCGTCATATGAAACGTAAAACCAACCATGTAAGTGACAAAAATTTCAATATCGAGGTTTTAATCAATTATTGCATATTATATCGAAGCCCATGTCCCTACAAAATTTATAGGCTTCTACTGTGATGCTCGGCGACGTTATAATCAAAAAAGAAAACAACGTAGCCACCATAACTTGTACTATTTCATAAACTGTTTTCCCTCTGCTGTAAAATTTAAAAAATTTTATTTACATGGTTTTACGTTTAATATGACGATATACTATGTATATATACATACATACATACATAGATAAGTACATGGGTGTGTTCCAAAACATCAAAATACATTGTAGTGATGCAACTTTACTTTGCTTACAAAAACAAAGCAACTAAGACTTTGCATTACTACAATGTATTTTGATGTTTTGGAACACAACATATATGTAGTATGTAAACGTTTTGAATTAGCTTTACTACAGCCCAGACCTAAATCCGATAGTGTATGTTCGAGAAATCATAAAAAGAACCTCCCACAAACGATCCACAAAACAATAATTTGTGATTTAAATGTTTAACATTTGAGTAAATCTTTTATGCACTTTATAACTCCAAATATCAGACAAACACATATCGTCCGCTTTTCTTCAGAAATCTTTTTGAAGAACTAATTCTTTGAAATCGCTTTCAATAATTAAAAGTCTGTTTATGTGCAAAAATGTTCAAGTATGTTTTAGTTTTACATTTTTTTTTTGTGTGATATGCAAATTAATGAAAATTAACAAATTTGTAAATAAATGTTTTTAACATTTTATTGGCAAAATATATTACGTACAAATGATAATAATTGTAATAAAAATAAAAAAACAAGATTTAAAAAAGCGGTAAGTATTAATAAAAGCGAAAGTGTTTGAAAAATCGTGACGTTTGAAAAGCAATATTAAATTTCTCTTATAGAGTACAAAAAACTTATTAAGCTGTCAAAAAAAAAAAATCTGTTGTGCAAAGTTTCATAAAAACTGGTTAAGTAGAAGTAATTGAAGACTATTTGTGTACTACGTTTGGGCGTGGTACTGCCCACTTTTTTAATCACAATGTTATATTGCCACGGTAACTAAATGTGAGTCCAAAGTTTTATAAGAATTGGTTTGGTAGCTTTTGAACTATAATATTTACTTTGTATGAGCGTGGTACTGCCCACTTTTCTTTTATTATTATGTATTATTTTAACGGGAGCTTAATGTGTTCAAATAATCGGTTAAATGTAGGTTTTTAATCAAACACAGGTTTTCCAGAAACAAATTCAGTATTTTCCAAATCAAATTGAGTATTTTACAAATTAAATTCAGCCTTTTTTGAATCAAACTCATTTGATTGATTTTGATTTTAAAAATGCCGAATTTGGTTTGAAAAATTATGAATTTGATTTGTAAAATAAATACTCAATTCGATTTTGAAAAATCTGAATTTGTCTTTTAATAACCTGAATTTGAAATTTGAATTTTGGGAAACGGGGAATTTGAAGTTAATAAGAATATCAGGCATGCTCTGTATTCCATGCGAAATAAAAGTGTTCGGAATTGTCATGGCATTGTTGTTATAAATAATAATTTGCAATAACAAATGCTTTGATATTTCCGAACATTTTAATTCCGCAACATACCCTTATGTATTTACTTTTTGTGTGGGCGGGGCGCTGCCCATTTTTCAACGGAACGAATCTGGAAGTACATACTGTCAAATAAAATAAAGTCTGAAATCGGTACATAAACAATACGAATTCTATTTAAAAATGAGCTCTAATGATCGGGATGTGGTGATTCCCTACGTTTTCCTTTTTAGCCGCCCGACCAATAAGTTTGTAGTGTCCCAGTAAAATATTTTCATGTTTTTTGAAGCACTAAAGAAATAAAGCGCTTCATAATTCGCTTTAAAATATGACCTTGTTCAGAAGCTGATTTCATAGCGTCCCTACAATGCAGGTTTTGAAGCGAGAAAATTATTTGCTTTTTACTTATACAAAAGTTTCGTACACAAGCTATACAAAAAAGCTGATTTTATAGTGCTGATCGAAAGCAGGTTTTTAATCGAGAATGAAGAGTAAGTTTATTTGAGTTTCTTGGTGCCGTTTTGCAAGAGTGTTTTTGGTCGAGTGATTGGTACGGTGGACTTCAAACCTGAAGGTTCTTAGTTCGATACTAGTTGAAGTTAAAATAACAAACATTGAGTAAAAATATGAAATTAATAAAAATAAATAAAGAAACGAAATAAGAAAAATTCAAAATGGCGTTAACGACGCCAATCCACATCGAACCATTTTTTCATATATTTTCAGTTCTAGTGCTGAAAATGTTGATGATTTGCAGCGCTTCAAAAGCGCTTTTGTGAGCAAAAATGTAGTACTCCAATCCGGGAACTCGCCATACAAAAATCAGCAGCGATATTAGCAGGTTTGTCAGCGCTACTTTTATTCCATAATAGTAGAAACCTGCTTTATTGGAAGCAACTTTTTTACTGGGGTGTGTCTGTACAGTCATCGTACAGCCCAAACGGCTGGACTGATTTTGATTTATTTTTTATGTTTGAAAGGTGACTTGATCGAGAGTGTTTGGAAAAAAATCGTTCCAGCCGTAGAGAAGATATCACATCCTTTCTATATGTATCTTGTTGAATCTGTGTGTCTTTCACACCGTAGCTCCCAAACCGTTGTTTGAAAGGTGACTTGATACAAAATCTTCTAACCTATGTTTGAGGAAAATTGGTCCAGCCGTTTTGAAGTTATCATCTATTTTCTTCGGGGGTTTACATTTTTCTAAATAAATTCTTTCTTCATAAAACAGTAACTAATTAAAATTCTTTGGATTCGAACCTATAATCTTACAGTTCTTTATATTATATGGATTGCAAGTTTTCTTTTTCAGTTTTTCAAATTCTCCTATCGAGAGATTTACTGCCAGGCTCACTATGTCGACACGTTTCTTTCTTTCGTACAATTGCATTTGAAACAAAAACAAAATATTAGAATTTGTTTTTGTTTTAAATGTAATTGTGCGAAAGAAAGAATCATGTCGACATAGTGGGCCTGGCAGTTAATCTCCATTTTTAACAATAGTCTGGCAACTTGATATATGTATCGTGTGATTTATGTATATTTGCTTTGTACGACCAAGACGGATTTAACAATTCGCCATAGTCAATTCGCCAGGATCGCATGACTGCTAAACTCCAGTTATACCAGTGTTGTCAAGTTAGGGATTTTCACCCTATATTTAGGGTTTAATTTTCCGGTTAGGGTGAATTTTAGGGAGTAAAAAGTAGTTAGGGGGAAATTTAGGGTAGAAAAATTTTATTTAGGGATATTTTAGGGTTCTTTAAGTGTTGATTTTATTTCGTAGTATTATCAATAATAATAAAAAAATAGGAAAAAGAAAACGAATTTATAGGTGATTATTTTATATAAGTTTTATTATAAGAAAGTTTTATTTGTAGCGGGTTAAGCATGTCTATACGCCTGCATTTCATTGGTGTTTTACGAAATCATCAGTAGACGTCAACCGAACTTTTAAAAAGTTTCACACCAATTATCTTATGCACAGACTTTCAAAAATCATTTCTGAATTTACAAAAGATTTTTTGAAAATCCCAATAGAATAAGCGCAGTAGGTATAGAAACTTATACAAAACACAACAAACAATTGTATTCGATATGAATCTATTTAATTTTTCAAACAAAGAAAACTTTTTTAAAATAAAATTGGAAGAATATCTCTAATAATAAATTTACTAACAAACTTTTAAACAAACTTAAAATTCATATAAAAATGGGATTTTGTAAGGGAAGGATGGTAGCACGATTTTTAGCTTAAATTTCAAATCACCTTTTTTGTCAAAAGGTAATACGCCAGAAAAGATGAGAAAATGAATCTACCTTGTATACTTATACTAAGGACAAAAGTGGTTAAACGTTTCTTGAATAGAGTGGTAAAAGTATCGAGTGTTTGGGTATTGAGTGCTCAATACCGGCCGGTTTTAGAGTACTCCATACTCAAAAGTAGTAAAAAACGGTATTTATGTTAAAAATCAAAAAAATTGTACGAAAAAGTTTTTTGGGGTTTCTTTTAATTTGCCTCAGTGCAAATTTAGGGGGTATTTTCTCGATTTGGGGATATTTTTAAAATTTTACTTGGCAACACTGAGTTATACCAATATATATTGGAGATTTGTAGACATTCGTTATTAGACGCCGGTAACATTTGAACTTTCGCAAGACCATTTGTAGAAAACATTGAACTCTGCTATTATCTTACAACTTGTGCTGCGATGTACTAAAAACAATTTTTCTCACTTCTCATAACGAACTGTAGTAATTTGATGTTTCAGTATTCCAAGCCATGAAATCGAATAGAAAATTTATTTTAAAAAAAAACTTAAATTATTCTTTGCAAATGCAAATTTTCTAAACGACTTGATTTCCTGAAATACAGAAACATCACATAATTAAACAGAATTATTTATTGCTGATATAAAACAATAGTTATTAATATTATTATAAATCAAAGACATCTTATAGCTTGGTATGATTCATAAAAAAAGTACTCGTTATAATAAAAAAGTAAATTTTTCTGCAATCTTATCTACCTACATAGATTAAAAAATATTTTTCTCTCCTCTCTTTGTTTCATTTTAATCTATAGTACAATAGTGTGTTGTATTTAATTAGTTAATAGTTTTAGTAATTAGTTGTTAATTTAGTTTAATAAACGAAAACAAAAGAAAAGTTTAAAAGTTTAAAAAGCGAATTATAACTCTTATATCATCGTACGCAAACTCTCTTCTATTACTCTCCCTCTCCCTCTTCCTATTCATCATTTTTGTTTTCATTACTTTTATTAACTTTATAAACAATTATCAGATAATTAATAAACAAATATGTATCAACTTTTGGCCCGACAAGATGTTTTACAAAGAAAAGAAAAAACATATAAGAAATAAACAAATAAAAATATTTCGATTAAACTAGATTAAAAAAAGTCATCATTCGCAATTGACAAACAATAAGAATAAGAAAAAATCTAAACCTGCCCAAATTAGAGTCATAAGAAAAGTGAAGTGGTGAAGAGCAAAGGGGTACAAGTGCCAAAAATAAGCAAATCTAGTTATGTGCAGGAATCAACACTTAATAACAATATCTATCTATCATTTTCCAAAAATTCAGACGCATGATGACCTCAAAAACGATATATATTACAAAACTGCTAATTGGACATTCTTTGTGTCATAGATTTTTTCCCGTTTCATTAAAACATAAATATGAAGGGCTGAACAATTGAAATTATCGCTTGCAACTTATTCATGGTCCTTCGAATCGGATTCTTTTTATACTAGCTAATTGAAACGTAGTTTCTTATATCACGCTATGCACATCAATACTATGAATATAAAAATTAATAATCTTTAATATGAAACAAATACGTGTCACAAAAACGTGAACCAACTACGTGTAACGAATACTGGTAATAGTGCATTTACAGCTGAGCGAAATGTAGTACTTACGAGATTTCGAGCTAAGTCTTCTTGTTGGAACTTTTGTTCCGTATGGCGCGGAATGCACACCAATGCTTTAAATAACAAAAATCATTGCTTGGGGGTAAAACAAACATTTTTTTGAAAATGAAAAAATACAAGCCGCGAACATTGGTCCCAAATACTGGTCACAACTACATAGCATAATGATGTTGCCGCTGCGAATTTTTTAGATTTTCAGTGTTGCCGTAATTTTCCGTTGAAGTGCCGGGGAAATGTGATTTAGGGGATTTTTGCCTAGTTTTTGGGAATCTCCATATAAAATTAAGAATTTTTTTGGTTTTAAAACAAATTTTTAAGTAAAAAGCAAATACTTTTTTTTCATACTACCCATGGTTTGAGTCTTTGCTAAATGTTTTGTGGCTTGACTAAGTGTTTCGTGGCAGTGAGAGCTGAAGGTGTCTCTGCTAACTATCCTTACTATTATTATAAATGCGAAAGTAAGTTTGTTTGTTTGTTGCGCTTTAACGGCTAAGCCACAGATCCGATTTTGATGAAATTTAGAACATGCTTAGATAGATTCTAAGTCTAGAAGGACACGTGGGTCATATATTTTTTTTTGACTAGGACGACGAGGGAGGGATAGGGGGCGATTTCTGCCCTTCCGAAACTATTTAGCCAATTTTAATGAAATTTAAAACATCGATAGATGTGAGTCTAGAAAGGCACATGGGCTATATATTTCTGCCTCTCTGAAACTATCTCACCAATTTTAATGAAATTTAAAAATGGACATATCTGAGCCAGAAGGACACATGGCTATATATTTTTTCAAAAATGCGACCACGATGGTGGCGGGGGGGGGGGGTTTAAGGGGCGATTTCTGCCTCTCTGAAACTATCTCACCAACTTTAATAAATTTTAAAATATTATTAGATCTGAGTCTGCAAGGACACAAACGTTATATATATTTTTTAAATAAGCCCACTAGGAGGGAAGGTAAGAGGCAATTTCTAAGGTTAGTTAGGAGGTTAACGTAACGTAACGTAACGTGCTTTCTTTTGTTTACTAGATTTCCCCTACATAACGAAATCTTGAAAAATGTCAAAATAGCTTGGTGTAAACGGCATAGATTTCGATAAAGATTTCAATTGAAATCTACTAGATTTCGCTCCGATGTAAGTGCACTATAGACGAATGCTGGTAACGAATATAAGTAACGAAATGTGTAAGCTTCGGTTCACATACTTCAACATCTGTTGAACAACTTTTGCTTCAGCTGGAAGAAAGAGAGAGAAATTTTGTATTCCTTTCTCTGTTTTTCTTGCAGCTGAATGAAAAGTTGATCTACAAAAGTTGAAGCGTATGAAGCGGGACAAAATGTTTTTGTTTTGAGACTCTGCTGGCAAAGTGTCTTAAGTTAAAGATGAAAATCCGCAGGAATGTCAATTTCGCTGATGATCAGTGCTGCCGTTAGTGGGCTTTTAAGTGATGCCATAGTTTTCCGGTGAAGTGCCGGGGATTTTGAGGATTTTTTGGCATTCTCAAAACTGGTTTGTGCCCTTGCAAAGTGGCCATGCTAGCTGAAGGTGTCTCTGCTAACCATTTTCGATAAGTATGTATCGTCTTAGTATCTTCCAAGTGATAGTTGGTTTAGTTGCTGAAAGTGTCTTCTTCTTATCACCTAAAAGTTCAAATTATAGGTTGGTGGGATTTGTTTTTGAGAAGTCATGGCTCCTCGGTCGAAGAAGAAAATTCCGGACGGGTACAATGACGACGGATATGGCGAACTCTGAGGCCGCCTGCTGTCATTATGAAAGTGAGACATAGTGACACAGATAGCGAGGTTGATAAGAGTGAGAAGGGGAGACGTTCTAAGCTATCGCCGCCTCAGACCAGACGCGCTGCTGTCCATCATTGATGCAAATTTTGCTGCTGGTGCTATTGGTGGTGGCGCAGCTTAAACTTTTGTTGCTGTTTCTAATCCTGCTATAGCTGATTGCGCTGGTATTTTTGATCCAGCTATTATTGGTTCAGCTGGTACGCTGGTTAGTTAGTGCTATCTGTGGGGCCGATAATGGTTTGGCTAAGGAGGTGTTCAATTGCACTGATGCTACTGACAATGCTGTGGCCTCTGGCAGCAGAAATACGCGGCAGAAAAAATACGTGACTGCTAGTGTCGGTGGGAATAATGCTGGTGGTAATTCCGTGATAAAGTTGAAAAGGGTCACAGGTGTAGTAGTACCTCCTCAAATGTACATGCTATGTCATATCATGGCATGTCTTGTCATGTCATGTCTTGTCATGTCATGTCCTGTCATGTTATGATATGTAAACATGACATAACATAACATAAAAAATAATTCTTTGGATATAACAGAAAATATAATTTTTTTTGTGTAAATAAAACGACATCGCTCGTTTTTTTAACGGTCTTTCAATCCACAGCGACACTAATCAAGCTAATATTTCCCGGCCATCCCACCTCTATATATTTTAGTATGAATATTAAATCAAAAATGTTTGTAAAATAATCCTTGACAACCACTTGTTTAAGATATAATTACAATGCGTATAAGATTACAATTGTTCGAGTGTATACGTTGGTTTTTTTAGTCTAGATCGCTTGTTGCTTGCTACTGCAGCTATTTAAAGTAATTTTAATAGTAGAACAAGTAAATTAGACCTTAATTTTTGTGTTTGTTTTTTGCGCTTTTCATGTTTTTTTTTTGCTTAAAATGATTACGCCAACTTGAATGCATTTGTGGTTTTAATGCAACTAAATATGTATTTATGTATAAAAAAACTATATAATATAAAGAAAAAAATAGCTATAGTTTCGTTTGCGCACTAATTTATTATGTGGAAGTTTTCATGTTCTAATATAAAAAAAAAATTAACAAAGAAATCTAATATTTAAATAGAACAATGACAAAGTGTGGCTACACTGGTTTTTTTTCTTCTCTTAATTGTAGATTTTAATAATGATGACGACAATGTTGTTATAGTTAATGGAAATTATGGTGATGATGTTGCTGATGGATGAATTCAACATGTGTTGCTTATAACTATAATTCATATACCGCAATGATCCACAATAATTCAGAAAAAGCAGTTGTGAGTCATTGACATTTTTTTTTCTACTCATTTCTGCTGTTGAAATTAACTGAAAAAAGTCCAACATTTCTAAATTACGGTTACTTTACAAGTATTGAACTAAATCTTTTATTTTAAGCCAGAATTTTAAAATACATTTTCGTTGCAGAGATAGTGATTTCCTAATAAATTAAAACAAGTTGTTAAAAAGTTTGGAAAAATTAATGCGAAAATTGGGACCGTTTACACAGGTCAACACGATTTCTAAGGCCGGTGTTTCCTTAGTCAGTTTGCGTACATATGATACTGAGCTCCAATGCCTATAAATTTCTTTTTTTGAATTGACTCTGTATCTCGAGATTTTCCATTATAAAGAAAAAAGAGGATGCTGCATCAGAACTAGTTCTTCGATTAATTTAAAAAAACACAGAAGGATCAGAAACAAAATAACCTTCAAATTACTTCCTAATTAATTTTTTAACAGTTTAACGCCTCTTTTCACAATGTATGATTAAGAGTTAACGTGGACTTTAACGGCAAGTTTTGTATGGCGAAGTTTCCGTTAAAGTCCATGTTAACTCTTAATCGTACATTGTGAAAAGGGCCGGAAAACAGTTTAAACAATACTAGGGGTTAATAAAAATTTTAAGTTTTTGCCATTTTCGATTTTTCATATATTTAAAAAAATGAAAATGTTCCAATTTTGCCTAAAAAATATAAATTTTTCATGAATAATTGCGAAATTGTTGAGTATATAAAAAATAGTGTTAGAATAGATTAAAGGTACTTTTATTTCAAGTTTTTTTTCTTTTGTGAGGAAGTTGGATAGCCTTTTTCCAAGTTATAATGAAATCGGTGGAGCAACGTCTCCAAAAATCGAATTTTTGCAAAAATCAGGTAATTTCACATTATTGTGAATGAAATCAATATTTATGCATCGATTTTCGTGAAATAAATCTTATTTTATTTGTGGTATATGTGGCTTTACGGCGAGTGAATAAAAATGGTATCATTTTACACTTTTCGATTGCTTATAAAATTTTAATAAATAAAAATATTTAGATTTTGCACAAAAAAAATATATATATTTTTCATCATTGCGTTCTGAATAATTCTGAAGCCATAGAGTATATAGAAAAATAATGTTAGAACGGCCTAAAGTTTTTTTGTGGTTTTTGTAATAAAATTGGACAAGCCCTTCATAAGTTATGATAAAATCAGCCTCTTCGAAAATAGTAAATTTAAAAAACAAATTAATAAAAAAAAAAAATTATCCAGGGGACTATAACACATTAAAAAAATATAGTGGTACTCTGCGGCATTTTTCTTTTTGCATAGTGTTATCTATTGTAATGCGTGCCAATGCTGGCTTTTTCAGAATGTAATCTGCTTACTCAACGACTTATGTATACCGTGACTCCAAGTACAGCAATTCTGAAGTTATAGATCAATAGCAACGATTCTTTCGGCCTACACTCCATATGTACAGCGCGAGCGATGATCGTGTAGCTTCTTTAATTCGTATAAAAGTTGAATTCTGTAAGCACTTAAAACAAGTTCTTTGCGAAAATTGTTTCATAAAAAGGATGGGCACATGTTTTTCGAAATAAATTTTAATAATTTTTTGTAAGAGAAGTAACACAACCAGGCAATTAATGCCTACCAGTTAATTTGTTAATCTGTTACCTTCTTTGGGAAAGGGATAGTCTAGAGAGAAGAGGTGGTGAAGTGGGAAAGAGACAGAAAGCTTAATTCATTTACAACTCTGATATTGAGGGTTTTTTGTAGAGCAGTGTTAGTCCCCTCTATTGTCAAGTAGAAGCATTAATTTCTATAAAATGTGTAGCCATTTTATTAGTACTTTTATTTCGTCGACGGGTCTGCTACAATACCGATGAAGGAGGGTGCTTTGAAGTGCATGAGGATATGTCATGATCAGTGCTATGCCTTCATCACTTTAACAGTCCAACAACAACCAACACAATAACACGCCAATCCACATCAGAAAAATGCATGCTGTTGTTGGCTTGCCTGAAACTAGTCTTGAATTCCAGACCTCAGGGTTTGTAGTCAAACGCGCTAACTACTCAGCCGACAGCACCCTCATTAATTGCGATCTTTTCTGGTGTGACTTTATCAGTGCTGCCACGACCACAAAAATTTTTGTAACCAAAATTTAAGAAAAAAGTAACCAAAATTTTTATGAATTTAAAATACTGTTTGATATATGTAGATAATTTTTTTAAATATTAAAACATATCTTTGGCATACCAAACCTACGATTCCCATAAGTTTGGTCTGGCCATAGAAAAGATAGAAACCTGACTACTGACAAGGTAGTTGTCAGAAACCTAAGTGTGTTGTCAAAAGAAACCAAAGTCTAACAATGTGTTAGTAGACCCATTTTGTATTAGTAATTGTTTAGATAAAAATTTCTCCCCATCAACAAAACTGCACATTAATGTAATACTTCTTTGATTCATCTTCTGCCATAAATTTTTCTGCTGCCAATGAATGGCAGGTCATTTGAAAGCATTTGCCCATATTTTATAAGTTTAAGAACTCAAATCAGACATTGTGCAGAAGTGAGTGGCTAAAAGTCGTAAGGCATAGATCAGAAAATGTGCAGACTATTCTGTTAAAAGTCTTAAAGCAAATTAAATTGCTTTCGGATAATGTGCAGGATAGTCTAATATTAATCGCAGAAGCGTCGTACCAGAAAGCTGCCGACTATTCTATCAAATTTCAAGGAGAATTTTAGACAACTCGGATGATTGTCTGGTAAAATCTCAGATTTTATCTGACGTTAGACATGTCGGCAAAAAATGTTTCCTGGGTACGTGTACATAAACCTAATCCTTATTTAGCTCCCGACCAAAAAAAGAGGGGTGTGATAAGTTTGTAGAGTGTGTATTTGTATCTGTGTGTCTCTCTGCGCCATCGTAGAGAAGCACAAACGGCCGGATCGAGAGTGTTCTTAGTATTTTGAAAGAATATCGGTCCAGCTGCTTAGAAGTTATCGTCTCTTTTCTCCCTTTGTCATCTTGAATCTGTGTGTCAGTCACTGTAGCTGCCAAACGACTGGATAGATTTTATTTGAAATGCGACTTAATCTAAAATCTTTTAACCTATTTTTGAAGATAATCGGTTTAGCCGTTTTGAAGTTATCATCCATTTTCTTCGGGGGTTTTTAAAATGTTTAATTTAACGTTATCTCTGTATATCATTGTTGCCCAAAATTAATAAGTTGTACTAAAACAAACAAAGTTAAATTTATTTAAGTGTTTATCGAAAAATCGGAATTTTTGGAGAAAAAATCGGCAAATCGGCACTTTGATTTTCTTAACCTTCCTATACCCGCGCGTTGGTCTATGAGACCGTCAAAACGATTTTACGTAAATATTTTTTTTCCCCAGAAACTACAAAGTTGAATTTTCTGTTAGCTTGCGCTTTTTTTACAAGCTCCGTTTTAGTGTTGATTTGGTGTTTGTACTAGACAAGCGCGTTGGTGTATTTCATAACAATTGGTCTGTGAGACCGAAGCGGGTATATGTGTAACCTTTTGTGAAGGTAAAACATGCAGTGCGATATGCCCTGATTTTTATTTAAAGGCTGAAAACTAAGTTAACCTATGATTTATGTATTGTGCAAGAAGTGCTTTTAAGTTGATATAAGTTATTTTTATTTATTTGAAGAAAAAAAATATGTTTTTGTTTTGTTTTTGTAATATCTAAGAAAAAAACTATCGATTTTGATGGCTTATTTGTTAAGAACTAAAAATCAATAAAATAAGTGAATACAAATTTAATGCGTAATTTTATTTTTAGCCCCCGACAAAAAAGAGGGGTGTTATAAGTTTGTAGTGTGTGTATGTGTATCTGGATGTACGAGCCCTCGTACAGACCAAACGGCTGGACCGATTTTGATGTAGTTTTTTTCTGTTTGAAAGGTGACTTGATCGAGTGTGTTCTTGGCTATGGTTGAAGAAAATTGGTCCAGACGTTTAGAAGATATCACATCTTTTCTAGATGTGTCCTGTTGAATCTGTGCGTCTTTGACATCGTAGCTCCCAAACGGCTAGCTCGACTTTAATTTAGAAAATTTTGTTTGAAAGGGATACAAAACCTTCCAACCTATGTTTAAAGAAAATTGGTCCAGCCGTTTTGAAGTTATCATCTATTTTCTTCGGCGGTTTTTAAAATTTTTAATTTAATGTTATTTTATTATATCATTGATATTAAAAAAAGAGTCTTTTGTTTTTAGTTTTGTTGCAAAAAATTAGTATTTCATCTTTCGATCTGTGAGACCGTGCGCGGGTATATGTGTTATAAAAATTAGCGCGGGTATAGGAAGGTTAAGCAAAAAATCGGCAAAATTCCGAGAAATCGATACCCATGACAGGATTGGGTACACTGTCTCATACAAATGCAACTCTCTTTTGTTCTCCCCTTGGTAATATTAAGCAACAACAAATTCTATGGAAAGAAACAAAAACTGCACAACAAGACATTCATCTCATGGATATGAATGCAACTTCAAAAATTTAAGAAAGTTGCAGAACCAAAGTTGAAACTTATGGGCGAGGACTATGCTAATTTAAAATACTATAAACATATTTTATTTTTGTGTTAGAAAAAAGTAACCAAAATAGCAAAAAAAGTACACAAGTACACATTGGAAAAAAAGTAACCAATTTTGGTTAAAAGTAACCAAAACGGCAGCCCTGGACTCTATAAAACAAATGAAAACTGTTAAATCAACTGCCAGTTAAAACTCCGCATGTTCGATGCACTTAAACAAGTTTTGCATTCATTTACATCACTGTCTTGCATTATGATTCAATTTGCTTTTGGATTTTGTATGTGTGAAACGTCAATAAAATAAAAAAAATTAACTTTTGGTTTTATGAGAAAATCATACTTTTTCAGCCCAACTTCATCATTAACGCTTGTATTCATTTTTTTTGCAATACATATTTTTAAAATGACAGGCCTTAAGTTTTTTACTGTTCACTTTTAGTTTTTTCTCTTTTTTTTTCTTTGTAACAAAGCATGACTGTAATGTTTAATTGAGTTCTGATAAAAGTAAAAAAAAATTTAGGTTTGTTTAAGTTTTATTTGTTAAACTCCACCTTGGTCAATACAATTTAGATTTACTAAGTCTTTGTCTAAATGATTTTCGGTTTTATGTTTATAGCCTGTGCTCTAAATCCAAGGTGTGCCCTTTATTTAGGTTGTACATATTTTTTTTATTTATTTTGCTTTTTACTGGTTTAATTGCTTCTCCATTTAATGATAAAGAAGACCAGTGCACTAAATTTAATTCATTTAATTGTTTCTTTTGGTATGTTTTATAAAAAAAAGCACAAATACATACTTTCTATATTTAGGTCTTCGACTAACAATAAATTTTGCGTTCAAACGGAAGGATGTTGGCGTAAACAGTTTTATTAACGGATAATTACGATATAAAATTTATATGTACATGTGTAACACTTTTATATTAAGGATTTTTTAATGAAATAAAAACTAACATAAAATTAAAGTTAAGATAAATCAAATCGATTAACGAAAAAAAGGAACAATGAAGTAACTTGAAATAAATAATTTAAAACAGTACAAAACTTTTTGTGCATAAATATTTTCATGATCAAGGCGAATGATTCAATGACTACAATTATTCATTCATTCGTATTGTTATTTCATACAAGGAAATTCTCTATTTTGACTATTGATACATCGAAAACTGTCAGATGTTGTTACTTTGTCCCAATACAAGGAAGTAAATTTTGTAATTTTTCGTCAAATTGAAATTGATTAATCTATGAAAAAGAAGCGTGTTATTAAGTGTTTTGCATTCGACTGAATCATACACCATAGGGTTGCGAAGAAAAAGTTATTTCAGTATAAACTAAACGGGTGCGTAATTTCTAAAGAAATGTACATTATTGCATTTTTTTCCAAGCGCAAATATTGTTTGTAATTGTAATTCGAATTGAGTGTAAATCAAATATAGAGAACATTGAAAGAACAATTGTACAAAAATTGAATATATATACTTGTGTCAATTGTACAATAAAAATCATGTACAATTCATAATGGATATCATTTCACAGGCACTTTAAACAAACACACATACATTTTAAGCCTTTTTTAGCTTTTCTGCGTAATAAAATACAAATTACATACATACATGCATACATTCATACTACATATTATACGAGTACATATTATATTTTTTAGAATGAGCCTAAAACCATAACAAGGGGTGATTGTAATTATGAAAAAAGCTACAGAAATAAAAAAATGCCTGGCTTTATTTGTTTCTTCTTTGACGCATGCATATGTTGTGACAATTGTCACAATTTAAATTAGCTTTGACACAACAATAAACCATAAACCAGCACATTATAAACGCGAAGTCCGATTCTTATAAAATTTCATACGGCATTTAAAGAGGTGTTGCTGAGCTTAATATTTTAATATTTTCGAATAAAATTTTGCAGTTTTATAGGAATTTATGTAATAAAACCAAGAAAGAAAAAAAGTAATAAATGTTGCCTCTATGAACCCCGAAATACGCAAAGAAATTCCAGAAAATCCCAAAAATTAGATTTTTAGTAAATCCAAATTGATTATTAGGCTAAGGTTCGTAACGTTATATTCAGAAAGAATTGGGCATGATTAATATTCCAAGGAACAAGGGAAAAATTAACATCAACTTAATTTTTCAACGTACACAGCAGAACAGAGTAGCGCCACTTTCGGAAGCCGCTACACTTCCATCGTCAGTGCTCATGTGTATTTGCTTATCACCACTTGTCAGGTGGCTATGATGAATGATTTTTTTTAGTATTTTCGCTGTATTTTTCTCATTTTTCACCAGGCGCAGATAATTTTTTGGGAAATTTTTAAGGGCACATTAGGCCTTAAAAATTTGTTAATACCCTTTTTGATTACTGGTTTGCGATTTGAAAAAAGGGACGCCTTAGAGTTATCCAATTTGGCGCAAATTTTAGCCCCCACCCAATCAAGGATTATTGTTTGGAAATTATGCTTCATTTATGTAAATTTCACAAAATTTGAACTTTGACCACTAGAGGTCGCACTTTATAGTTATTCGAATCGAGCCAAAATTTTTATCTACGCTTAATGAAAGGATCACTATATATAAACTGAGTTCAACTTTGGCAAATTTTGGAAAACTTAAAATTTTAACTCAATGTGGCAGCCCGAGAGTTATCCCATTTTACTAAAATTTTCGCAACGTGTGTTTTAGACAAAGTACTTTAATAATCAGGACAGCTATTTTATGTTTTTCTATTGTCAGCCTAATGTATATGAATATAATACATGTGTACATGTGCAAAATATATATTAGGGTGACAATGAAAAAATAAGCTGTGCGGATTATTATGATACTTGGGTTATAAGACACGTGGTAAAAATTTTAGACAAATCGGGTAGCTCTCAGGCGTGCCGCCGCACTGAGGTAAAATTTTAAGTTTTAAAAAATTTGCCAATGTTAAGCTCAATTTAAATAAAGTGATCTTTCATTAAGCGTAGATAAAAATTTTGGCTCGATTCGCATAACTATAACGTGCGACCTCTAGTGGTCAAAGTTCAAATTTTGTGAAATTTTAAAAAATGAAGCATAATTTCCAAACAATAATCTTTGATTGGGTGGAGGTACAAATTTGAGCCGAATTGGAGAACCCTAAGGCGTCCCTTTTTTTGATTCATTTTGGTAGATTTCACAAGATTTTAACGTAGGAGCACTCCTGAAAGTTATCCGATTTGGGTAAAATTTTCACCACGTGAGTTTTATACCAAATGCTACAATAATCGGTTTGGATTTTGCTGCAAATAACAAATCAAAAATATTTCATTGCCACCCTAATATACATACACATATTATCAAAATCAAGTGCCCTTATAACACCGTGTAACAAAAATATTTTTTTTTCTCTGACATGAACAATTCGTATCATCTACTAATTTACAGAACAAATGTAGTAAAACTGTGTAGTACACAGTTTTTAATACCCTCATCTTTTGTCGTTTTTATAGGACTTAAAAATTTTTTAATAAAATTTAAATTGCCATTGGAACGAAGTTCTCTTTGGGAGTTTTTCCCACATCATGGTGGATAAAAATATGAAACGAAAATAATAAACAAAAACATGAAACGAAAAAGAGTTGAATAAATAGAAAGTACGTTAAAACGGAAAAATCACTAAAACGGCGAAAAAGTTGCCAAAAACGGTAAGAAACGCTAAAACGAAATACCACCAAAGCGAAAAATAATGAAAAAAGGAAAAATATCGCCAAAACGTAGAAAAATAGCCAAAATCGGAATGTCATCATAAATGGGGAGTCGCCAAAACGGGAAAGAATTGCTTAAACAAAACATTTAAAAAATCACCAAAAGGGGAAAAAATATTGCCAAAACGGTAATGAAATCGCCGAATAGCAAAACCGCCAAAATAGAAAAAATCGATGAAGCGAAAAATAAATAACCAAAATGAGAAAAAGCACAAAATTTTAACGTGAACAAAATGTTCGCCTCTTATTCCCGATAAAGGTGAATATTAGTAATTAGAAATAAGAAATAATAAGCCTTCAACATGACGTTAGCACATTTGTGAACACCTCCATCCATCATCGTCACCCCACCAATCCACATCGAAAGATTTTTTCCATATATTTTCAGTATTAAGTGCTGAAAATTGTTATGACTTTCAACACTAATATCAACATTTTGTGGAAACAGAAACTATTGCTTCTAAGCGGCACATCGCGAACAAAAATCATGCGCTATAAAATCGCAATTGCAAGTGATTCCGTTCTGTTGTATCCCTTAAAAAAAATGCTTTCAGAAAGCACTAGTTTTTGCTGGAGACGTTGTGTACGACCACATGTAAATCATGGTTCTAAAACTCTAACAAAGTATTTATGTATATAATTATGTAAATATATTAGTGCCTTTTACTTTCTGTAGTAATTTGACACCATAAATCGTATTACTTTTTTATAGTTCGTTCATTTTGTATAGGTAAGTATATATCGTCGCTGTTTTTACTAACCGACCTAACTGACATTTTTTTTTTAAATGAGTTAAGTACACAAGTAGACTTCATTAGTTATACTACACCTTGTATACAATTTTTGTTGATGTAAATATTACCGTTGTGTCTATAAAAACGTTTTTAGACGCATCTGTCAGAATGCAAATGAAAATTTTCACAAAGTGTCGTAAGTGCAACCAACGCTTCATGCATATAACACCAAATATTGAAGGATTTAGTTCATATTTTTTATTATATTAGATTTATTCGATATAGCGGTAAACGTAAGTCCAATATTTTAAAAATATTCTTCTTCTATTGCGTAAATAAAATTTAATAAATAATATAAAAGCAATGATAGTAACGCGATTGAAATAAAAAAATGACCAATCATATTTAATTATTTATTTAAGAGAATTGACAGTACTGCTAATAAAATGGCAAGTTTTTAAGACATTTGCTCGGCGTTATAAAAATGAACAAATATAACTATCAGCCGTGTCACAGATTCCGTTCGGATTGGTTTTGATGACAATTACGGAGTCATTCCGAAAAAGTACATTTTTGGTGCTTTAGATTCCGTTTATTTTGTATTTCTTTTTTACAATGATAAGGTTTTTATACCTTGCGGCTTTTGTTTTATTTATTTAAGAAAATTGACAGTACTGCTAATAAAATGGCAAGTTTTTAAGGCATTTGCTCGGCGTTATAAAAATGAACAAATATAACTATCAGCCGTGTCACAGATTCCGTTCGGATTGGTTTTGATGACAACTACGGAGTCATTCCGAAAAAGTACATTTTTGGTGCTTTAGATTCCGTTTATTTTGTATTTCTTTTTTACAATGATAAGGTTTTTATACCTTGCGGCTTTTGTTTACTCTTGTTTTTAGATGAAAAGCTCACATTAAGCTTTTTATTAACATGGAAAGCTCATTACCAAATATTTATTTGACGCTCCTAAAAGTATGCACTTTTTTTAGAAAAGTGTTTTTCAATTCTACTTTTAAATTTAAAAGTGGTTTAAATACGAAGAAAATTTTCGTTTTTCGTTTTCTGAAGAAGCAACTTATGGTATTGAAACCACTTCCGATCGGAATGGTTTTCTGTGACATCACTGTATAAATTGTAATAAATATGAATTTATGCGGCATTTTTAAAAGATACTCTATAAATTTGTTTAGAAAACTGTGAGATTCTACTATATCTGGTTCGACCATAAATATATCTTGCAATATTATTCAAAGTTACGTTGAGCTTATTCTGGCATAGCTAATCGCAGCTAGAAAATATTTCACAACCATAAAGAAGGGTCGGCAGTAAAAATCTCTTGGCAAGAGTCATGTGTATATGGAATGGCTTAAAATACTGTGTTTTCCAAAGATTTCTTAGCATACAGCCATTTCACAGAATACCATTCCGATCGGAAGTGGTTTTAACTCCGTAAGTTGCTTCTTCAGAAAACGAAATCAAACCACTTTTAAATGTCAAAGTGGAATTGAAAAACACTTTTCTACTGACTTCATTTGCAGTAAATACAAAAAACGTGCATACTTTTAGGAGCGTCAAATAAATACTTGGTCATGAGATTTCCATGTTAATAAAAAGCTCAATGTGAGCTTTGCATCTAAAAACAAGATTGTTTACTCTTTTGTTTACTACGTCTCAAGGTATAAAAACTTTATCATTGTAAAAACGAAATACAAAAAAAAACGGAGTCTAAAGCACCAAAAATTTACTTCTTCGTATTGACAACTACGGAATCAAAACAAATCCGAACGGAATCTGTGACACGGCTGATAGAATTAGTTTTTTCATACACGGAATTTACGTGATTTGATCAGAATAGTTTATTGGTAATTACAATTCCAAAGATTTTTGGCAGTATCAACGGGATCAATTATGGATTGCCCAAATGCAAATCGGTGGTAGGTTTGAATGTACATGTACACTGTAAATTTTATTTTTTTTGCTTACTAACATTGCCTTGAATTTCTTTGCGTTTAAACAAAGACCATTTATACACGTCGTCAAGATCATGGTTTAACTTTCCGATGCGTTCATTGATTTTGGATGGCAAACAGCTAGTGAAAAGTTGTACGTCATCAAGGTACAAGTGTATTCCACAATAACGGAGTTTAGACGGTAAGTCGTTGGAATAAATAGTATATAGTAGCGGGCCAAGAATTGAGCCTTGTGGTACACCTCCTGTTATCAACCAAATTTTCCATATCCAAAATACACAAATTGACTTCTGTTTCGAAGATATGACGAAATTAAGTTAACAGCGCTGTTTGAGAAATGGCCCATGTATTATCATTTTTGGCAAAATAAAATATGCTCGACAGTATCAAATGCCTTGGAATGATCGAGTAAAATTAGAAATGATATCATATTTAACGAAGAAACTAAAAGGAATAACCAAGATATTTGTTTCTTATATAAAAGGCAAAAGTGCATAACAAAACAATTTTTTCCAAATTAAATTTGTTGATTGCCTGGGATATAGTTAACAACAATACATTCACCTCTTAAATTTTATGCGTATGTCTAAAAATAGGTATTTTTCCTGAATACCGTTTACAAAAATTTTAAAACTCATCAACATGAGTCCTCCTAAAATATTTTAAAGCACACATAATGATGGGGTTCGTCACAAAGGGACCAAAGGACCCAAGTGGTGCGGTTTTTAGAAATTGGCAGCCTGTTCAACCTAACCTAATGATGGGGTTTCCTTAACGATTGGTGGTAATCCACTTCTCAAGTTGTCAGAACATGTATTCTTTTATAAATCACTATCTTTTAAGTAATTACTCTAACGGTATTTTTCACAAGTACGATTAAAACTTAACACGGACTTTAACGGCAAGTTCGGCATACAAAACTTATCGTTAAAGTCAACGTTAACTCTTAATCATACATTATGAAAAGGGCCACAAATATTGTTTAGCTTGCATTTTTATTTTTTGTTTTTATTAAGAAACACTAAAATAAAGTCAAAGAATTAATCAAAAATAATTGACATTTTTATACTATAAAAGTATACTGCAGGCGTATCTGAATAAATGAAAAAAAAAATTTCACTAAATGTCTTATCTGCTTCAAAATCTCAACAAAATATTTAAAATAAAAATGTTTATATTTTTCTTTATTTGACACTGGAAAAGGGATGTTATACTACATATCAAAACATGCAGGAAACCAATTTTATGCGTATTTTGGTTTGGAAGTGACTACATTTAAGACAAAAAAAAATTAAAAGTGCTCTCCTGTAAAATTTGTAAATTGTTAGTTAGGTCGTTTTGTTAAAACAGCGACGATATGTTCTTTTGCACATTCATATGTACGGTACCCCATTTCTATTATGTTGATTTTTTTTTAATTTTTAATCTTCTTTTAAAAAATTCATTGACTTTTTAATGATTTTATGTACATAAGTTTCGTTTGGTTGTCTTTTTTCTTCAAATGACCCACATAAAGTTTATAAACTCATTTAAACAAACATATGACAACCCTGTTTGTCTCACTATGCTGATTTCGTTTTATGCTGCGTGAGATTGAATGTCTGCTCTGCATGTGGTGTCATCGTATAAATAACTAAATAAATAAATATATGAATAGTACAAAAAATGTACTAAATAAATTAATGTATATTTGTATTCAAGTGTGTAAAGAGCAGATGTATCGTCCCTACCGTGTCAAACTACCCATTATGCAAAATTCGTTTTTTAGATTCGTTATCGTTTCAAAATGCTGAAATTATCATAAAGGATTGATAACTCAATAGGAAATATTTTAAAGCTAGCATTTGTAGGAATACGCTGCCTTCAAAATCATAATTGACGGGTCTTTGCGCTCTTCTGAAAAGTGCAAATTTATGTAATGCAAAAATAATATCGGTCCAACTTTAACTTTTATTTTTGACAAAAAAAAAATATCGGTTAAATTTTAGCTTTTATTTTTGACAGAAAACATATCAGCCAAACAGAACAGTTATATTTTGATTTTTTTTAAGTAAAAAAATAAAAGGCTTTTAAAATTTTTATCTTAGCTCGTAACCTTCACAAATAATTTTTGAACCAAAATTTTGATCACAACTGTTATTTTCGATATTTTTGGATTTTTACGCCAAAATACACATGAGTTCTGAAAATTTTTGCGATTATGTCAGTTTCAATGTATGTGAGTGTAAGAATGTAATGATCATAACTTTTGAATGGATTAGCCGATCGTAACAAAATTATTCCATTCGTCTTCGATAATTTTCGAAAATAGCTTTTTTTAAACTGCGTCGATTACTGTGAATCGTTGCCGAAAAACTTCGAAAAGATATTGGCCCTTATCGTGTTTCGCGATTTTCGCCTTCGACTACGGCATATTTGTTATAGTCTATAACAAATATGCCGTAGTCGAAGGCGAAAATCGCGAACTTATAGATTAAAGAAAAATGTAGCGTGCTCTCTTTAATATATTACAAAAATTTCGTACTCGAAGGGGAAAATCGTCAAACACGATAAGGGGATTATTTTCTAGCTGCCTGTTCCACTAAATGTGTACGACACTTTCTTTCTTATAAATATATTGAAAACAAAAACAAATTTGAACTTTTTATTTTTGTTTTCAATATATTTATTAAGAAAGAAACTGTGGTACGCATTTAGTGGAACAGATAGTAATTATGTACTCCAAAACTGTTGTCAAAGCTATCTTTAGTATTCAATCGCTTTTTAAAACTTGGAAAAGAGCGCCGAATGCTCCAAATTTGAGTGATTAAATGATTCAAATTATTTTTTTTATTAATTCAAAACTCTACGGATTTTATAGTGCTTTGCGCTTGAGATCAGGGTATTTTGATAACGTTTTTGTTCTAGTTAAATGATGTGTTCTGTTTTCACCGATGACGGCTCGGGCATATATTTTACTACTCCCATTTTCACCAGTCATAGGAGAAGTAAGGCATTAGTTAAATTTTTTTGACGTGAGTGTGCACAATAGTGAGCAAATAAATTTCCCACGGTCCATCTATCTATCTGATTATTATACCAGGGTACACTAAAACCAGGTAAACCCATAACAAGGGTACCTGTTTATTAACCTTGGGTATTTTTTCTCTATCGATAAGTGAAATCCAGTAAGTGCCGTGTTTCAACGGACAGTAAGTAATACTGCTCAAAACCATCTGGGAGGTAAAGAACACCAAGTCCATTTTAAAAAGTTACAATAATATTAGATATAAAAAAAATTATATTAGAGTTATATAAAATATTTGTTAATCCAACAGATAGGTATAGAGCCATTTGCGACTTTAAAAATGTTTTTGAGGATTCCTCCCACCTACAGATATGTATATGGAGTTTGTTTGACATAGAATGTAAGTGAAAGTCATTTACCTTGTATTATACTAAATGTCTATTACGCAGTGGTGATCAAAACACCAACATATCGATGGCTTAATATAAAAGAGGATTTCAATTGCAAACATTTTGATCAATACTACATACATGTACAAAATATCTGCTTATTCTTTTTGTTGTTTAAATCGTTTTCATTAACAATTTTTGCTTGACTTTCGTCATTTAAAAAAAGTATGTGCATATTTTCATTCCCGTATAATAAAGAAGAACTTAGCCATTAGCTTTCTGTAACAATTTTTTCCTAATAAATTTTGCTGCTATCTAATCTTTTTTATAACATTTTTTTATAGACCTAATACATACTTTGTGGATAAGATACGAAAATTTCACGCCGATAAATAACACATTTCATGCAAATAGAATGAAAACAAAGGTATAGAAATAAAATAAATACATATACACATTTTATCCAAAATGGTACAATAGCACAATAAGTATTTGCAAAAGTTAAAGTTTTTCAATATTATTATCAAAACAGAGAGCGAAGCCGATATATACAGCCATGTCACAGAATACCAATCCGATCGGAAGTGGTTTCAATTCCGTAAGTTGCTTCTTCAGAAAACGAAAAACGAAAATTTTCTTCGTAACCAAACCACTTTTAAATTTCAAAGTGGAATTGAAAAACACTTTTCTACCGACTTCATTTTCAGTAAATAGTAAAAAACGTGCATACTTTTAGGAGCGTCAAATAAATATTTGCTCATGAGCTTTCCATGTTAATAAAAAGCTCAATGTGAGCTTTGCATCTAAAAACAAGAGTAAACAAACGCCTCAAGGTATAAAAACTTTATCATTGTAAAAACCAAATACAAAATAAACGGAATCTAAAGCACCAAAAATGTACTTTTTCGGAATGACAACTACAGAATCAAAACCAATCTGAACGGAATCTGTGACACGGCTGATAATAGTTAGAAAAATTAATAGTTATTTTTGTCGGCAAAAAGTAGGCGAAAAACTCCAAAAATGTGTTACATTTATTTATTTATTATTCAGGTATTATAAGCTCACATGGCCAAAATAAAATATTACAAAGATCAATTTCCTGAGTTTATAATTACCATTAAAAACAATAATTATATTACAACGATACGTACAATATTAAAATAATAAATCCTTCAATATTCATACCCGATTCATAATTCATAAAGTGGGAGCGACCGACAAGTTCTCATAATTTTGTATATGTATGTATGTATGTACATTAGAGTGGTCCAAATATTTTTTTTCGTCTTAGATTTTGTGTCTTACCCTTTCTATCTCTTCTATTAGATGTAAAAATATCCCCTACCAAAAATGGGCGATGTAGCTCAACTCTAAGAGGTCGCTATTTTTTTTTAAGTTTCCCATACGTTTTGTATGGGAACTTTTTATTTTTTGTTAAATTTTGTCTTTTATTGAAATTAAAAAGAAATTTATAATTTATTTTAGTTTTGTAGTACGTATAGTTCTACATATACAAATATATCTCAGAAACTATTTAAGAATCCACTCTAAAATTTTTGTGGTGCTTAGAATACCTATGTGGCTAGTTGTATATAAAATAAAAACTTAACAAATAATTTTTTAATGCACTTTTACTAGCTGCATTTTCAAATAGGGATGTAATGGAATCTTGCAGCGTACTACCTTCCATCAATTTAAATACGTCGAATTAAGTTGTAAATTTGCACACGTATTTGGTTATTGTGACAATGCATTTGGTGCATGGTTGTGACCAAGTATGTGTATTAGGAATGGGATAGTGGACGACTTTTCGATTTCGAAGCGCTAGACCCCTTAATTTTATTAGGCCCGAAAAAAATGCACGAGTGAAAAAATGAGGGGGTTAGGACATAATTACCCCGTATCTGCATTCCTTAAGGGCGCTCCTATACAAAGTTTAAAATTTTATAATATTTTAAAAATTGCCCCTCACAGCTTGAAGATGGCCGCAGATGGGGCAATGTATGACCGACTCCCATTAAGTTTTTTTAGCTGCAACATTATTTTAAGATATCTACCCTCTATTTCTTACGGGGTCTTCTATACAAAATTTACAATACATACTACAAATATATTGAAGAAAGTCTTATAACTGCCTAGGAGTCCCCCATAGGTGATATAATGTATGACCAACCTCCATTAGTCAAAAAATAATAATTGAAGTAGGTGTTATATTTTGACGATTTATAACTTTAACATTTTTCAGAAAATGAAATATTGGAAATACGATTTATTGATCTTGAAGAATATATTTTAATATTTTGTAATTGTAAACTATAAACCTACAAATGATCGTAAATTTATAAATATGCGTTTTTATTAAGATCCAATTATATGTGAGTTTTTAAGTAAACACATCTAGAATACAAAAACTTCTAAATATTAAAGAAAAAACTCGTAACTTAATTATTAAAGAAAAATATATAATGGGTTCAATATTTTTATTTTTGATGGGTAATAACTTGTATAATATAGCACGGATATCATTTCATTGTGTAAATTTCTCAAAACTATTAACCCATAAAGCGCCAAATTTTCATATTTTTTTCAAAATTTACTTCTGTATGTATCGAGGTCCTTTCAACCATTCATGTGATATAAATTTTAATGTTTCTGCTTTTGCAATACGTACACTATTGCTGTACCGTCGCTGCCGAGGTTTTATTATTGCTTGGTTCTCCTTTTGCGCAAAAAAAGTTTTCATTTAATTTAGCTTTTTTTGGATTATTTTAATTTGAAAATTACAAAACGTATGGGAAACTTAAAAAAAAGCGACCTCTTATAGTTGAGCTACATCGCCGATTTTTGGTAGGGGCTATTTTTACATCTAATAGAAGAGATAGAGAGGGTAAGACACAAAATCTAAGACGAAAAAAAATTTTTGGACAACTTTCATGTACATATGTACAAGAAATATTAGATCAAAAATTTTGAGAACTGTAGTTTGATTATTGAATGACAGAACGAATTGAATACTATTTATTACGGATATCGTCTTTTTACCGATACAACACCGATACCGATACTCAAAAAAGAAATATCGGCGTACCAATACGCATATTGCAATTGAATTCAAGTTAAAATTACCAAAACTCAGCTAGAGTAATTTTTTATTATACAAAATTACATAGTAAAAGATTATTAATATATAAAATTGTTATTAACTGCTCAGTAAAAAAAAATGGAAGTCACTATTAAGGAACTACATTTTCATTGCTTCCAAGGAATTAGTAGAAAAGCAATTAGTTTGAATTTATTAACTTTTTATGTAAGTTCGTATAAAAAGAAACAAGTTGCGAAAATGGGTAGTTTTTCATTATTTTTCCTAGAGGAAACTGTCATTATATAACCCTAAAAAAGAAAATTTTCTTAAAATCGCTTCCGATTCGGTGATTGGTAATCGAAAAAGATTCATGATCCAAATGTGCACTACCTCTAGATCGCAAATTCTACATTTTCATGTCTTCTTTGGAGTGAATTTTTTGCTTGGAATAAGATTTAAAAACCAACGAATTGAATTTGAATTCATGGTAAAATTAACAAAAAATAAATTATTTTTTTTACAAAATAAAGCCCCATTCACACTATGACAGTAATCACGACAGTTGCTGTCACGACAGTAAAGTTCCAATATCAAATTGGGCTTGATAGTGCGACAGTAACATTAACTGACACAATTTCTCATAGAAATGAGCTGCCATGGTAGTACTATCATGACAGTTACTCTCATGTTGTGAACGGGGCTTAACAGCGTAAAAAAACATATCGTCGCATATGAAAAAAATTTTAATTTGTTACGTTTTCCTTTGAAATTTACATTGAAGTATGTTAGTATTCCCCTTACACTATAGGAAAAGTGTGAGCAAAGAAAAAATTATTAAAAATTTTTAGTATTCACCCAAAATGCTTGTCACTCAAAAAAATTAACCGTACACAGTCGGGAAATCCGTCCAACATGGCATGTTTGTCATTCAAGTATGTGATTATAGGGTACTTTAAAGGAGAAAAACTGATAAACACCAATGTTTGTCAGTTTTCATGTGTGTCATTCATGTCTGAGAGTTTAAAGGGGCCTTAAAATACAGTCCTATTCATATATATTTACACATTTAAGAATTAAGGTAAGCTTTGAATAAAAGAAAATTGCCCTTCATGAACAAGTTTGAAATAGAAAATAATCTTCCCTATTGCAAACCTTAATTTGTATGGACTATGTTGGCTAAAACTTTTTGAAAATAAATTTGCCACAAAAGAATTTTTAACTAAGTTTTCAAGATTATTTACACAAATGTTTTCCTTTCAAAAGTATTTTCACATCATTAAAACTAGGGATGTAACCTTAACCGATATATCGGCGATACTTCAGATTTTCCGATACATCGGTATCGGCGATATTTTACTGTCGATACAAGGATACTTTTTAAATTTTTTTCAGTTTTTTTTAAACAAATATTTTATTTTTGGTAATTTTGCCATGAATGAAATTCAATTCGTTGTTTTCTTTATATCTTATTAATATCAATTTTAAATATTAATAACTAGCTAACTCGACAGACGTTGTCCTGTCGAAATAATTTTTCAATTTTCCATAAAAACCTTTCTCAGACTACTACACACATTTCAAAAAAATGAGCGGAATAGGTCAAGCCGTTCTTAAGTTATGCGCTTAGCAATGGACACCATTAGATATTTTACGCAGTTTTTTGTAAAAAAAACTTTATTTTTTGCTAATTTTACCATAAATTCAAATTAATTTCGTTGTTTTTAAATCTCATTCCCAGCAAAAAAGGCATTCCAAAGAAGTCATAAAAATTTAAAACTAGCTAGCCGGAAGTAGTGCAAATTTGGATAATTTCTAATTAGTTTTACATATGCTTGTCATTGCAAGAGTTCTCTTTTTCGATTACTAATCACCGAATTTGGAAGCATTGTTAGGAAATATTTCTTCTTCGGCGTTCTATAACGATTTTTCATCATCGAAAAAGGATGCAAAATTGCCCATTTTGGTAACTTGTTTCTTTTTATGCGAATTTAAACGCAAAACTGTGTTTTCATATAAATTTAACTGAATAAATATAAACTTTTAGAAGAATTTTAACAATTAAGCTATGTATTAAGTTATGTAGAAGAATATTATTTGATAAAATGTCCTTTAAATAATCGATTTTTTGAAAAGCATGGCGAGTATTTTTTAAAATCATAAAGGAATTGAAAATGACTTAAATAAAATTTTACTTGCTTTTCTTCTAATTATCTGTATATTTTTAATATATATTCTTCGGAAGCAGTAAAAATGTAGTTCCTTAAATACTACTTCCAATTTTTTATACTGGGTTAATATCAATTTTAAACATCAACAATCTCTTACACTGTAATTTTGTATAATAAAAAAATTACCCTACTTGAGTTTTTTTATGAACTCAATTTCCATATTCGTATCGGTATCGAAATCGGCATCGCCGATATTTCTTTTTGAGTATCGGTATCGGCAAAAAGCAGTATCGTTACATCTTTAGTCTTAATCTGGTATGTGATGGAAATCGATCGAATCACATACCACTATGAAGGCTTTTTTCGTTTTTTGAGAAATGACTACGTTGTAATAAAGGAGCGATATACGTCGGCTAACAATTTTGGCCCAAAACCAGCCATTCAAATCGGTGGCGGCTAAAAACCACGAAAAATTATTCTTGTATCCAAGTGCTCTGTCAACTGCTTCTATCAAATTTCAAAGCCACAGGCGATGCTAAACGCTAATTAAGCATTAGCAAATGGTAGTAGGTAAACATTTGTAATTAACCTTTCATTATGTGCATAGAAAACAATATTTTACCATGAGTTGCATATGTAACATATGTATGTATGTAGGTTAACGGTATATATTTTGTAATTTTATTATTACAAATAAGAATGGTTCGAATAATTCTTTTGTTAACCTAAAATTTGTAAGATCTTTAAAGATATACCGAAAAAGCAAAATATGAAACTCACCTTGAGTATTTTTCAGTTGATGCTAATTTTTGATGATGATCAAAAATATGTTACAATGTTCTGCGATAATAATGCACAATAAAATTTTTCTTGTTTAGCTTTTTCTTTCGTTTTGAACACGTTATCTTTTAATCCAAATTATATTTTTATTATACGTATTTTAATTAAAGACAAAAATGCACCCAAATTCATACACAGATTTAAGTTAATTAATAATTTGTTATTTTTCATATATTAAAAAAAAACACTCCAAGCAATATAAATGTTATAATATGTATGGATATGTATTAATAGAAAGAGAAGTGACAAAAGCTAAGGGAAGTCAAGATAACAGAGTATTAAAAGAAGAAAGAAGTTGATGCCATAGAACGACAATAAAGTGTACGAAATAAAGAAAAATCGTAAGCAGCGTAAAAAAGAAACAGGAAAGTTTGCAAAGGTTTTCTTTTCTAGCCAATTTACATATTTTTTATCTTAAAAGCTTAAATTTATTAATTTACTACAGAATTTATTAATTACTATTTATCTTAATTCCTCTGTAAGCTTTAGTAAATACTATGTATATTGCAAAACTTCGTTTCAGTTCATATGTTCCTTAATCATTCTCTCACTCACTTTACTTTGTAATCTTTGATAGTTATTTGTTTATACACAACTTTCTGCGCTTTTATAAAACTGTGTGTTGAATTTTATTTATATTTAAATTAAATAATTTTATAAATATATGCCAAATAAAACTCTTAAGACATTTGCGCGTTTTCACTAGCCACCTTTCTTGAACAACGAAACAAAACGAAGTGAAAATTCGCAATTCTCATTCGTCAAAAGAAACTGTCAAACTAAATATATTCCTAAGGATGCCAGACTGGAAGTAAAAATTTTTCTCAAAATAATTTTTAAATCAATTCTTTAATATCCAAACTTTACAGAATTTACTTAAGATTAATGTTAGAAAGAACAAATTGTCTTAAACTAAGTTAAGCCACATTTCACAAAAAAGGAAATATATACCCCATTGCTGCGAGCCTTAACATCCCGACCACACGAGCAATAAGTTTGGCAATCATTACCGTGGCAACCGTCAAATTCGATTGCCGACACAAGATATTTGCGTGTGGACCGTATGAATATGTGTTCAAATACATATTCAGCAACAAATGTTAACATACATTGCTGAGCAATAATCTTTTAACACAAGGGCCCAATTAACACTATGTGCCCTTTTACACACACAAAGTTTTCTTTGCAAAGTTTTAATTCAGCCGGTAGAAAGATAAAGAGAGGAATACTTCATTTTTATCATGACTGCATTTATTAGCCCTATTACAGTGTGCTAACAATTTTGGCAGATATCAAGCCCAAACAATTTTGTCTTGATAAAAAACGTCAACAAACTGTCATATTCTTATTGACGTTTTGATTTATTTGGAAAAACAAAAATTTTTACACCATTTTTACAAGAAAATGTACAAATAAATAAAAGTAACTTAATAAAAAACTGTTAAAGCTGAAATCAAAAAACGGCCACCAAAATTAGGGGCTTATAACTAGTGCACACAGCATTTGTTATTGATATTATTCATTTTGAAAATAGAAATTAAAAAAAAATGCGAGTTTTTTAAAGTTGTGAATAATTTGTTTTATTTCAGAAAGACTGTACAATATTTATTTTTTTAAATTAATGAGCAATTGATTCAAGTAAATGTGCCACTCAAACTGCCCATGCAGGACCAAACCACTGGCGTCAACACGATTATTTGTGAATTCTGTTTACTAAAAAATCAGTCTGGCAATAAAATCATGCCAGATTTTTCATTAATTATATTTTGTGGTATGGCAGTTCCTGAGGATAATACAGATCATTCAGTGGCTTCATTTTGAAAACAAAAGCGCTTTTAAACAAAATTGAAAATTATTTCTTGTTTTTTTTTACTATTTACACAAAAATATTTACTTGAGAAGTATTGACGAAATAGGTGCTGGCGAAATAGGTCTTTGAACTGCCCAAATAATTCTCCAAACGTACATCACGCGTTTGCAGTAACTGAATATCAACAAAAAATAGTGGCAAAATGAGCCATTACCGAGAAATAAATAGAGAACTTGTCGATGAGGTGCGAAGAATGCGTAAAGAAATGAAGTTATATCATAACGAGATTATCCGTGTGAAAGGAGAACTCCTGGAAAAACATGAATCGGAAGTACATTTGCGAAAGCAATGTTACAATTGGGCCGTATACAATTTTGTACAACTAATACAAACTATTCAACCCGATAGTGATATTTTGCCTGTTCTAAAAGAACATGTACAATCACATGAAAGAGTATCTAGTACTTTATCGTCAACCGCGGGAAGAGTTGATTGTAGACCGAGAACATCGAGCGAAAGAGCATCAAGAACACGGAGAAGCTCTACACTAACAATGGATCTGCAAAGATCTGTTTCGGTTATGAATTTAAGAAAATCTCTATGCAGCACTTCACCGATTAGAAAAAGCAATGAATCTGTTGTTGAGGAGGTAGAACGAAATTCACAATACTTCCAGCGAACTACTGAAGTAGATCAAAATATGAAATCTACTGAAAATGAATTATTACAAAGTGAATCATTGCGACGACCTTCAATAAACTCCGATGTAGATGATATAATTTATGAAGATTCCAATGAAGAAGATGCAGACGTTGAATCAATATGGGAAAGTATTGAAGAAGTTGATACAACCCAGATCAGAAGCACTTTAAAAGATGTAACAAATACTTTAACCAGTACATTAAAGTCTTCAAAACAAGAAAATTCTCTTATAAAAACTGTCCAAAAAAGAGAACTATTCAAGAAAACAAAAACCCAAAATTTAAGTGATGGAGACAAATCAATGGAACTCTGCTCGGATTCTGATATAGAGCAAAAGACAACAAAATTGGTGGAGCTGCCTAGATCCGCCAATGGCGAAGAATCGTTGGGCACAAAGAAATCATTCCCTACAGGTCCAAATAATAACCACACAGATAAAGAAGGTCAGTTAGAAATATATTTATGTCTAATTTATAATATTAACTCACCATTACATTTCTTTATATATTTTTAGTAAGCATAAATTCGCCCAATTCAATCTATAACGACATCACATTAAAACATTTTGAAAATCTTGCATGTAGTACACCAAACTCTGTACGAAATTCTCTTTTATATTCACCACCACCAACCTTGAGAGCTGAATGCACAACAGAATCAGGATCAGAGAATACTTCAGCACGTCCTTCACGTAAATGTAAACCGAAAAGTCTTGAAGAGCCCAAACTAGGCACAAAACTTAGAAGTGAAAAGGGCCAACCTAAACCGAAACCTAAAAATAAGTCTAAATCGAAATCAAAGAAATCGTAACCTTTTTTTTCAATGCATTTGCTTGTTTACAATACAAATTTGTATATCATGATCTTTCAAACCAAATGGTGTAGTAATGTTGATTGAATTATTGAATATGGTTATCAATCAACTTGCATCAGAAATTTGTTTTTGGGTGTCTTTAACACCAAGATTTTAAAAATATAAGCTTTTTAATATTAAAAATCCCCAAGTCTAATCTTGTGACGTTGCAGTATCCAAATTATTTTCATTAAAATAAAAATTCTTACTGATTATTTCTTCAATTTCTTAAGAAAACTTTTTTCTTGTTTTATAGGTATATTTTATTTATTTTAACAAAGCATACATAATATAAGCATACATAATATTTGAAATAAGTTTCTTATTTTCCCTTATTATGCATAAATTTATAAATACTTACACTTATTATTTATATACTTTTTAAGAGCTAACATACGGCTATTCAGCCTGTTCATAGAATCCAATACGGATTGGTTTGGTATGGATTTATCTACAAAACCGCTTCATTGCGTTCATGAAATCCTTTTGTTCTTGGATTTGCGAAATTGCCGTTGAGAAACGGAATTAATTGTTCATGAATTGGAGTTCAGATGCCCTTTAATTTATGCATTTATCAGGTAGAAAAAAATTTTCCAAGCCTTTAAATACTAAATACGCAACTTAGTAGACGATGTTTTGAATTTTAAACAAAAATAAACACTTTGAACAAAGCAATTTCGTTACGTTTTCATGAACGCATTCAAAATTGGAATTGGATTGAAATTCCGTTTCCAATCCAATTCCGTATCGGATCCTGTGAATAGGCACATTGTTAATTATTTTAGAAAATTTTTTAAAAATCCAGCTTCATAACTCATAACTTAATCCGCCTTAATCTTATTAAACCACCTCAAATTTACCGGAACAACAATTCAATTGGTCCACAGATTCTTTCATTGTCGGCAACTCTTTGGTGTTTTCCTTAATTTCAGTAATAATATCTTGGATTTTATGGAGAATCTGTTGAGATTCTGGTGAATTGAAATCTTTTGCAGGAGTAGGCGCTTGAACAATTTCGGGAACTAAATCGGTGCGACTTTGTTGCGGTGGTAAGCACCCGGTAGAATCAAGAGATTGAGTCGTGTCATCAAAGATAACATTTTGTGCTAAGGTTTCGTTAATTTGCTTATACTGTTGATTTTGTGGCAATTCCATGCCTAAACTATGTACTAAATTGTTAAGCATTGTTAAGCGTTCGCGCATTTGTTCACGTTCTGCCTGCAGCATGGCTGTTTGAGCTGCCTTCTCATATTCGCGTTGCTTAAGAATGCGTCTCTGTGTTTGATATAGAGCAACGTATTCGCCTATCGTTTCAGTTTCTGACTGCAGTTGCATGACTAAATGTTCCAAACGTAATTTTTCTTCGGTTAAATCTGCACATTGAGTCATCAGTTGCGTGAAACGTTGTTGCAACTTCTCAACAGCTTCTTCGGTGGCAATGAACGGCGTCGTAGTTGTTTTTGAAATAGATTTTCTTTGCGTTTTATGGGTAACAGGTGTTTGACCTTCTCTAGAGCTCATGGAGTTTTCTTCGGTAGCTTCTTCACAGGATTCTTGTTCATTCATCTCATTTTTTAAATTATGGCGATATTCGTGTATATAACTATGGTTCTTGCAATCCTGAAGATATTGACTACCCGTCTGATGTTCCTCGTGTTCTTCATGATCATGATCGTGAACCTGCTCAGGTTCATGATGATCATAATGGTCGTGTTTTTGATTATGATGTTCTGCATCATTTTCCTCGCTTTCATTTTCATGACAAAACTTAAAAAAAAAGAAATAATTTAAGGCAAATTCTTTTAATATCTTTTCTTGAAATACCTTTCGATTTTCCAGTTTCTTTTTCAATTCTTCATTTTCATGTGATAGACGAATCATTTCCTCATCCTTAAACTTGAAACGGTCATCAATAGTCCTTAAACGTTCCTCCATGGCGTTAAAATTTGTGTGCATTTCGCGATTTGCATATTGTGCGGCATCTAAACGATTCATTAGATCCGCCTTGTCGTTGGTCAATTGTACAAATCGTAATTCCAGCTCATCTAGCTGTTTTTTTAGTTCTATATTCTGTGTTAAAGCTCGAGAGGCAGCCACTTTATCCGATTCCATTGTGGCTAACAGTTTAGTTTTGTCCGGCTGTTCAGACGTTATATTTTCCAAATGATCTTTTAACTGTTCCATTTCAATATCTTTTTCTCTTACTTCACATTGAAGAGAATTTAAGCGATCTTCTTGAGATTTAATTTTCAATTGGAACTCGTAACGTTCTGATTCCAATTCATTTATACGTTCTTGCAAAGTTTTCAACTGTTCATTGAATGTTACTTTCGAAGATTCCTGCTCATACAAAACAAATTTATAAAAATTTTGAGGTTTTGCAAAATAAACTATTTGAAATTACCTTTTCTTTTTCCTCCTTAACTTCATTTTGCCTACTTATATTCTTTTGAATTTCTTTTTCCAATTGTTGGATATGATCCACCAATTGTTTTTCCCGTTCTTGCAGTTTTGTTGTTTCGTCTGTCAGCTCATTGTAACGTTCATTTAATTGTTGAATTTGTGCATTTAATTGCTGAACGTACGTTTGATATTGTGTGTTAGCTTGCTCTTTGTCTTGCGTCAATTGTTGCACCATGGCCTGCAGATCTCTTATTTGTTGTTCGTACATAAATTGCGTTTGAGTCAAAGTCTCCACACGATTATCTTTGGTTATGTTATTTTCATCGGACAATTGGCGTATACGTAACTGACTTAACTCTAGCGCATTGCATTTATCCTTAAAATCAGTATCCAATTGCTTAAGGCGATCATCGCGTAGTGCTAACTGTTGTTTCAATTCATTGATATGACTAGAGTGATCATCTTGCTGGGCTCTAGTTTGAGCTAGTTTGTGCTGTAACTCAGCATTGTGTAATCTTTGCTGTTCTTGTTGTTTTTGCAAATCAACAAGGTGTTGAGTTAATTCATCCACCCGTTTGGTGGCGTTACCATGTTGCACCCTTAGCTCTTCAATTTCGAAATCCTTTTCGCGACATAACGTACGGAATTTGTTTAACTCGGTCGTCAATTGTGACTTTTCTGTAATCAAAACTTGTATGGCATTGATATCATGTATGCCCTCTGGAAATATATCTTCAGTAAAAATAGCCGCATTAGCTTTATCATCCACTTTACTAGTTTCAGTATGATCTAATGGCTGTTCGAAAGTAAAGTAATTTACGTTTCCTAGTTGTGGTTGCTCTACTTTTCCCATCACAGCTGTTGGTTCTGATTCATTTGCAGTCTCAGTATGAGTTATATCACCATTACTACCATTTAGTTGTACCTCCGATTCAGATCTTTCAGATATATTACTGCTAACATGTCCACTATTGGTAAAGGAATCTGCATATGTCTGGCAAGAAACTATATTAGCACCAGAGGATATGCCACGTTGTTGGTATTCTTTTAACTGTGTGAAAACAATAAAAAAATTTATAAAAATGAAAATCTGTATTATAAATCAATATTAAACTCATATCACAGCTTTTCTTCATTTGCCTGTCACCCCAAGTGACGTGTCATTTAATAAGCCCATGGTAAAGTGAATACGGAGTACTTTGCCTGTTTTTCAAGTACATACCTTTTTTCTGGCAGCTGCCAACTTTTTGGCCTTACTCTCCTTCGACTCTTCTGGCATTTTGCTGTTTTAATGCAAAATTAGGAGCAATTTTAGATATTTTTCTTAAAAAACTGGAAGGCAGCGACGAAAAATAACTAAAAAAAATTATCTGTGTTCTTGTTTTGTTTTTATTGATTATGCTACCAGATGTAGTTAATAAGTGACGTTTCGTTGTTGCAAAAGGATATCGTCAGGTGGTACAACGAAAAATTTCCGTTATTATTTAAAGTCAGTCGGTACATGGTAGAATAATATAACAGGTAGTCGCATAACTAATACAAATGTACATTTTGGGATAGAAAATGTCAAACATTGATAGAGAGGGTATGTGTGTGATTGTATTACAGAAGCAGCAAACATACGTGTGGTATTATTCGTACAACGTAGTTATTTCACATATACACAACATTTGACAGCTCGTACCATGAAAAAAGCAAATAAAAAGATAATCAGCAGGCGTTCCAGGGCTACCTTGTATATTATTCTACCATGAGTCGGTAGTGGAATACTTCAAAAACATCAGAAGCGTAGAATCGAAGCATATTTATTTGCAATAAATATGAAATGCGTAGAATATATTATAATGTCACAGATTCTGTACGGATTGATTTTTATTCCGCAGTTATCATTCACAAAATGCTATTTTTATCCTAGGTTTCCTCGTAGCAATTTATATTGCAGGCAATTGTCAAATTTCATATTAAAATAATTTTTTTAGGTAGTATTTTTTATATGAAGTTTGTGGTGTTTGAGGTGCAATAAATATTGCTACTTGGAGACGCAGGGCTCGGTGCACCGCCCGTCTTCACCAATCCGAAAAAATTTGTTAAACGTTTTTATGTTAAAAATGTGGCAATATAATTTTGTAGTAAAGTTTAATGTGGCATAATTTTAGGCGCTTTAATTTTTTTTCTTCGTACTCAGCATTATTGCCAGTTCAGCTATTTTTCTTCAAATCTGGGGATTATCAAAAGCTTTTTGCGGATAAATATATGCAGCCGTGTCACAGATTCCGTTCAGATTGGTTTTGATTCCGCAGTTGTCATTCCGAAAACGTACATTTTAGGTGCTTTATATTCCGTTTATTTTGTATTTCGTTTTTACAATGATAAAGTTTTTATACCTTGAGGCATTTGTTTCCTCTTGTTTTTAGATGCAAAGCTCACATTGAGCTTTTTATTAACATGGAAAGCTCAGGACCAAATATTTATTTGACGCTCCTAAAAGTATGCACGTTTTTTAATTTTTACTGCAAATTAAGTCAGTAGAAAAGTGTTTCTCAATTTCACTTGGACATTTAAAAGTGGCTTGATTACGAAGAAATTTTTCGTTTTTCGTTTTCTGAAGAAGCAACTTACGGAATTGAAACCACTTCCGATAGGAGTGGTATTCTGTGACATTGTTGATGATTTAGCTATTAGCGGGAAGTCTAGCGATTTTCCTCTTCAAGATCTTTTAATTTTTCAAAGCATTTTTTAGGAAGAATATACATACATATGTACATACATATTTCTGTCCCGATTATTTATGATTTTTTACTTTGTATTTTTATTTATGTTAGTTGATTATCCCAAAATTATTTGAAATCAGTTTAGAAAGCTTAATATAGGATAAATTAAAGTATAGTGCACATTGGTGAACTTGAGTGACATTAAAAATTTCATCAGTTTTGAAGGATACTTTTGACTGTCAAGACTACTGTTCATGTTTGACACTTAAACAACCTTCATTCAAGAAAAGTAGAGTAAAAAAACACACCTAATAATAACTACTTATTTTCGTTTGAGTTCAAAAAGTATATTACATTGTCACAGCAACTAGCTAGTTATTATTTGACTTACTTGAAGCTAAAAAATAAGTAGTCAAATGAACAAAATAAAATTAAACTCGCATCTCGCATAACATTTGCGATCGTGACTTCAATTCGCAAGAGAAGTGCTCCGTAAATCGCAATCGCCAGCCTTTTAGCGATTTCAAATCGCAAATGTATATTGAAGTGAGCTGCTGAATTTAGACTAAACTGAACTTTAAAGAAACAATAAAATGATTAATAAATTAAATATAAATTAAATAATTTTATTTATATATATATATATATATATATATATATATATATATATATATATATATATATATATATATATATATATATATATATATATATATATATATATATATATATATATATATATATATATATATATATATATATATATATATATATATATATATATATATATATATATATATATATATATATATATATAATAAAAAAAAAATGAAAATATATTAATATAAGATAAAGAAACTATTTCTAAAATTAAATCTTTTGAATAAAATCCAGCTAAAAAAGGTATCCCGCATAAAGCTAAATTAGCTACATTAAAACAAGAAGAAGTTAAAGGTATTATTATTCTTAAACTTCCAATTAAACGAATATCTTGATTATTATTTATATTATGAATAATAGCCCCAGCACATATAAATAATAAAGCTTTAAATAAAGCATGTGTTAATAAATGAAAAAAAGCCAATTTATAATAACCAATTGATAAAATTCTCATTATTAATCCTAATTGTCTTAAAGTACGAGTAAATAAAGCAATAATTTTTTTAAAATCAAATTCATAATGAGCCCCTAATCCAGATATAAATATTGTTTATCTAGATAATAATAATAATAATAAATTACCTAAATAAGAATGTATTAATAAAATATTAAATCGAATTAATAAATAAACTCCAGCAGTTACTAAAGTAGAAGAATGAACTAAAGCTGAGGCAGGGGTAGGAGCAGCTATAGCAGCAGGTAATCAAGAAGAAAAAGGAATTTGAGCTCGTTTAGTTATAGCAGCTAAAACAATCAAATATCTAATAATTATTATTTCTACATTATTTTTTATAAATTCTAAATAAAAAACAAAATTTCAACTTCCATAATTTAATATTCAAGCAATAGCTAATAATAAAGCAGCATCTCCAATTCGATTTGATAAAGCAGTTAATATACCTGCATTATAAGTTTTAATATTTACTAAAACAATAAGATACAAATCCTAAACCATCTCATCCTAATAAAATTCTAATTAAATTAGGACTAAGAATTAATAATATTGTAGAACTAACAAATATTAAAACCAATATAATAAATCGATTAATTTTATAATCTGATTCTATATATTCTTTTCTATAAAAAATCACTAAAGAAGAAATTATAAGAACAAAAGATATAAAAATTAATCTTATTCAATCTAATAATAAAGTTATAATAACATTTATTGAATTAAAAGAAACAGCTTCTCATTCAATAAAAATTCTATAATCAATCATAATAAAAAAATACTAAAAAAAACTCAATATTCTAAAAAAAAAAATAAACTCATAAATCTAATAGTACAAATTGATAAATACTTCACAATTTAAAAAGAAAAATTCTTATCATTGACGCCACAAATAATATTTTTATTAAACTATTTAAATATAATCATAATAAACATAAATCACTTTTAAAAATTAATAAATTTAAAGGACATCAATGTATAAATAAAATTAAAAATTCTCGAATTGATCCTCTTCTGATAAAATAAATACCTTCAAAAAATTTTCCGTGTTGACTATAAGCATATAAATATAAAGTATAAGCAGCACTAAAAAAAGATAATAAAGATAATATTAATATTGAAAGTCAAGATCATCTAAGAAATCTATTAATTAAAGAAATTTCACCTAATAAATTTAAAGTTGGAGGAGCCGCTATATTAGAAGATCTTAATAAAAATCACCACAATGTTATTGATGGTATAAAATGTAATAAACCTTTATTAATTAACATTCTACGACTTCCTAATCGTTCATAACAAATATTAGCTAAACAAAATAGCCCAGAATAACATAATCCATGAGCAATTATTAATGTATAAGAACCACAAATTCCTGTATAAGTTAAAGTTATTAATCCAGATAATACAATTCCTATATGAGCAACTGATGAATAAGCAATTAAAGCTTTTAAATCAGTTTGTCGTAAACAAATTAATCTAACTAATACTCCTCCTACTAATCTTAAGGCCATGTCAGATAAAACTTGTGCTTCGCGTTGCGTTACAGATTCGCTCTGACATCTAAGATGAAATGTACATACTTATACGAAACATGCTACATAAAGCACTTTTAAAGCAGCGTGAAGCGAAAAGTTCGGCAACTCTCATCTTTTTGCTTGCTTTGACAATCAGCTGGAATAATTTTCTTTTATTATATTGCCAAACGAAATATATTGCGCGTTTGAATCTGTTTTAATAAGAGGTAAATATGTATGTGGCATTTATTTATTTATAATAAATCGTAAAATAACATAATTGACTTTTATTTTTATAAAAAATATATATATAAATAGCAAAATTATCAACTACTTTTTTGGTAAACGATCAATGCGCGAGTGTTGTCAAAGTTTTCATTGTGTCATACACCTTTTGCTTTACACTTTTCTATCAAAGTTAGAAACGTCACGCAAAGCGACAAAGTTGTATCTGACACGGCCTTTACTCTACTTCAAATAAAATTAAATTTTAACCCTATTATTTGTAAAAAAAAAATACTCGCAATAACCCATAACCCCCTAATTTAAGTATAATCCCAGCTAAAATTATGGATCCAGAAACAGGAGATTCAACATGAGCTTTAGGTAATCATAAATGCACTAAAAATATAGGTATTTTTTACTAAAAAAGCCAAAATTAATGAAAAATAAAGAAAATTATATAAAAATATGTAATTATTTAATAAATAAAAATTTATTGTTCCAGTTAATTTATATAAATAAAAAATCCCAATTAATATGGGTAAAGAAACTAATAACGTATAAAATAATAAATAAACTCCTGCTTGTAAACGCTCAGGTTGATAACCTCATCCTAAAATTAAAAATAAAGTAGGAATTAAACTTCTCTCAAAAAATAAATAAAATATAAATAATCTTATTCTTCTAAATGTTAAAACTAATAAAATTAATAATATAATAATATTTAATAAAAATAAGTTAATATAATTTTCATATTTATAAATTGATTCACTTGCTATTAATATTAAAGAAATAATTCAAAAAGTTAATAAAATTAATCCATAAGAAATCATATCACACCCAAATAAATAAGAAATAGATATAAAATAATTTCTATATATATTTATTAAAACAAAAAAAAAATGTTAACAAAAATAATAAATTTTCCACCATTCAATAAACATTATACATATATTAAACATAATGGAAATATAAATAAAATTATAATAATAATTTTTAACATTGTAAAATATTAAATCTTTGAAAATAATCATTTCCATGTGTACGAATTATTGATACTAAAATTGAAAGACCTAAAGCGCCTTCACAAACACTAAACGTTAAAAATATTATTCTAAAAAATATTTCATAATTCATTATATTTAAAAAAATAAATAACAATAAAAATAATAAAATTTATTATTATTGAATATTAAGCACTAGGTCAGTTTTTTTATATAAAAAGTTATTTAATTAATCCAATATTTCGTTACACTTTGTGTAACTTCTTCAGGGATAAATTATTATTTTCACAATTATTCGAATAAAAAATATTAACAATACAAATTGTCACAAAAAGAAATATTTGAAAAATAATTTGAAGTTAAAATTGAAATAATTTTCAAACACAACAAAAAACTTAATACTATGAACATTTTAAAAAGCACCTTTCATCTATTATTGTTAGTATATTTTGATATTAAATGTCTGTAATTCTGAGCAACGCTATCAGTATCTGCTTTAAAGTTTATTCTACGGTCTGTGGGTGTATTAATAATTTGTAGCATCTCTAACATATATCTTCTTTTGTAATTATTTTCTGTATTTAATACCGAGACATTCTCAAAATCTGGATAATGTCTTAATCTAGAACAATGTGATGCTAATGCTGTTTTCTGTGAAGAAATTATATCTCTATATCTTTGATTCGATCTATGTCCCGCAATTCTAGTCTTCAATTTATTCTTTGATGTACCTATATATACTTTATTGCATATTTCATTATCCTTACCTTTACAAGGAATTTTATAAACTATATTAGATTTATCTAACTTTTCTATTCCATCCTTCATTTTACTAAATAATTTACCTAATGTATTATATGTTTTATGCGCCATTCTATATGTATTTCTATCAAATATATTGGATTTTTCCAATCTCTCTGATATCAAAGGTATATAGTTAATGATTTGTATATTTTTGTTTCCGAAATATTATTAACCGCACTATTTTTATTTCGTCTATACTGGTCTATTAAGTTGTATGTAAGTTGTGTTGGAAAATTATTAGCATTCAATAAATTTATAATTCTATTCTCATTATTCTTGTGGAATTCGGTGTCACAAATATCCAATACTCTTCTTATAAGATTCTTACCAGTGTTTATAATAACTCGTTTTGGATGCTTTGAGTAATAATTAATTAACCTTCCTGAAGATGTAGGTTTCTGATACCAGTCAATTGATAAAATATTCCCTTTTCTTATTACTAAAGTATCTAAATATGAGAGTTTTAAATCTTTTTCCCTCTCAATCGTAAACTTAATGTCTGAGTGAAAAGTATTCTGAAATTATGCAAAATAAATCATCAACATAATTAGTCATGATCTTAGGTCTAACAGATAATTTTTCTATACAAATATCCAGCAATTTCTCCATAGCAATATCGGCCACTATTGGAGATGCTGGAGAACCCATTGACAGTCCCTTCTGTTGTGAATATATCTTATTATTATATTTGAAATACCTATTATCAATAATACAGAATTTTAGAATACGTATAAATATATCTTTTTCAATGCTAATATGTGCTTCTATTTTATTCCAATTTTCTTCAATAATATTAATAGCTAAATCTATAGGAATGCTAGGAAAAAGAGATACCACATCTAAGGAAATTAATTTCTCATCATTATTTATTTTTAGATTTTTTATTTTTTCCTTAAATTGAAGTGAGTCCTTAACATTATAAATTGAATTCTCTGTCAACTTTTTGAGGATTTTTGCTAAAAATTTACTAAGTTCATGTGATGGAGAATTGATACATGAACATATTGGCCTTAAAGGAAAATTATCTTTGTGTATTTTAGGAACACCATATAGCCTTGAGGCTATAGCCTCATATGTTTTAAGTTTCCTTTTCTCTGTGTCGGAAACTACTTCTAATGTAAAAAGTCTTTCGACAAAGTCATTATTCATCTTCTGTAGTCTGTTCGTTGGGTCTTTTTGTAATAATCTATATGTGACAGTATCACCTATAATATTATTCATTCAAATATTATAATCATCTCTATTTAGAGCGACTGTCGTATTACCTTTATCCGCATCCAAGACTAATAAGTCTCTATTTGCCTTCAAAAATCTTTTTGTATCCCTTATCTTATCCAAAATAAATTTATCTCTATTATCTAATCTCATTTTGTTCATATGATCATCAATAATTGTTGTCATTTGTGTTCTAGCTATTTCCTGTCCTTCTTTCTCTCTAATTGTCTGAATAAAATCTTCTCCTTCTGCTATTATCTTTAACATTGGGAAATGTTCCCTTTCCACTGGTAATGTAAATTTCTGCCCTAAAGAAAGAATCCACTGTATATCTAATGGAATATCTACATTTGATTTATTAATAAACCAATTCTGATTAAATCTAATTCCTAATTCTTTTTTCTGTAATTCCCTAAGACAGTTGACCTTTTTTCTATGAGTGTCCTTAATCTTTCTACTAAATGCAAATACTAATCTGTCTTCATATTTTAAGAAAGTGTTGTATTCAGTGTAATTTAAATAATATCTTAAATTATTTTCTAAAATACTTAATTCCACCTTGACTTGCTTCAGTAATTGATGTTTCTGTTTTATAGCCAAATTTAGAATTTTGTTTTGTAGGCCTTGAATATATCTCGAAATTGATTGTTGAAAAATAGGACCATTCATATCAAAAAGATTAGAAATATTTTTAGTTGCATTCTTAATGAATTTTGGAATTATACCTGAATTGCGGCATCTAATTAAAAACGTTATTGCTGCCTTCAATCTAACTATTTTATTTCGTATGCCCTTATATCTATTCATGGCTTTTCTTACAACATCATTTCTCTTTAGTTCATTGAAATGCATCGTCTATTTTGTATGGTTTTTGAATCCGTAATCTTTAACAAATTTTTTATTTGTCCTTCAGATTTACTTCTCTTTATTTAATAAATATAAACGGTAGTGTTTATTTGTCCATTTTCTTATCTTTATTAATTTTCTTCTCTTTATTTAACAAATAAAAGCGGCAGTGTTAATCAATATTGCGGCGTGCTCTCCTTTATATCTTATAATTACTATTTTATTTCGACCTTTTTTATGTTTAAAATTTATTATTATTGAATATTAAGCACTAGGTCAGTTTTTTTTTTATATAAAAAGTTATTTAATTAATCCAATATTTCGTTACACTTTGTGTAACTTCTTCAGGGATAAACTATTATTGTAACAATTATTCGAATAAAAAATATTAACAATACAAATTGTCACAAAAAGAAATATTATATAATGCCACACCAACTCGATTTTTTACATTTCATTTTATTTTACCATTTATTGTTCTAGCAACTACACTTATCCATATTTTATTTTTACACGAAACCGAATCAAATAACCCAATAGGATTAAATTCAAATATTGATAAAATCCCATTTCAGCCATATTTCACTTACAAAGATATTGTTGGATTTATTTTAATAACAATATTTCTTATAATTCTAGTACTTACTAGTCCTTATTTATTAGGTGATCCTGATAATTTTATTCCTGCTATCCATTAGTTACTCCAATTCATATTCAACCAAAATGATATTTTTTATTTGCTTATGCAATTTTACGATCAATCCCTAATAAATTAGGAGGAGGAGTTATCGCCTTAGTATTATCAATTGCAATTTTAGCTATTCTCCCATTTTATCATTTAAGAAAATTTCGAGCAATTCAATTCTACCCAATCAATCAATTTTTATTTTGAATAATAGTAATTACACTACTATTATTAACATGAATTGGAGCACGACCAGTTGAAACCCCTTACATTTTAATTGGTCAAATTTTAACTGTAATTTATTTTTCATATTTTATCTTTAATCCAATAATTATTAAGTGATGAGATAAATTACTAAATTAGTTAATGAGCTTGAATAAGCATATGTTTTGAAAACATAAAATAGAAATTAAATTTTCTATTAACTTTAGTAAAATAAATTAACTAAATTAAATAAATTTAAAAAATTTTAAACCCAACAAAAAATAATAAAAAATATAATGAAAAAGCTAAAAAACTTTTTCAAGCTAAATATATTAATTTATCATAACGAAATCGAGGCAATGTACCACGAACTCAAATAAACATAAAAGACAAAAATATTAACTTAATATAAAATAAAAAAATAAAAAATATCTCTGCCTAAAAACATTACACTAAATAATATTCTTATAAATAAAATACTAGAATATTCAGCAAACAAAAAAAAATTAATGCAAATCCTCCTCTTCTATATTCAACATTAAATCCTGAAACTAATTCAGATTCTCCTTCAGCAAAATCAAATGGTGTACGATTAGTTTCAGCTAAAGAAATTCTAAATTAAACTAAAGATAAAGTAAACATAATAAATAAAAACCAAATAAATATTTGATACTTATAAAATAATAATATATTATAACCAGGGTTGCAACGATACGCCGTTTTGCCGATCCGATACCGATACCGATATTTAAAAATAAATATCGCCGATACCGATTCCGATACCGATACGAATATTGAAATTGAGTTCAAGTTTAGATTAACAAAACTCAAGTGTAATTTTTTTATTATGCAAAATTACATTATAAGAGAGAATATGTATTTAAAATTGATAAAACTTTGGAAGTAATTTTTAAGGAGCTACATTTTCTTTGCTTCCAAAAAATTTATGTTAAAAATATGCAGATAATTATTAGAAAAGCAAGAAAAATTTTTAATTCCTTTATAATTTAAAAAAATACTCGCCATGCTTTTTAAAAAATCGATTTTTTAAAGGACATTTATCAACTAATATTCTTCTAAATAACTTAATAGCTTAATTATTAAAAGACTTCTAAGTTTATATTTATTCACTTAAATTTACATGAAAATGCAGTTCTGAGTTTAAATTCGCATAAAAAAAAATTTTGAAAATGGGTAATTTTTTATCCTTTTTCCTTGACGAAAAATCATTATAGAATACCGAAAAAGAAATTGGTCCTAGCATCGCTTCCAATTCGGTGATTGGTAATCGAAAAACAGAACTTCTTGCAATGGCAAGGATATGTAAAACTAATTAGAAATTATCCAAATTTGCAATACTTCCAGATCGCGAATTCTACATTTTCATGACTTCTTTGGAATAAGATTTAAAAAACAACGACTTGAATTTGAATTCATGATAAAATTAACAAAAAATAAATAATTTTTTTTACAAAATAACAGCATAAAATGTTATTAATTTTTAAAATTGATATTAATAAGATTTAAAAGATAACGAAGTGAATTTAATTCATGGTAAAATCGAACAAAAATAAATTACTTGTTAAAAAAAACTCTGAAAAAATTTTTAAAAGTATCGTCGTATCGACAGTAAAATATCGCCGATACCGATGTATCGGAAAATCTGAAGTATCGCCGATATATCGGTATCGGTATTCGTTACATCCCTAATTATAACCACCAATTAACAAAATAAAACTTAATAAAACCAAAGCTAATCTAACTTCATAAGAAATAGTTTGAGCTACAGCACGTAACCCCCCTAATAACGCATAATTAGAATTCGAAGATCAACCAGCAATTACAACTGTATAAACTCCTAATCTTGTACAACATGTTGCGGGCGATATGCCTGAAAATGTTGCGATTAGTGGCCAACTAAATGTTGCTAGCAAAACAGAAGATGTTGCTGTCGAGATGACCAAAAAATGTTGCGGGGGACATGTAAAAAAAAAAAAAAAAAAAAAAAATTTTTGTGCGTGCGGGTGTAGCTACGTACGGTTGCCGGCAGGGCCATCTTGCGAATTGGAGGCACAAACTCCAGCCCAATGCCACGTGCAAAAATAGACAATTTTAATAGCTTAGGGAGGGGCCGATGACATGCGACGGAGTGACCAATTCCTGCCCGAGTCCCAGTCAGATCAAAACGACCATTTTTGTTAGTATGTTAATTTTGCTTATAATTTGTTAGTTTTGTTAGTATGATGACCTGAAAAGAAATAAACAAATAAATAAATAGCCGTAGTAAAATATATATTAGAGCGATACTGGATTTTACCTATATTTTTCCGTTTTAGCCAAGAAATATCTGTAAGAAATAGAAACAAAATTTATTAGAGCAACAATTATACTTACCATGTGTTATTCGCCTGCAAAAACAAAATAAAATATGTCTGGACGCCAGAGACCGACGCTCACCGATTTTGTCGGCAGCGGCGGCTTATGAAAAGATTGGCGGCGGCGGCTCAAGTTCGTCATCAGCGGGCTGAGAACAAATAACGAAAAAATATCAATTTTAAAATAAAAGAACAGTACAAAAAAGTAATAAAACATTATAAAGAAATTATTTCATATGGCACAAGGATAATCGGGGGCTGCTTTTCAGGCGCAGTAAGCCAAACTTTGTTTCGGCGGTGGCGCAACTGCCTAAAGTTATCGGCGGCACGACACAGCCGGCTGTGAGACGTCCCGGCGAAGGTCTCTGCTGTACACATACATCTGCTTGCAGCTGTCAATGAAAATAGGGTTTACGAGTGTTCGGTTGTGGGTTGGCAGTGTTTATTATTAATAGTGGTTGTTGTTGGCTACGCAAGAATTTTGCGTAAGCTTATAGTATTAGGTGAATCTGACCGGTTTATTTTGAAAATTCAAATTTATGAATGAGATCAGAAGGTTACTAAAAATTCTGCTAGTCTGTTAACAGATAGGATAGGAAGGACATTTAAAGGATATTTTTATATAGAATAAATAAATCGGAAGACATGATTGAAATTATAAGGACAAGGACAATGTAAAAATACAAGAAAAAATGTAGAAAATTATGTATATATTGATCCGGCCAGTTCAATGCACCTTACATAAAAAAAATATGAAGTACTTGGAGGGAATTTCCTGCAAATTCCAGTAAATAAATCCCGTATGATGTTTTTCTGTACAACTAGGAAAAAAAACCTGATAGAAGTTTTTTAGTCAGTTTCAAGTCAAACAGCAAAAGCATAAGATCAACTTGATCTAATAATTATACCAAAAAAAAAAATAAAAAATTAAATAAAAATATTAAAAAGAAAAACAGAAAAAGTAAAGTTGGTGTAGAAGATATCCTGTGTTGTGCAAAAGAAAGCAGATAATTTAAAAAGTGTTTTTAATAAAAGAAAGTCTACGTAAGTCCAAATTTCAAGGTAAAGGTGTTAGGATGATCAAACTAAAGTGTTTTTTTTTGTGAAAATATAGCTGGTGATAGTATAGTGGCCAAGAGAACTGGCAAATATCAACAGGCAGTAGAACGGCTAAAGCTGTAAAGCCAGGTAGGCTAAATTATGAAGTACCAATATCCTTGTTGTGGTGGGAAATAACCTCCTAATAGTCATTCAGGATCCAGGTATTTATTGTTCTAAGAAAAGTCCACAGTAATCAGATAAAACGAAGGAAATTCAACAAGTTGTAAAAGAAATAACAAATAACCACCAGAAGTATTGGCCAACGTTTAACGGGCCAAGAGTGAAAAAAAATAGACAAAGTTTTGGTTATGAATATAAAACGAAAAGAAAGCAACAGCCCAGATTTTTTTTTGTAAGACTAGATTTTTATTTTGCATCGACGAAAAAGTAACAAGTACAATAGAAAACATATAAATTAATAAAAATAAAATAAAAGTATAAAAATATATATATATATCAGTAGAATAAGTTAGTGATAAGCTTATTTATTGTGCGTCATCGTGAAACTTATGTGTGATTTCGTGAGTGTTTCGTGTCTAAATTAGTCCTTCAAAGGGGGAAAAAACCTAAAAATAAAATAAAATAAGAAATGAGAAAATTCAGAGTTTAGAGTAGAATCAAATATTATAATAGAAAGATTTCCGTATTTATAGGGCACAAACTAGACGCGTATTAAACGGCAAATTTAAGAACAAAAATTGTAATAGTGTTCTGACGAAATTAATCCTAGTTTCATCCTCAGGGAGCTCCTTTAGGGGAAAGGAAAAAATTAATTAAAATCCGTCTATTTCCTAGACTAAAACTATAAGGGAAAAATAACGGTTTGAGCTCTGTAAAGGTAGAAAAAAAAAATTACATAAAAAAAAAAAAGGAGAAAATAAAGTAAATTAAAATTAAAAAGCAATATTAGAAATAAATAGCCTTTGGAGGATTTAGTAATTATTTAAGATTTTTGAGTTAAGTGTATTTTTGTTAGTATCGACCATTTAAAAACTTTATGTTGTGTTAGTTATAAGTTATCTACATTTTGTTTAAGTAATAATAATGTCTAAATAAAATATGTCTATAGTTTGGTAGAAAAATGAATAGGCGTGAGTAATTATTTAATGTGGGATTGGTGAGTCAGAAAAGGTGAAGCGGGGCGGAAATAGGGGTCTGTATAATAAATCACCAAGAGGATAGAGAAATTACAGCCATGGTAGGGAATGGGCGATTGGAGAGGAAAATCTAACTCCCTATTAAGAAGGTTCTACGGTGTTGTGGTAGTTGATTTTTGTCTTTTGATATTTAAATTTTTTTTATTTGTAACGGCCTAGGTCAGCTGAAGGGTTGAGAACTACGCAACTGAGCAAGCCGCTAGAGCTAGCAGGGCCGGCGACAGCATGACCTTAAGACGGTTTCGTAACAGATAAAATGGCGCCCAAACCAAAAGTAGAGGAAATTATTAGTGTAGTAAGATCTAAACACGAAGCAATAAAATATTAGTAGTTACAATAGACCAACTCAAGCTGACTGGAGTAGTCTAAAAGGGTGGGAAAAGTATGCAGCCGTTTTTGGGGTGTTCCAAAAAGTCCGTAGTGCAGACAATTTCTACTTGAATTAGTTAAATTTAGGAAGTTTGAGAACAGTACAGGCGAAAAAAAAAATGGAAATCCTTAGATGTTGAATGAAATTCACTCTAATTGAGCAACTTTTTATTCGTGATTTATTGGTAATTTATTGTGTGTAGTTTCAGTTTGAAGCTGAGTTCGTGGAGCAGTAGTGAAGGGAATCGACAGCCGCTCAAGCGTAAGCTTTGAGGTCCGTTGTGCCGATAAACTTCGCAAACTGGCCTCCTGTACTTATCTTAGGGAAGACAGGAGCACAAACAAAGCGGTTTAATTATTAAATATATTTCATTTGTTTTAAATTGCATTTTGGTAGAACCTCATAATAGCTCTTGAAAAGAGAATCAAATAATGAACCGTCGTACCACCGCTGACAAAAACAATCCCAGAAAATTTTATGTGAAAGATCAGAATTAGTTCAGATTATTGATTTGATTATTGAGTATCTATTGATTTATATGGTTCATTTTATTATTTATAAGTAATCTGATTTACCTATTTATTATATTTTTTTTTATACCAGATTATTTATATACCTAGTTATTTTACTGACCAAAATTATTGATAATTTTTTTAGTTTTTTTTATTAATTTAACAATTTTTATTTATCATTTATCTATTAATATTATAATTCTTGTCCACCTAACCGCACGTTATTTAGTTAATTATTTAATTATTTTATGCTTTATATATTTAACTAGTTATTTGTCTATTTCTTCAAAGATATATTCGTCTATTTATTTATTTGTTTAATTTTGTAGGTAATTATTTATTTATCCATTAATTCCAATTTCGTTGATTATTAACATAATTATTTCTATTATCATACGAGTGTTTGTTGCTTTACGTTTGAATTATATTATTGAATTTGATAATTTTTAAATAACTCGGTTGGTTGTGTGGAGTAATACAGCCTGATTATCTAATTAACCTTGCGTTTATCGTGAAGCCTGATTCTATAAAAAAAAAAATAAAAAAATAGTTTCGGTCTTCAAGCAAAATAATCGTGTGTGACAAAATAGGGAATGAATAGGGAGACAAAGTCTCAAAACGGTGACAGAAAACGTAGGCTTAAACCGGATAGGTTAAATAGAACGGGAGAAGCCCCAAATAAACAGCGTAGACAGAGCAAACTTGGTAAAACGATGGCAACACAAAACGTTACAGATTTGTCCGGATCGATCATTACGCGAGCACAACAGGTAGGTGCAGCGACTGCTTCTACCAGCAGGGAAAATAATCCTAGACAGACTCAGGGAATAGGTGCACCAGGTAACGCACTAAACTTGTTAGATGTTAGAGAACAAGCGTCCGGGAATGCTAATGATCAAAGAACTTTAGAAGATAATGTAAAGAAAATAGTTCAGGCCGAAACAATAGAGATAAAAAAATCTATGGAAGAGTTGATGAAGATTGTTAGGGAACTGTCAAGGCCAGGATCCCGAGCTCAGGAATCAGTAAATTCACAACCGACGATGCAGAATACAGGAATAGTTAGCAATACCGAGAATTTGAATAGAGCCCAAGGTTTCCCTGACAATAGAAATGGTAATATTAGAGATCCGTTTCAAAACTTCAACAACATCTTTTCGCGTCCGGCCGGGAATTCCCCTAATGTTTGGCCATTAGTAGGCAACGAACCAAACAATAGAGCTCCAGCAGGAATGATTGACTCAAGGGTCGAAAGTAGGGATAACCCGAGCGGTCATCCGGCATTAGAAAATTTACAGGTAAACACGGATAGAATTAATATACGTGTAGACAAGTGGGGAATCGTTTTTAGTGGCAACAATAGTCAAATGACTGTAGAAGACTTCATATTTAGAATCGAACATCTTCAGGCTCATTACAATATCAATTGGGAGGAAATTTTGAGGGACTTTCATCTGCTAGTTACAGGTCCTGCAAAGGATTGGTATTGGCTCCTCGTACGAACACACGGTGTGATAAATTGGCCAAAACTTAAATGCGAATTGTATAATCAATACCATACTCACACTTCCAATTTCGAAATAATGAGAGATTTGGTTGAACGGAAACAATTGCAAAACGAGTCATTAGATACATTTTTCCACATGATGTGTAAGCTACGTTCCAGATTAGTGCAGCCCATTTCCGAGTACGATATGATAAAGATTCTTAAAAGGAATGTAAGAGATAGCGTTGCCAGGATTGTATATCCAATTTCAGTGTCATCAGTAGAACAATTAAGGACTGAATGCATAGAGGCCGAACGAAACTTTTTAAGAAGAGATATGCGAAGCAACATGCTACCACCACGCCCTATGAAAGCAGTAAATGAAGTTCAATTTGATGCGCTAGACGGAAGCGAATCTGAAATTGAAGAAATAGCTGCTATGAAAAATATACCATTCAAGGAACAACTTACATGCTGGAACTGCCAAGTGCAAGGTCATGGTTTTCGTGACTGTAATGCCTTAGAACGGAACCTGTTTTGTTACAGATGCGGCAAGCAAAACGTAATAGCGCCAAAATGTCCGGATTGTCAACGGGAAAACCGCAGGAGGGACGTGGGCATGAGTGGGGGCCTACGTTCATCAAAAAACCCCACCATAGAGAAACCTTAAATAACAAAACCACCTATAAAGAATTAGATAGAGTTAATTCCGCAAAAGAAAACAATAAAGTATTAGAAAACTTACCACAAATGAGACACTACATGCCACTCGAGTTAAGACAACAATATTACAACCATATACGTGCCCAAATATTTAATGCCAGTATCCAAAAGAAGCCGTTATCTAAAAGAATTAAAAAAATTAGGGAATTATACAAGAATAAACGTGATAGAAACAAACTTATTTTAGAATCCGTTAATAGAATAAATAGGGACGTTAGCGATAATAGGGTTTATGTCGAGGTAGAATTAGAAGGCAGGTCCATTGCAGGCTTATTAGACAGTGGTGCTTCTGTCAGTATTTTAGGTAAAGGATGTCGAGAATTAGTCGAAAAGCTAGATTTGCCAGTAATACCAATATTCTCAAACGTGAAGACTGCCAGTGGTCAACACCATAGAATATTAGGTCAAGTAAACGTATCCATGAAGTACAAAGAGCAAAAGAACAATATCCTTTTGTATCTTTGTCCTGATTTGGAACAGTCCTTATATTTAGGAATAGATTTTTGGCGATCTTTCAAATTAGCCCCAGAGGTGATACCAGTAGAAGCACTAGATTTCGAGAAAATTGTAGAGGATCTGATAGATAATAAATCAGACTGCAAATTGGAGCCACACCAATTAGGTACCGAACAAAAGCAGAGATTGGATGATATTATAAAGAAATTTGATACGTTTGAGGATAAGGGTTTGGGAAAAACGACCTTGGAGAAACACAGTATAAAGTTGATAGAAGGTGCAGAACCGATTAAAGATAGGTATTATCCCATATCACCCGCGGTCCAGGACATCACATATAGAGAAATCGATAACATGCTAAAATTGAATGTGATAGAACTAAGTGAGAGTCCGTGGAACAATAGGACAACGGTTGTCAGGAAACCGGGAAAGAATAGGTTCTGTTTGGACGCGAGGAAACTGAACAAGTTGACAGTCAAAGACGCCTACCCGCTCCAAAACATTGACGGCATTTTAAGCCGAATTGATGAAACACATTTTATTAGCAGTGTCGATCTCAAGTATGCCTTCTGGCAGATTGAGTTAGAGCCAGAAAGTAGACCGTATACAGCATTCACCGTCGCCGGCAGACCACTGTATCAATTCCGCGTAATGCCATTCGGCCTCTGCAACGCGGCCCAACGCCTGTGCCGATTAATGGATAGAGTCATCCCACAGCGTCTGAAAGATAACGTCTTTGTATATCTGGACGACCTGTTGATTATATCAAACGATTTTGACAAACATTTGAATTTATTAGAAGAGGTGGCGAAATGCTTAAGCAACGCAAACCTAACAATTGGATTAAGTAAATCGCAATTCTGTTTCCAGCGCTTAAAATACCTAGGTTTCATAGTTGGTGGGGGAATGTTAAAAACTGACCCGGAGAAAGTCAAGGCGATACGAGAAATACCTGTGCCAAAAACGGTGAGAGAAGTAAGAAGTTTTTTAGGTACAGCCGGCTGGTATCGCCGTTTTATAAAAAACTTTTCTGTAATATCAGCTCCACTAACAGACGTCTTAAAAAAATCACAAAAATTTGAGATGACAAAAGAGGCGGTAGTAGCGTTTGAAAATCTGAAAAAAGCATTGACCACAGCACCTGTGCTTCGACATGCTGATTTCTCAAAAAGATTTTATATTCAATGCGATGCATGTGATTACGGGATTGGTGCTGTGTTATACCAAATAAGCGGAGACAATGAAGAACACCCCATTGCATTTTATTCGCAAAAGCTAAACTCATGCCAGCGAAACTATACTGTAACGGAAAAGGAATGTTTGGCTGCAGTAATGGCTGTGAAAAAGTTTAGGCAGTATGTGGAAATGATGGCGTTTACAATTGTAACAGATCACGCCAGCCTCAAATGGCTTATGTCGCTGAAAGATCTCACAGGTCGACTGGCTGGGTGGTCGTTACAATTGCAAGCTTTCGACTTCGAGGTGGAACACAGAAAAGGTTCCGAAAACATTGTGGCCGACATGCTGTCCAGAGTGCCAAACGTGGACGAACTAAATATAACCGATCTTTTGGGTTTTGAAACTACGGAATTTGAAAGTGAAGAGTATGTGGGGTTGGTAAAACAAATTAAGGATAATAACGATTCACTACCTGATTTAAAAATTGATAATAATTTGATATATAAAAAAATGTTTGTTGATCCTCTTAACGATGAGAATCAATGGAAACTATGGATTCCGTCATCTATAGTGCAGCCTTTAATAGAGAATGCTCATACGACACCAACATCAGCCCATGGAGGCATAACTAAAACCCTAGAAAGACTTAAAAGGTTTTTCTACTGGCCGAAAATGACGATACACGTGAAAAATTTCGTTAATTCTTGCCAGGTCTGCAAAGAGACAAAACCTTGCAATACCAACCTTCGACCAGAAATAGGGAAGCCAGTAGAAACAGAAAGACCATTTCAGAAACTTTATATAGATTTCATGGGGAAGTATCCGCGGTCGAAGAAAGGGAATTGTTACATATTTATCGTAGTAGACCATTTCACGAAATTTACCTTTTTGAAAGCTATGAAAGAAGCTACAACTAATAATGTTATAGATTTCCTTGTACGTGAAATATTTCACAAGTTTGGAGTACCGGAGGTAATCCATAGTGACAACGGTAGCCAGTTTGTTGCCAAAAGTTTCGAAAATTTATTAAAAACTTATAAAATACAACATTTAAAAACTGCCGTGTATTCACCCCAAAGTAACGCAAGCGAACGTGTTAATCAATCCGTATTGTCAGCAATCCGAGCCTATTTAGAAAATGACCACCGAGATTGGGATATGTATCTCTCGGAAATTGAATGCGCACTTAGAACATCTGTCCATGCAGCAACAGGGATTACACCATTTTTTTCATTATTCGGTTATCACATGTATACCAGTGGTAGCGATTATAAACTAGGTAGGAAACTAAAATCGTTAACAGACCACGAGATTGTAGAATTAAACCGTAACGATAAATTAGAAGTAATGAGAGAAAAAATCAAACAGAATATGCAGCAGGCTTACGAGAAAAGTGCAAGTAGATACAATAAAGGTGCTAGAAATGTGAGATTTATACCAGGTCAGGAGGTCTATAGAAGGAACACGATCCTAAGCGACTTTAGCAAGAACATCAATTCCAAATTTTGTAGGAAATTCCTAAAATGTCGCGTAGTTAAACCTATAGGCAACAACATCTACGAATTGGAGACACTACAAGGGAAATCATTAGGTAATTACCATGTAAAGGACATTAAGATTTAAATCTGACAAATATTTTCTTGGTTTCATAGCCGATAACAATAAAATTTTTATAATAAAAATATGTTCTGTGATATAGTATAATGAGAAATGAACTCACCTTCATTGCCAACGTACTCAATGAAAAGATAGAATAGCATCTGCAATAGAATAACAACGGTGATATAGGATTAGTTTGTGTTGTGATGTCCAGTTTTTTTTTAGTGGTTAAGGTTGAATCTCCCAGTGCAATATAGAATAAGTTTCTTCTGTATTGCCAGGATCGAAAATTGGCTACAAGAGAAAACAAAAAGAATCACAAAGTACACACGTTTATATCAAAGAAAATACAAATTTACTTCCCGTAATAATTTCTGAATACCTAATGGAATAGGCGACGTCTCGAAAACTTTCTGCGGGAAAGCTTGGTCGGGGTGCGAACCATCCAAAAAGGGGCGATCGTGAATTCCTGAAAGGGATGTATAATGGCGTTTCCATGATCATTGCAACTACCCTGTAAAGTTGGAAATAAAATTTAATAATTTATATAAATAAAAAAAAAAAAAAAAAAAAAAAAAAAAAAAAAAAAAAAAAAAACTTAACGAGTAAGATTTTTTTATGAAAACAAAAATAAAATGTATGCAGAAATATCGGTAGACGAACATGTCGGATGACATGAAAATGAATGAAAAACATATACAAAAATATAATTATAAAGTAAATTTTCAAAATTCGCTTAAGTAATTCTTAAGCATTCGAAGATTAATTTGCGCTTGAAGTGCTACCACTGGCCGGGGGTCAGTTAGACGAAGTAAACAGGGTAGGAGACAAATATGGGGAGCCACTATTCGTTTCCACTAAAGGAAGGGTATCAGTAGGCGATTTTCTTGCCCCTGAAGAAGGTATTCTTGTTCCAAGATGGGGGAAAGGAATTTAGCGGGATCGATGGAGAAATAAATAACAGATGCTGTTCGAATTTTGGTGCAATAGTGTTAAGATCTGTGATATGTTGAAGTGCAATATTAGATTTAGAACAACACGTAATTATTTACCTAATAGTAGTCAACATCCTTTGTGTGCGTCTAGTAGTTGTTGATTATGTCACAGAAATTAACACCGAGTCGTTCAGACACACATTTAGATTGAGTATAAAGTCCATATGGTGAAGTTCGGTTATTTTTTTTTACCAGTTCATGAAGTGATTCTAATGCCCGGCTCGAAAGATATCAGGGTGTGGGAGTTCCCCGCGTTTTAAAAGTAGAGGATAGATGCTGCAGACCCGCACACCGTTTTCTCTGACTAAAGCCAGCGACCACGGAGTTTTGTTGCGGGCGATATGCCTGAAAATGTTGCGATTAGTGGCCAACTAAATGTTGCTAGCAAAACAGAAGATGTTGCTGTCGAGATGACCAAAAAATGTTGCGGGGGACATGTAAAAAAAAAAAAAAAAAAAAAAAATTTTTGTGCGTGCGGGTGTAGCTACGTACGGTTGCCGGCAGGGCCATCTTGCGAATTGGAGGCACAAACTCCAGCCCAATGCCACGTGCAAAAATAGACAATTTTAATAGCTTAGGGAGGGGCCGATGACATGCGACGGAGTGACCAATTCCTGCCCGAGTCCCAGTCAGATCAAAACGACCATTTTTGTTAGTATGTTAATTTTGCTTATAATTTGTTAGTTTTGTTAGTATGATGACCTGAAAAGAAATAAACAAATAAATAAATAGCCGTAGTAAAATATATATTAGAGCGATACTGGATTTTACCTATATTTTTCCGTTTTAGCCAAGAAATATCTGTAAGAAATAGAAACAAAATTTATTAGAGCAACAATTATACTTACCATGTGTTATTCGCCTGCAAAAACAAAATAAAATATGTCTGGACGCCAGAGACCGACGCTCACCGATTTTGTCGGCAGCGGCGGCTTATGAAAAGATTGGCGGCGGCGGCTCAAGTTCGTCATCAGCGGGCTGAGAACAAATAACGAAAAAATATCAATTTTAAAATAAAAGAACAGTACAAAAAAGTAATAAAACATTATAAAGAAATTATTTCATATGGCACAAGGATAATCGGGGGCTGCTTTTCAGGCGCAGTAAGCCAAACTTTGTTTCGGCGGTGGCGCAACTGCCTAAAGTTATCGGCGGCACGACACAGCCGGCTGTGAGACGTCCCGGCGAAGGTCTCTGCTGTACACATACATCTGCTTGCAGCTGTCAATGAAAATAGGGTTTACGAGTGTTCGGTTGTGGGTTGGCAGTGTTTATTATTAATAGTGGTTGTTGTTGGCTACGCAAGAATTTTGCGTAAGCTTATAGTATTAGGTGAATCTGACCGGTTTATTTTGAAAATTCAAATTTATGAATGAGATCAGAAGGTTACTAAAAATTCTGCTAGTCTGTTAACAGATAGGATAGGAAGGACATTTAAAGGATATTTTTATATAGAATAAATAAATCGGAAGACATGATTGAAATTATAAGGACAAGGACAATGTAAAAATACAAGAAAAAATGTAGAAAATTATGTATATATTGATCCGGCCAGTTCAATGCACCTTACATAAAAAAAATATGAAGTACTTGGAGGGAATTTCCTGCAAATTCCAGTAAATAAATCCCGTATGATGTTTTTCTGTACAACTAGGAAAAAAAACCTGATAGAAGTTTTTTAGTCAGTTTCAAGTCAAACAGCAAAAGCATAAGATCAACTTGATCTAATAATTATACCAAAAAAAAAAATAAAAAATTAAATAAAAATATTAAAAAGAAAAACAGAAAAAGTAAAGTTGGTGTAGAAGATATCCTGTGTTGTGCAAAAGAAAGCAGATAATTTAAAAAGTGTTTTTAATAAAAGAAAGTCTACGTAAGTCCAAATTTCAAGGTAAAGGTGTTAGGATGATCAAACTAAAGTGTTTTTTTTTGTGAAAATATAGCTGGTGATAGTATAGTGGCCAAGAGAACTGGCAAATATCAACAGGCAGTAGAACGGCTAAAGCTGTAAAGCCAGGTAGGCTAAATTATGAAGTACCAATATCCTTGTTGTGGTGGGAAATAACCTCCTAATAGTCATTCAGGATCCAGGTATTTATTGTTCTAAGAAAAGTCCACAGTAATCAGATAAAACGAAGGAAATTCAACAAGTTGTAAAAGAAATAACAAATAACCACCAGAAGTATTGGCCAACGTTTAACGGGCCAAGAGTGAAAAAAAATAGACAAAGTTTTGGTTATGAATATAAAACGAAAAGAAAGCAACAGCCCAGATTTTTTTTTGTAAGACTAGATTTTTATTTTGCATCGACGAAAAAGTAACAAGTACAATAGAAAACATATAAATTAATAAAAATAAAATAAAAGTATAAAAATATATATATATATCAGTAGAATAAGTTAGTGATAAGCTTATTTATTGTGCGTCATCGTGAAACTTATGTGTGATTTCGTGAGTGTTTCGTGTCTAAATTAGTCCTTCAAAGGGGGAAAAAACCTAAAAATAAAATAAAATAAGAAATGAGAAAATTCAGAGTTTAGAGTAGAATCAAATATTATAATAGAAAGATTTCCGTATTTATAGGGCACAAACTAGACGCGTATTAAACGGCAAATTTAAGAACAAAAATTGTAATAGTGTTCTGACGAAATTAATCCTAGTTTCATCCTCAGGGAGCTCCTTTAGGGGAAAGGAAAAAATTAATTAAAATCCGTCTATTTCCTAGACTAAAACTATAAGGGAAAAATAACGGTTTGAGCTCTGTAAAGGTAGAAAAAAAAAATTACATAAAAAAAAAAAAGGAGAAAATAAAGTAAATTAAAATTAAAAAGCAATATTAGAAATAAATAGCCTTTGGAGGATTTAGTAATTATTTAAGATTTTTGAGTTAAGTGTATTTTTGTTAGTATCGACCATTTAAAAACTTTATGTTGTGTTAGTTATAAGTTATCTACATTTTGTTTAAGTAATAATAATGTCTAAATAAAATATGTCTATAGTTTGGTAGAAAAATGAATAGGCGTGAGTAATTATTTAATGTGGGATTGGTGAGTCAGAAAAGGTGAAGCGGGGCGGAAATAGGGGTCTGTATAATAAATCACCAAGAGGATAGAGAAATTACAGCCATGGTAGGGAATGGGCGATTGGAGAGGAAAATCTAACTCCCTATTAAGAAGGTTCTACGGTGTTGTGGTAGTTGATTTTTGTCTTTTGATATTTAAATTTTTTTTATTTGTAACGGCCTAGGTCAGCTGAAGGGTTGAGAACTACGCAACTGAGCAAGCCGCTAGAGCTAGCAGGGCCGGCGACAGCATGACCTTAAGACGGTTTCGTAACAAACAAAGAAAAAATAATAACCCTAAATTAAAAGAAAACAATTTAACAAATATCGGTATACAAAGTCAAACTAATAAAGATAAAAATAATGAAAAAATAGGAGAAAAATAATAAGAAATATAATTTGATATTAAAGGATAAGTTTGTTCCTTACTAAATAATTTAATTGCATCACAAAAAGGCTGAGGAATTCCTATAACACCAACTTTATTAGGTCCTTTTCGAATTTGAATATAACCTAATACTTTACGTTCTAATAAAGTTAAAAAAGCTACTCTTACTAATACAAAAATAATCAATAATAATACTCTAACAATTTTCAAAATTTTCAAAAATAAAAACAAGTACTATTCATAATATAAATTATATATATAAATTCTAAATTTATTGCACTAATCTGCCCAAATAGTTACATTAATTATATTCAAATTAAAAATAACTATTTATTAAATATTAGGTCCTTTCGTACTGAAATATTTTTATAGTTTTAAAGATAGAAACCAACCTGGCTTACACCGGTTTGAACTCAGATCATGTAAGAATTTAAAAGGCGAACAGACTCAAAATTTAAGCGACTGCACCTAAAATTATATTTTAATCCAACATCGAGGTCGCAATCTTTTTTTTATCAATAAGAACCAGAGACTTGCGCCGAGGGGTTTTGATCGGCGGCGGCTGGCTGGGAAAAAATAGTCGGCGGCGGCTCAAATTCGGCTGAAAAACGGCTGAAAATCGGCTGGAAATGCACATGGACATTTACTAAAAGTGAAAATTTTAATTTTGTTGTTAAAATTAGTTTTTCTTTTTCATACCAATTCTTCACCAAACAAAATGCATAGAAATTAAGCATTGCTTTGCCTCTCAAAAATTTTTAAATTGTTATGAAAAATAAAGCAAAGGCTTGATTGTCAAACTTTTTTAAGGCTTGTCCAGATTCAACCTAAAAAGCTATTTGTCAAGCTAAAAATTAATTTCTCTGTTCGCAATTTTATGCATGAACATCAATTATATATTTTACCGTTGGAGTCTAATTCATGAATCATGCTAGAATTATTCGGATATATAATACATTATAATTTATGTATATTGAAACAAACGTCTATACCTGATTTATTTGTATCATGATAAATGGCAAATTCTATATAGGAAAAGCAGATAAGATAAAGCAGGTTATTTTTCAATATAAAGTTTGACATTTGTCATGATAAAAATTTATCACGTATAGACATAGGCCAAAGCAAGGCGAATTGATACCAGGTGGCCTTTTTATTGTAAATGAACTTTACCAAAATGTCAAACTCTATGTAAAAAAACTAAATAAAAACTTTTTATGTATGCATTTCACATGACAGATAGGTGAAGTCCAGTAGTTGTCGTACTAATAAGGCCACTTGGTATTAATACGCTTTGGGTTACAATGAAAGTCTTTCTCTAATAAATTTTTAAATGTAATTTTCACTTTTGCAAAAAACTTTTTGTAGGGAACTATCAATGGAAATTCATCGTGTCTATAGAAAATAATAGATTATATACAGATTAAGAGCTTCTTCCCAAAGATATTTCTAATGACTAAATATGGTCTAATTTAAAAACTGGACGAAGAGGAAATCTTCTTAAATTAACTTCGTTTGTATTTTCGATTCCTATTAATAATGCGTTTGTAAAGAAAGAAAAATAATGTAATTTCCCGAATTGATGATAAGAATTAATTTTAATGGAAATTAAATTTTTTCAATATTTTTTTGCAAACAAATTAAAGTAAAGAAATACCAAATATATGTGGGAAAAAATAAAAATTATTATGAAATAAAAAACAGGACCCATTTGGAAGTAAGTAATATAATCCAAATAAAGAAACAAATTTTCAACTCGAATCGTAAATGGCAGAGCCCTGAAGGAACACATAAGAAACAAACGAATTGATAATTTTCTCCTTTTTTTAAGTCGGATAATGAATATTTATTCTTTTGAATAGTTTTTGACAGTTTTTGGCAGTTCGTTTTGGTAAATCAAGCTTTTTTTCTCTAAATGTAAAGCTTTTTCACAATTTTGATCTGGCAAGCCTAGGTCGCGGAGTAATGCATACAAAAATATTTTTCTTTATCTTAGTCTACGTCTCCACCTAACCATATACTAACTAGACCCGTCACTATACAACAACATTACGAAGATTGTATGAGAGGGAACGCAAATCTTATTTTATAATGTGGTTTCTAATTTGACTATGTCCTTCATATTATCTTAGTAAGAGCACTTTGCATGTAAAAATGCACAACACATGACAACAGCCTCTTTTATCTGTCAAAAGTGAGCATTCTGTTCCATATTATGTGCACCTAACTTGATATGCTGTTGTAACTTAATGTTATTACTGCGTTGTTAAAACAATTGCTCTAACAACTATGTTATACCCTGAAAAAAGCATTAACTTGAGCGGTCTACACTTAACATTAACTTGAAGTTAATGTTAAGTTGGGTGTAGACTGCGAATTACTAAAATAATGCTTGAACAAAAATTATGAAAAAAAACCATAAAAAAGTAGAAGAGGAAATTTAAAAAAGCAATCGGCGGATTATTTTAAGCCGTTTTTGAGCCGAAAAACTATCGTCGGTGGCGGCTTCCATTAAGCCGAATTTAGCAAGAAATATCGGCGGCGGCGGCTGTGGAAATTAGTCGGCGGCTCGGCTTTGCCGCGGCTCAGCCGTCTCGGCGCAAGTCTCTGATAAGAACTCTCCAAAAAAATTACGTTGTTATCCCTAAAGTAACTTAAATTTTTAATCGATAATAACGGATCATATATTCATATATTAATATCACCCCAATAAAATAATTTTAATTATTATATTAAAAAAAATCAATAAAAATATAATATATAAAAAATATAAAGATTTATAGGGTCTTCTCGTCTTTTAAAAAAATTTTAGCTTTTTAACTAAAAAATAAAATTCTATTATAAATATTTTTGAAACAGTTAATATCTCGTCCAACCATTCATACTAGCCTCCAATTAAAAGACTAATGATTTATGCTACCTTTGCACAGTTAAAATACTGCGGCCATTTAAAATACAGTGGGCAGGTCAGACTTTTTAAAAATACAAAAAGACATGTTTTTGTTAAACAGGCGAATATTATTGTGCCGAGTTCTTTAAAAAAACTTTTCAAACTAATTCATTTATAAATATAAATATATACTAATTTTATCATTATTAATTAATTTATCATATTAAAATAAATACTTTAATAAAAATTTAAAATTAAAATAAATAATAATTATAATAAAATAAATTATAACAATTTTATTAATAATAACTATTTCTAAGCTTATATTTATTAATTATTTAACTTAATTTTTAAAAATATCCCATAAAATATTTAAATTAAATATTTATTTAATTAATATATTTAATTAAATAATATAAAATTTATAAATTAAATTTATTTCTTAAAGAACTAGATACCTTTAAAAACGAATAACATTTCATTTCTAATATATTATTAAAAATAATTTTATTACATTAGCTTTTATAATATATTAACTCTTTTAAAATCGAGAAAATTATATTAAATAATTTTTAATTAATAAACCCTGATACACAAGGTACAATAAATTAAATTTTCTTTTAAAATAAAAATTTTTCAAATATTTAAATTTTTTTCACAATACTATTAAACTATTATTATTATTATTATTTTTTCTTCATGAACTGCTAAAACTATACTATATATAATTATTTTTAATAAATTAATAATAAATAAATAAAATTATTATATACGATTAACTTATAGAGCATTTATACTAAATTATTATGAAAATAATTGAATAATTAATTCAAAATTTAATTCAATTAATATAAACATTTTTATAATTTCTTCTTTTTTTCCACATTTGGATTATTTTTAATTTCTTCTTTATATTTTGTATTTTAAGGCTTTAAGTTAAACAAACTAATAGCCTTCAAATCTATAAATATAAGGAATATCTTTTAAGCCTTAGTAATTTTTTGCTCCTTTAGAATTGCAGTCTAATATCATTATTGACTATAAAGCTAACTGATTAAAGATAAATTATTCTCATAAATAGATTTACAATCTATTGCCTAAATTTCAGACATTTAATCACAACAATGATTATTTTCTACTAATCATAAAGATATTGGTACTTTATATTTCATTTTCGGAGCTTGAGCAGGAATAATTGGAACTTCATTAAGTATTTTAATTCGAGCTGAATTAGGACATCCAGGAGCTTTAATTGGAGATGACCAAATTTATAATGTAATTGTTACAGCTCATGCTTTTATTATAATTTTTTTATAGTAATACCAATTATAATTGGAGGGTTTGGAAATTGATTAGTACCATTAATATTAGGAGCACCAGATATAGCTTTTCCTCGAATAAATAATATAAGTTTTTGATTATTACCTCCTGCATTAACTTTGTTATTAGTAAGTAGTATAGTAGAAAACGGAGCTGGAACAGGATGAACAGTTTACCCCCCTTTATCATCTAATATTGCTCATGGAGGAGCTTCTGTTGATTTAGCTATTTTCTCACTTCACTTAGCTGGAATTTCTTCTATTTTAGGAGCTGTTAATTTTATTACTACAGTAATTAATATACGATCTGTAGGAATTACTTTTGATCGAATACCTTTATTTGTATGATCAGTAGCAATTACAGCTTTACTTCTTCTTTTATCATTACAAGTTTTAGCTGGAGCAATTACAATATTATTAACAGATCGAAATCTAAATACTTAATTTTTTGAGCCCGCAGGAGGAGAAGACCCTGTTTTATACCAACATTTATTTTGGTTTTTTGGTCATCCTGAAGTTTATATTTTAATTTTACCTGGATTTGGAATAATTTCTCATATTATTAGACAAGAATCAGGAATCAGGTTCACTAGGAATAATTTATGCTATTGGATTACTAGGATTTATTGTTTGAGCTCATCACATATTTACTGTAGGAATAGATGTTGACTGACACTCGAGCATATTTTACATCAGCTACTATAATTATTGCTGTTCCAACAGGAATTAAAATTTTTAGTTGATTAGCAACTTTATACGGAACTCAATTAAACTATAATCCTGCTACTGTATGAGCTTTAGGATTTGTTTTTTTTTTTATTTACAGTAGGAGGATTAACAGGAGTAGTTTTAGCTAATTCTTCAATTGACATTATTCTTCACGATACTTATTATGTAGTAGCTCATGTTCATTATGTATTATCAATAGGAGCTGTATATGCTATTATAGCAGGATTTGTACATTGATACTCATTATTTATAGGTCTTACTTTCAACAATAATCAATTTTATATTATATTTATCGGAGTAAATTTAACTTTTTTCCCCCAATATTTTCTCGGATTAGCTGGTATACCTCGACGCTATTCTGATTATCCAGATGCCTATACAACTTGAAATGTAATTTCTACTATTGGCTCAATAATTTCATTATTTGGTATTTTATTTTTTTTACATTATTTGAGAAAGTATAGTAAACCAACGTCTAGTATTATTTCCTATTCAATTAAATTCATCTATTGAATGACCACAAAATACCCCTCCAGCTGAACATAGATATTCTGAACTACCATTATTAACTAATTTCTGATATGGCAGATTAGTGCAATGGATTTAAACTCCATATATAAAGTATTTAACTTTTATTAGAAAATTAATGTCAACATAGGCAAATTTAAATTTACAAAATACGTAGTTCTTCTCCATTAATAGAACAATTAATTTTTTTTCACGATCATACACTTTTAATTCTAGTAATAATTACCATCTTAGTAGGATATTTAATATTTATATTATATTTTAACAAATATGTAAATCGATATCTATTACATGGACAAACAATCGATATTATTTGAACTATTTTACCAGCAATTATTTTATTATTTATTGCATTTCCTTCATTACGATTATTATATTTATTAGACGAAATTAATGAGCCTACAATTACTTTAAAAACTATTGGTCATCAATGATATTGAAGTTATGAATAATCAGATTTTACTAATATTAAATTTGATTCATATATAATTCCTACAAATGAATTATCAATAGATATATTCCGTTTACTAGATGTTGATAATCGAATTATTATTCCAATGAATTCACAAATTCGAATTTTAGTAACAGCTGCGGATGTAATTCACTCATGAACTATTCCAGCATTAGGAGCAAAAGTTGATGGTACACCAGGCCGACTTAATCAAACTAATTTTATAATTAATCGACCTGGATTATTTTATGGTCAATGTTCAGAAATTTGTGGAGCTAATCATAGATTTATACCAATTGTAATTGAAAGAATTCCTGTTGATTATTTTATTAAATGAATTTATAATAATATAAACTCTTCATTAGATGACTGAAAGCAAGTACTGGTCTCTTAAACCATAATATAGTAAATTAGCAATTACTTCTAATGAAAAAATTAGTTAAAATATAACATTAGTTTGTCAAACTAAAATTATTAATCATTAATATTTTTTAATTCCACAAATAGCCCCAATTGCCTGATTAAGTTTATTTATTATTTTTTCAACTACATTTATAATTTTTAATATGATAAATTATTTCTCATTTATTCCTCTTATACCTAAATCAAAATTAATTAATAAAATAAAATTAAAATCATTAAATTGAAAATGATAACAAAGTTATTTTCAGTATTTGACCCTTCTTCAAGAATTTTTAATTTATCATTAAATTGACTAAGAACATTTTTAGGTATTATTATAATTCCATCTATATATTGATTAATACCTTCACGATTTCATATTTTCTTAAATTATATTTTATTAACGCTACATAAAGAATTTAAAACATTATTAGGACCTATAAGAATTAACGGTTCAACTTTATTATTCATTTCATTATTTTCAATAATTTTATTTAAAAATTTTATAGGTTTATTTCCATATATTTTTACAAGAACTAGACATTTAACATTAACTCTTAGACTAGCACTTCCATTATGAATGTCTTTTATATTATTTGGTTGAATTAATAATACACAACATATATTTGCTCATTTAGTTCCCCAAGGTACTCCAGCTATTTTAATACCATTTATAGTATGTATTGAAACAATTAGTAATATAATTCGACCAGGAACTTTAGCTGTTCGATTAACAGCAAATATAATTGCTGGACATTTATTATTAACCTTATTAGGAAATACAGGGCCTTCAATATCAACAATTTTATTAAGAATATTAATTACTACTCAAATTGCCTTATTAATTTTAGAATCAGCCGTATCTATAATTCAATCCTATGTATTTGCTGTTCTTAGAACATTATATTCTAGAGAAGTAAATTAATGTCAACTCATTCAAATCATCCTTTTCATTTAGTAAATTATAGTCCATGACCATTAACAGCCTCATTAGGAGCAATAACTGTTGTTACTGGATTAGTAAAATGATTCCACCAATATGATATTTCATTATTTTTATTAGGTAATATTATTACTATTTTAACTATTTATCAATGATGACGAGATGTTTCACGAGAAAGAACATTCCAAGGACTTCATACATATATGGTTACCATAGGACTACGATGAGGAATAATTTTATTTATTTTATCAGAAATTTTATTTTTTGTTTCTTTTTTTTTGAGCTTTTTTCCATAGAAGATTGTCACCCTCAATTGAATTAGGAGTTATTTGACCCCCCTCAGGAATTTTTACATTTAACCCATTTCAAATCCCATTATTAAATACAGTAATTTTATTAACTTCTGGAATTACAGTAACTTGAGCTCATCATAGTTTAATACAAAGAAACCATTCAGAAACAACACAAGGTTTATTTTTCACAGTTATTTTAGGAATTTATTTTACTATTCTTCAAGCATATGAATATATTGAAGCACCTTTTACAATTGCAGATTCCGTTTATAGCAACAGGATTTCATGGAATTCATGTACTAATTGGAACTAGCTTTCTATTAATTTGTTTAATACGACATTTAAATAATCATTTTTCAAAAACCATCAATTTGGATTTGAAGCTGCCGCTTGATATTGACATTTTGTTGATATTGTTTGATTATTTCTTTACATTTCAATTTATTGATGAGGAGAATATAATATAATATAAAAAGTATATTTGACTTCCAATCATAAAGTCTATTACGAGTATTAATAGTATAGATAATTTTAGGAATTTTCTTAGTAAGTATAATTATTATATTAATTTCAATAATTGTTATATTTTTAGCTTCAATTATTTCTAAAAAAAAAAACTATTATTGATCGAGAAAAAACTTCTCCATTTGAATGTGGATTTGACCCTAAATCATCTTCTCGTATCCCAGTCTCTCTACGATTTTTCTTAATTACTATTATTTTTTTAACTTTTGATGTAGAAATTGCATTAATTTTACCTATTATCTTAATTATTAAATTTTCTAACTTAATTATATGAACAATAACTTCTATATTTTCATTTTAATTTTATTATTAGGATTATATCATGAATAAAACCAAGGAATATTAAATTGATCATATTAGGGTTGTAGTTAAGTATAACATTTGATTTGCATTCAAAAAGTATTGAATTTCAATCCACCTTGAATATGAAGTGATATATCACAATTAGTTTCGACCTAATTTTAGGTAATTTTACCCTTATTCTTTAATTGAAGCCAAAAAGAGGCTTATCACTGTTAATGATAAAATTGAATTTAACTCCAATTAAAGAAGTATGTTGTTCAAGTAAAAGCTGCTAACTTTTCTCTCTTAATGGTTAAATTCCATTTATACTTCTATAAAATAATTTATATAGTTTAATAAAAACATTACATTTTCATTGTAAAATTAAAATATTTTTTTTTTATAAATTACTAAAAAAAATTCATTATATTCAAAGATTAACATCTTCAATGTTACACTCTAATATAAGTTATTTGAATAAAAAAAAATTATATAAAAATATAAAATTATAACTCAAAAAAAAAATCTTAATAAATAAATTTTTAAATTATTATTTTGTAATATTTGATTTAATTTAGAATTTTTTATTAAAATATAATAAATTTGTTGACCCCCAAAATATTCTGATCATCCTTGATCAAATGATTTAAATAATATTTTACCAATTATTAAATAATAATTAATTAATCCATATGTAGAAATATAAGGCATAAATCATACAGAACCTAAAGAATAAGAAAAATAATAATTATTTAAAGCCTTATTAATAAAAAAATAATGAAATATTTGAAATTACATAACCTATAAATCCACCTAATAAACAAACAAATAAAGTTATTAATTTCAAATAAAAAGGAAGAACAACAACAATTGGAGAAACAAAAATTAATCATCTTAATATTCTCCCACCAAAAAATTCTTAAAATTAATAACCCTATTATACTTCTTAATATAATTCATCTTTCATCATTTAATATATTCAAAGCAGAAAAATTAGAATCTCCAGATATTGAATAATAAACTAAACGAAATGAATAACAAACTGTTAACCCAGTAGAAAAAAATAAATAAAAAAAAATGAAAATATATTAATATAAGATAAAGAAACTATTTCTAAAATTAAATCTTTTGAATAAAATCCAGCTAAAAAAGGTATCCCGCATAAAGCTAAATTAGCTACATTAAAACAAGAAGAAGTTAAAGGTATTATTATTCTTAAACTTCCTTCCTATTAAACGAATATCTTGATTATTATTTATATTATGAATAATAGCCCCACCACATATAAATAATAAAGCTTTAAATAAAGCCTGTGTTAATAAATGAAAAAAAGCCAATTTATAATAACCAATTGATAAAATTCTCATTATTAATCCTAATTATCTTAAAGTAGATAAAGCAATAATTTTTTTTAAATCAAATTCATAATTAGCCCCTAATCCAGATATAAATATTGTTAATCTAGATAATAATAATAATAAATTACCTAAATAAGAATGTATTAATAAAATATTAAATCGAATTAATAAATAAACTCCAACAGTTACTAAAGTAGAAGAATGAACTAAAGCTGAGACAGGGGTAGGAGCAGCTATAGCAGCAGATAATCAGGAAGAAAAAGGAATTTGAGCTCTTTTAGTTATAGCAGCTAAAGCAATCAAATATCTAATAATTATTATTTCTACATTATTTTTTATAAATTCTAAATAAAAAACAAAATTTCAACTTCCATAATTTAATATTCAAGCAATAGCTAATAATAAAGCAACATCTCCAATTCGATTTGATAAAGCAGTTAATATACCTGCATTATAAGATTTAATATTTTGAAAATAAATTACTAAACCATAAGATACAAATCCTAAACCATCTCATCCTAATAAAATTAGGACTAATAATTAATAATATTATAGAACTAACAAATATTAAAACCAATATAATAAATCGATTAATTTTACATTCTGATTCTATTATATAAATTCTATTATATAAATTAAATATTAATAAATAACTTTAAAAAAATATTTATTAAATTATAATAATAATAATTATTAATTGGTAATTACATCCTATATATCACCCCCTATTGATATTTATACAAATTTTAGACATTAAAATAAATTTTTAAAAAATAATTAAATATAAAATAAATAAATAAAATTAGTAAAAATTAATATTATTAATATAATAATTCAAAAATAAATTCAAATCTTAATATAATTAAATATTAATAAATACTAAAAATTAATATTATTTAAAATAAAATTTATATCTACTAAATAAAATATTAAAATAAATTATATTATTATATAAATTAAATATTAATAAATAACTGAGTTATGAATTTTTAGTCAAACTGTATGGTTTTTATCCAAAGTTATTAAATTAGTTTGGCTTAAGTTCATTTTTAGTTTAATCTTTCGATCAAATTATTTTTTATTTAAGAAAGAAATGCTAAAGCATGTAAATATTGAACATTCAAAGAAAAATTTGGCTGTATGGAAGGTTGAACTGACAGCTGTTTCGTGACCACCAAGTCTACTCATCAGAGTCCTTTACCCACACTACCACTGACAGTGGCAACAACACTGTAGCGAAAATCCTACTAATATTAGTAAGCTCAATTAACACACTGTCGCCATCTTGTGGCGAGTCGCACCTTAATGAACTTTGTCTAAATGTTCGGAACTTCACTAACTGTCTTTTCTTAACATGTTCAACTATTTTAAGCTTTTTCCATTTCAGTCTTACCAGCGTGGAATATCGTCGATATTCTCAATGCTGGGATTTTTATTGAATGTTTATTTTGCCCAAGTTTTTGGAACAGTACACATTCATGTTTAGCTAAGTGCCTTTAGAGTTTTAATAATTGAGTTATGAATTTTTAGTCGAACTGTATCGCGAAAATAACGAAAATTCACGAAAAATTGCAAACCAGATCTAATATTGATTACGCATGCTTGTTTGCAATTTTGCAATTTTTCGCACATTTTCGCTATTTTTGCGTTAGAAGTGATTTTTTTCTGTCACTTTTTTTTACTTTTTTGCAGTTTCACCGATAAGGATTTCTAATTGTATAAATGTGTAGAAAAATAAAATAGATTCATATCGAGTACAAATTATTTGCTGGGTTTTGTATAAGTTTCTAAGCCTACTACGCTTATCTTATTCTTTTGTGATTTTCAAAAATATCATTTGTAAATTCTCAAATGGTTTTTGAAAGTCTGTGCATAAGATAAAAGATTTGTAACTGTTCAAAGTTGTGGTTGAAGTCTACTGACGATTTAATAAAGCGCCAATGAAATTCATATATACAATGCTTAACTATCAACGAATAGACTTCATTTAAAATAAAATTATGACAATATGTAAAATAAAAAATTTCTTAACTGTGCGTCTCCACGTAGCAATTTTTATTGCCGGCAATTGTCAAATTCCATATTGAAAATTAAATTATCTGTTTTATAGTACATTTACATCTACGCCATAAACAGGTTATAAGTGGTTTATATCGATAAATAGGTTTATTTTCTTGTTTATAACCTGTTTTTCTATATAAATCAGAAACTAGTTTGTAACCTGCTTCTCAGATAACCCAGTTGTATACAATAAGTTTTTGTCAGTTATCCTATTCACAAACCAGTTTTTTCACATTTGACTGGCAATACTAAGAAAATAAATAAATTTTCATTTTGAGCTTGACATAAAATTCTATGACGTAGGGTAAAGGTTAATTTTTTTAATATTTAAAAAAAATGGGTTTTGTAAAGCAAGGATGGTAGCATGATTTTTAGTTTAAGCCCCGTTCACACATTTAAGTCACAGTCCACACGTGCCATTTTTGTTGCAGCAATTCTTCATTTTTCAGTGAGAAAGAGCGAGAGAGGAATATATATGGTACATATTTCTATTTCAACACTCTCCCACAAATTCAGAAATTGCTGCAACAAAAATTGCGTGTGGACTGGGAGTAAAGCAACTGCCGAGACAGTACTGTCATGGCAGTTCATTTCCATAGAAATTGTGACATTTAAGTCTCAGTATCAAATTGGTCTTAATAGTGCGACAGTAGATGTCACAATTTCTCAAAGAAATGAACTGCCACCGCAGTACTGTCACGACAGTTACTGTCATTGTGTGAATGAGACTTTATTGTTATTGTCGCACCATAGACTACTAACTAGACCCGCCACTCTACAACAACATTACGAAGATTATATGAAAGAGAAAGCAAATCTTTCAACGTACACAGCAGAACAGAGTAGCGCCACTTTCGGAAGCCGCTACACTTCCATCGTCAGTGCTCACGTGTATTTGCTTATCACCACTTGTCAGGTGGCTCTGTTGTGTACGTTGATAAATTAAGTTGATGTTAATTTTTCCCTTGTTCCTTGGAATATTAATCATGCCCAATTCTTTCTGAATATAACGTTACGAACCTTAGCCTAATAATCAATTTGGATTCACAAAGCAAATACGTTCGAAATAATCATATTAATAAAGAAAGCAAATCCTATTTTCTAATGTGGTTTCTAATTTGACTATATCTTTCATATTATCTTAGTAAGAACATTTTGCATGTAAAAATGCATAACACGTGATAACAGCCTTTTTTAGCTACCAAAAGTGAGTATTCTGTTCTAGAGGGGTGCAAAGTGTACACAAATGTATTCGTAGAATGTACTCGTATGTATTTCGTGTGTGCATAGATGTATGTTCTTATATATATACTTATGTATACATGCATGTATATCTGTGTACATACCTAGCCACGACCAAATATACATACATATATACACACATATATAAAAAAACATATATGCATCTACACACACAAACATACATTCGAGTACTTTCGAATATATTCGTGCAGCCCTCTATTCTGTTCCATATTCTGTGTGTCGCACTATCAAGCCCAATTCGTTATTGGGACTTTGCTGCCGGGAAAGCAACGGTCATAATTAGGGGCTACTCACATATTACGTAACGCTATTTTTGGAGTTTTTATACTCACACGCGTAAGTTTGACGAAAAAATCTAAATGCTTTTTTTGATTTTCGCCAAACTCACCTCAACCTATACAAACATAAATTTCTTCAAACAGTTTGATAAGTTGCCAAAAATAAAACCAGCAACTTTTAATTTTTAAAATTATTTATTTAGTCTTCATTTTTCAAGCAGCATATTTAGGCGTTTTCTTTGTTTTTTATTTGTTTTAGTTTAAATCTCTTAGAAAATTATAAATGCTATAAAAATTACATTATAATACATAAATAATAAATCTATACACAATATTTAGTAGTCAATAAACGATTTTTAGCAATTAACATTCAATTTTATATAAATAGTTTTTTGTTGTTGTTGTAATTCTTTAGAAACTAATTAAGCACTAAAACAAAAATATAAAAAAGTTATAATTAAAAAAACAAATGTACAAATAAAAACAATAAAATTTTAAATAAAAAAAAATATGTTTGTTTAATGACAATATATTTAATTAAATAATTGGCATACAGTCGGTAAAAAGAGGAATTCGTTCATTCAACTAAATTAATTTATTATTAATTAAAAAATAAAAATATATATTTATATATAAAAATACTTTAAGGTTTTAAGTAAAAATGCAAAATAATAATAATCAATTTTATATAAAATAGTTTAAACCTACAATAATTTAGGTTTGTATAACCTGAACAGACAACCCGCATTTGCTTTTTAAGGCTCGATTCCGCTTAAAAATCTTAATCCGCGTTTAATATAAAATTAGTTTATTTTTGGAGATTTAAAATTTAAAAAGCATGATAGAATTTGAAGCGGGTTGAACCATTAAAAAAACGGGATAGTCCCGCCAAAATCGGGATGTCTGGTGAAGTTAGGTTTTTAGCAACTAATGAAAACAATAAATATACATACGTTGTATTAGGTTTTTTAATTATCAAGATTATTTGCTGTTTTTCGACAAATTTGTTGAAAATATTTGTTTGTTTTAGAAATTAATTTTAGAGATATTTTTAAGGTTAGACCAATTATTTAATTGTCAAAAACAAAAATAAAATATTTTGTACGTATGTACATACATACATATGTATTTGTAGGACCTAATTTAGTTATAATTTCACATACTAAGGGCCAGATTTAGTAAATTAAAATGATTTTTCCGTTTGAAATTTGTATGGAAAAATTTTGTTTTAAAACAAATTTTCGTTATTTTTCATACAAATTTGGAACGTTTAGAAACGATATTTTTTACAAAGTCTGCCTATAAAAAAATACGTTATTCGTTTTGAATAATTTGCTTATAAATACAATTTTTTATATTTTTCCAATGAATATTTTCTCAAAATCTAATGATGGAATTTCTGAACTGGGACCATAGTTAAACTCAAAACAATACTCTTTTATACTTTTTAGACTTTAATATGTTATAAAGCGGCCCATACACTATACAATATTATTGCATATATTATTGTACACATTATCATCGTTTTGACCTATTCTATGCAATAAAAGGTACAATACTTTCAAACAAAATATTGCCCAATATTCCTGATAGTGAAAAAGTAAACACAACACTAAACAATGTTGCTTTACACATTACACAATTTTCTTGATAGTACAATAAAAATCAAAAAGTCTTGATTTTTACCAATATATTGTATGTACCAGCTTCGAAAATGACATGACATTAGGGTTGCCAGATTCAAATAGTATACTAGCTTGACTTTGATTAAAATAGCTTGATTTTCAAAAGAGAACTTGACAGACTAAAATGTGTCAAACAAACCATAACAGGCAGAAGAACGTTTTCTTGTAAGAAAAATAAAAGCTAACTCCTTCTTAAGTGCTTCAAAGCTTGCTTCTATAGCTGAAAGCGGCTTTAGTAAGAAACTTACTTCACGGAGTTGGCTTAAATTATAGATGAACTAGACAAAACCCGCTTATCAGTAGGGGAGACTGGGGCAGCTTCGTCTTTGGTGTACCTTCGGCAAAGACGTTTTCGTTATGAAACACCCATTGTACATCAATGACTATTGATGTAAATTTAGCGAAAATTTAAATAAAGAATTCCCACAAAGTTTGTCATCTCTAGCTTACGAACTAGCTTAGCTACACGTTTTTTAGTCTTTTTGCAAGGGTTTTTGTAATATTTTGATTCTATTTTGTAAGTATTTTATCTTTGAAAAATTTAAATATTTAAAATAGAGTTTACAAAACAACATTAAGAATTGTGCTATTTGCCTAAAAAATAAGTGAAATGTAAATCTTTTTTGAATATTAAAATTATAAAAAAGAAATAAGTGTAGAAGTGCTTTCGGGGTAGATTCGGCGTTTCTAATTGGGAAGTTCTAAATTAAGGCGAAATAGAACTTAAGTTACCAAGTTGCTCGAAACTACCTTCAACTTCACGCAGATGCACTAAATATTTATTTGTAGTAGAGTAGACTTTAGCCCCTATTATATTAAATAAGAACAAATACATATGAATGTGTCATATTTATACATTGAAATTATATATTTTAGGCACTACCTGCCCCGTGAATGTGTAAAATTTATTGAAAAAAAAATACTATAGGTGTTCTCCGCCGCAAGCAAGGAGCAAAAAAATTAAATTATAACGTTTTTGTTTGTACTCAGCAATAAATATTGCTACGCGAAGACGCAGTGTTAAGAACAAACAATTTATCGAAATGTTGTTAAAACCATTAAAACGAAGATGACATTTTAAGGGCCATTATTACAACTCGGCAGTAAAATCGTGAGTGATAAATTGACATTTAACAACTTTTCATTATCACAACTTGCGTGTAAAATAAAAGTTATCTTTTTCAAAGTATGGCTATACAAGAGCATTTACCGACTATGAAAATGTGGCAACTTCAAATGACGAAGCTTTCCGATAAAAGTTAAGGTATATTTACATGGTAATACACTACTAAGTTTGGCATTTAATCAGTTTAGTCGGCTGACCTAGTGCTCCCAACTGTTAGATACGCCTAAGTTAGAACAAACTTTCCTATAACTTATCACTCACTTTTAGGTTAAGGATGCAATAATAAAAACTGTTTATCCCAACATTAACTGAATCCAAGTTGTAATAATAGCCATAAGTGTAGGCACACAACAAACGACGGCAACGGGTCGATTTCCCACCGCTGAGAAATCTTTACATATATAAAGCAAACATTAGCCGCTCCAGTTCGCTTATATTATCAAAATTACTCTAATATGTTTAATTTCTACGGTGCTTAGAGCGATACCGGGGGTGGCTTTAGCTTCTTTTTCATAATTTTAAACGCACAAAAATTCTTTGCAAAATTTTACAGCAGCTCTGGGCGAGTCAGCATCACACGTCGTTGGCCACCGTTCGTTTATTTGCCTTCTAGAGTTTTGCGGCCCAATGTCGCACATGTGATTAGTGGTTGGCGTCGGTTAACGGAAACATAGTTACTGTTTCGAGTCATTTGGTCGTTAACAACATGCAAAAACTTTTTGTAACCTTGCTTTTTAAATAAAGCGTATTTTGTTTGATATATGGTGGAGCAGTAAGCAAAACTCAATTGATATAAATCCGGAGAGGAATTTGAGGGATCCGGTATCCTACACAACGGTGCAGGTAATTTGTGATGGAGTTGTTAAATAATAGCAAACAATTAAAAAAATTCATTATACAATTTTTTTATTATCAATAAAACGCATCCAATTTTCTTATTATCCATCAAGGCGAATTCATACTAGGTGGCCGGCCGCAAGAGCCCAACTGTTTACGAAAATGCAAGGTAGATCAACACCAGGTAGTCGCAAGGGAATTCGCCGTGGAGAATTAACATTTGGGCTGTCAAAAAAGCTAATACATTAACACTGCTGACAGGCCAAATGTGTAAACATTTACGTAAACAGCTGTGCTCTTGCGGCCACCTAGTATGAATTCGCCTTGACGAAAATGTTTACACATTTAACCTGTCAGCAGTGTTAATGTATCAGCTTTTTTTGACAGCCCAAATGTAAAATTCTCCACCGCGAATTCTCTTGCGACTACCAGACCAACCTAAATTACGACACAAAGCGTAAAGTAATTTAACGCTTAGCTTTTACGCTGAAATGAGTAACCTAAATTAGAGCGTTAACGTTACGCCAGAAACAGTAATGTTTACTCACTTTGATTAATAAAAAACTCTAAATATAAATAAAAAATAGAGATGAAGACGCTTAATTGACCTGAAACTAACTAAATTTACATTATAGCCCATTCAGACTGTACCAAAATTACTTAATTTCGTACCGAAATTACTTACCAAATTAAAACCGTTCATTGTGCTGATAAATGGCATTTGCCCTAATTTTAGTTGCCACTTCTGACTTCGGACTTGCTCCATTTGATACGTTTGATTTCAAATTCACGTTTATTTGGCCACGACATTTTCTTTTTCTTTAATTTAAAGTTTTTTTTTTATAAAATTATACAATGAATAGAAATTTTTAAATAAAACAAATGTCAATTTATTTGTTTATTTCTCATAGTTGTATATATGTTGGTCCAAAAAAGGAACTTTAAAACAAAAACAGGGATGTGCATTGTAATTTTAAGTTAATTTCGCCGAAATTAAGGAAAACAACTTAATTTGGGATATGACAAAATGTGTGGCAAATTATTTGATTTCGAGTTGATTTCAGCCGAAATCAAGAAAAACTGGGGTATTACTTAACAAAATGATATGTGTATGTGTGAGCATTAACAAAAAGTGTGTTCCCGTACTCAAAATTGCACGAATTTGCACGAAAAGCGTTTCCGTACTCGAAAATTGGGTAAATGAGAGCGCTATTGAGAACATAACATTCTTCTTCTTCTTGCACGGAACAGCCCGGACTTTTTCTTCGAGCAGATTGTGTAAAGTGCAAAACAATCAGCTGTTTGCAAAATAAACAATAACAAATGAAAAATTATAATTTTAGGCAACAAAAATACATACTAAAGAAATAATTGCTTGTTTAACAAAATTCAAAGCAAATACATTTGTATGTATTTATGAAAATACCTAAAAGTGAAAAATGGCATTAAAAATCGTTGTGTTGGTTTTTATTTTTATGTTTATTTTCGCAACACTTTCAGGTAATTTTTCGGGATAGAAATTTGGTTTTTTGCGTTCCCGTATTTTTGTACATTTTTGTCTCAATGAGAAAAATATGTGTTTGCTCTCATTTTACTGAACTTTACCCAAAAAGTACGGCAACACACTTTAAATAAACAACAGTACTTTTGCAGCCAACTTCACTTTTTTACGCGCTGTCAAAATTGGATTTTCTAATTGCAAAGCGTTGACACCGCGTTATTTCGGTTAGTTTCATAAATTTTTTATGGGCATGAGAAATTTTGAGAGCCAGAAAATGCTTTGCGTCGTAATTTAGGTTGGTCTGTACCTGGTGTTGATCTACCTTTATTATCCATATTACGAGTACTTTTAGTCTTAACTTTTACCTATTAATTTTTTGACATAACATTTATCAAAGAAAGTTGCAAGGCGAATTCATACCAGGTGGCCTCGGCAGCGCAGGTGATTGTTTTCGTCCTTTGTATTTTGATTTCCCTCTGATTTCAAAAGACTTTTTAGACACATTTTTTTGGTACATTTTTTGACATCCCATGCCATAATTGATGTGCCTTGGTTGCTGTTATTTTTAAAATATTACTTTAAAAACTATACAAAAGTTTTATAAAAACAATGGCCCAATTCACAATCTTGTGCAAATGGTCTTGTATCGTAGCATATGCAAATTGTTATAGTATATTGATACTCACCACTTAACAATTGTTAGTGGTGAGTATCAATATACTATACCATTTTGCAAATGCAACGATGCAAGACTATTTGCACAAGATTGTGAATTAGGCCAATGAATCAGTCTATTATTAAAAGAATGTATGAAACTTGTGACAAATGATAATAAAAAACGTAGTTACAAATATTTGTTGATGTATTTGTTTGTTATTCTTGTGTTACTTGGTTACTATTTTGGCTTAAAAATTCAGGTCTATATTAACTATAATTCTTTTGTATTCTTATTTTTGATGGTTTATATACATGCATTTAATTTTAAACTTAAAATTACAATAGCCCAGTTAACCCGTCATTCGGCAGCTGCTTATTCGTTAAACTGATAAAATTTCCCATACATCCTGTTGCTGTACAATTTGGTTTTTAATTTTCAACAGCAAAATGTATGAGAAGTTTTAATAATTTAACGAGTAAACACTTAACGAATGACGTGTGAACCGAGCTAATATTTTGTTTGTGTAATAAATAATTTAAATTATCTAATTTTTTTTTTAATTTATTTTTTATTTTTGTTTTTACCTTAATAGCTTCGTCTCTTCTATATCATGCTTTATTGCTATGAGGCGAAATTATAGCTTCTAACCGCCCTACCCGGCGTCACCAATTCCACTTTAATGTTGGCTGTAGCAGTCACTTTAGTAGTATTGGTATCCGAATGATGCGTTTCGACCGTAACTTCCGGTTGTACAACAATACTTTGCAGTTCGGGTGGAAAGTTATTCATGTTCTTATTGCTACTGCTATTAGCGTTATCACCATTTAAATTGTTTGATTGATGGGGTGAAGAGTTATTTAAATTGCCCTGAGAAGCGGGTCCTGTATTTATATGTTGTTGATGGTATTGTGGTGTTGGTGGCGGATGCGTTGCATACATAGGATTATAATGAGGATGATGATGATGTGTTTGTGCTGATATTGGTGGTTGTTGCTGTTGTTGTGTATTAAGTGGTGGTGGTGGATGATGATGGTAATTCATATTATTACCATAATTTATATTATTGGCATAATGACCGGCAACTCCTGTATTTATGCCATTTCCAACTACGCCGCCAGCAGTCATGTTATTGTTACCCCATTCATTATTCATTTGTATAGATGAGTTGGAGGATTTCCATGATGGTGGTTCTTCAGTTATTGTTGTCAATGATGGATCATTGATATTAACATCTTTATGATGATAATGTGGTTTCTGACAATTACGTGACGATGAACGTGATGAACCATGTACGATTACAGTTTTATTGGCACGTTTACTGCTACGTGACATTTGTGGTGAGGGTGTAGATATGCGATCTGGATGTTCTAGTGGCACTAGCTCTGCCTCTGGTCCTATAATACTAAGTATTATTGGAAATACCACCAGGCTATTGAAGGCTCCCACACACAAAACCACTAAAAGTAGCCAAAAGAAATGTCGTATAACAAACTCAAAAGGAGAAGTGGATAACATAAAAACAGCCAAAGTCGTGGTTAAAATACTATGAGTTAAAGGGCCCAAAGTAACCTGCATAGAGAGCGAAATTCGTCGTTCGCGATTGCCCACGGAAGTCATAAAACCCTGGGGAGAAAAAAAAAAGACATAATAAAATTAATAAAAATAAATAAATAGCTAAAAATATATTTATAACTTACCAGTGAAATATGCACTGTAAAACATACAATCATGCCAACGCTGAGTATAAGTATTACAGCGGGTAAAGCAGATAATTTAATGCCCAATAAAGTCATCGCACCAAAGACTTGCGTCAAAGAAGCCAAAACACTAAGCACCACAAGCACTGCTGCCCACACAGACAATAGTAGAATGGAAACTAAAATAAAAGCAGCCACCATACAACAGCATAAAATCAAGGACAACGAAGATCGCAGATTCATATATTGTTCCCAAAATATAAAAGGAATACCTGTTTCGTATAAATCGCAAGTTAGTTTTAAGGTCTTATTTATATAAAGAAAACGAACGAAAGGAACACTTACCAGAGGGATAATTGGGAAGACCCCTTGTTTCAAAGCGCACACTCAAGTCTCTAATGTGACTTATTAATGATTTAATTTCCGAAGTATCTGTTAGACCATGCAAATAGAAAGGTAGTTGAGCATAAACCAAAGGCAAAGACTTCGGTATTTTCAGGTCAAATTCGGTGGGTACATGATAATATTGTCTAGGTTCAGGATGTAATTTTCCCTAAAATGAAATAAAAAATAATTTTATTTGATTCCAAGCACTTTTTTTTGCATTAATTCATACCTGAGAAGCTCCATAGGCAAACACATCATTTGTGGCCCAGGCCGAAAGATAATTGTAAAATGCTTTCGGATTGATAATGCCCTCATTGTCAACCAAACGATGTTGTGTTATCAAACTCTTATCAACTGGATTATCTACATAACCGGTTTGTACCAGCAGCTTGTAGGCCAAAATAGCATCACTGGAAGCGTTTGGATGCCAACCTTCTTGATTTACACGACCATCTTTAAACTCACGATCGAATATCCTTTGTAAATTTCTCAGCCAATCACGAAACAAAGATAACCAAAAGTCCGGCAAGCCACCATTATCGTTCTTAATTACATGTGGCACGCGAACAAAAGCCTCATGATATTCATGCAATAAACGTTGGTTGTTGGGATACTCAAAATTACCTTGAGTCACGGCATACATGCTGTAGAAGCCAAACATAGATGTTTGAGCATTAAGAAACTTATATTCGTTGGTATCTTTGGGTACCAAATCAATCAAATCCAAACCATCTTGTAGTTTTGTTGAACAATACAAACTAAATATCACACTGCCCACAAAAGACATGACAACAAGGAACTTTACCCAACTTTTCATTAAGAAAGGTGTATAATATTTAATGGCAAATTTGGCTAAAGAAAACGAGGGTAAACGTTTTTCCGTATTACAATTTAATAAAGCCTCTTCTTGTGGCAAAACTGGCTGACCGCTAGCTGTTGTTCTCAAGCTATTGCAATTTTTTGGCAATACTGAAGATGAAGAGTTTCTTAAACGCTGGCTGTTTCTCTGCATATTATTGTTTATCTGTGATAGCTGGTTTAGTGGCTTCTCCTTCCATATGGGAAAGCAGCAACAAAAAATGTCAGCTCTGCCTGCAGTTCTTCTTCTTAAATCCAATGATATCATGGCCGGGAATACAAGAAGAGCAGCGGCTAAATTAAAACACATTACGATGGCAGCCTGTAGACAAAATACTTTTAAAGCTGGTACAGGTATGAAAACGGCAGCAAAAAAGGATCCCGTAGTAGTGCAAGCACTGAATAAGATGCTAGGACCAACTTTCTTCAAAATATATTTAGTCTGTTCTTTACGATTGCTCTCAGCATAGGCAGCAGTCAACATAAAGATATGATCCACTCCTAAGCCCAAAGCCAAAAAGGGCACAACTTGAGTACTGGCTGCATTAAAAACAATGCCCAAAATGGCACAGAGACCCAAACCTGCTGCCGTAGAAAAACCAATTAACAATACTCCCGCTACACCAACACTTGACTGGCCCTTAACCGGATCACGCCACCTTATTAAAGTGCAAAATGCATATATAACAGTGGCAATAACACCAATCACTATACTCAAGGGTTTAGGATTGGAGAATTTCTCCAAGATATCATCTAAAGTTGCAGAAGAAAATACATAAACATCATAGTTCTTGGCTATGCGAGAGTTCTTCATAATATTTTCCACTTCCTTAGAGAAGTTTCCTTGCCAAGCATTTAAAACTTGCGCCGCTTTCTCAGGTGTCCAACCAATATGATGAACTTTATAGTTCTCATTCCATAAATCGTACATTTCCTTTTCGGTCATCAGCTGAACAACGGTTTGTAAACCTTTAGCTTTACGCAAATGACTTGTACGATTGCGTTGCACTCCTCCAACTATAAGCTCTTCAGGCCAGTGCATGTATTTGGCGGCAAAGCCATAACAACCCCCAGTTAATATAGCTCCCACATCTAAAGGTTGTTCACTGTTCTTATTTGGCGCCGTATCAGGACATTGAGGATCTTTGGGATTCAAACAGGGTTTCTCGGTGTAACCCGAGGTAATGGCTGCTCTCTTCATGTACTGTTCGACCGTATCGAAGTCAAAAGACATTTTCTGATCACTCATTTGTTTTTTCATAGTTTGCATAAGACTAGAGGGATTCAAGGTACTCCAGGTAATACGTTTATCCATGCCACTAAACGGAAAGAAAGAAGAAAGCACATAGCAATAAAATCGGTTATAAATAAATTAATAAAAAATATGAGAAAACTTGGCCATCCCTGGAACTTCTAATGTCAAGCACAAAGAGCTCGAAATATTTATATAAGATAATTCTGTTGGAGACCATAAAAATCTCTAGGAGTGGATGTTATTAGTTCGACTTCCTCTATTACGCAATTTCCTCTACAATTTCCGCAGAAAGCTTTTGCTCGTAGAATACCCTGGCGCTTTGGCATACTCTTAGCCATTTTAATTTTTAGAATCCAGTGGGTCGATTATGGATAGCAACCAAACTGCAGTTTAGTTGCCAGTTGCTAAAAATCATATTACGGATGGCAACTGTCAACTGAGAGCTGTCAATTTCAGTTACTTTTTAGTGCTTTTCTGGCAACCACAAATTTTCAGTTGCAACTGAAGTTCGGTTGCCATCGTAAATCGACCCACAAATAACCCCCTGATTTACAAACACGAACATAAACTTCTTTATGAGCATTTGTATGGAAAACAGTCAAGTTTTTGAATATTTTTCATAAAAATTTTGTTGCAAAAGTTTTATTTCGTCTTTTCGAAATATAACCAGTCGAATAGCAAATTTAGAGGTTTATATACACACACACTATATTGTTAAACTTATTCAATGTAACTAGTTTTCTTTTATGTTTGTATCGCTAGAAGCTCCTTCTCTGGAGTAGCACTCTTCTTATACGTGCCAACTAAATAAAAAAAAATACACACACACATACAGCCATATGAACACAATATCCCCCGTTAGCCATGTCTTTCTTATATCTTGCAAGACAGATGCACGACAATGTTAAAAAGTGCAGTAATATTTTTTCGAACAATTGAGTTATGAATTTTAGTCGAACTGTATGGTTTTTTATCCAAAGTTATTTAATTAGTTTGGCTAAGTTCCTTTTCAATTTCGATTAAATTATTTTTATTTTAGAAAGAAATTCTAAAGCATGTAAATATTGAAGAACCAAAGAAAAATCTGGCTGTACGGAAGGTTGAACTGACATTAGATGTTCGAAACCACCACGTCTTCTCATCAGAGCTCTTTTCCACCTAGACGACACTGCCAACAAAGGCAGCAACAACCAATGAGCGAAAGTTCTGTTACCTTGTACCAATTAACAGATGAGTCTCAATCTCATGTTCAACTTTTTTAAACTTTTTTGATTTCTGTCTTAACAGCATGGAATGGTAAAGTATTTCTGAAATAAAACATATCATTCCTTATAATTTTTTAATAAAAAAAACCCGCGTTTTCCTTAATTTTTATTTTAAAAATAAATGCGGTGCGCACTAGGTACAACAACTATCCGTACAGAATTTTTAAATTTCTTGTGGGGTTATTTGAAGTCAGTGGTCTTTCGAAATAATGTACGTTGAAAAATTAAGTTGATGTTAATTTTTCCCTAGTTCCTTGGAATATTAACCAAGCCCAATTCTTTCTAAATTAAACGTTACGAACCTTAGCCTAAAAATCAATTTGGATTCATTATTAGAAAAAATAAACCGATAGCAAAGCTGGGAAAGTGCAGTTTAATACCAACTTGAAAGTGATTTAATTCTCGTATTAAATTTTCACGAAAAAGTTTTATATATAAGAATTAAAATCACATTCAACAGAGCCACCTGGTGATAAGCAAAATACACGTGAGCACTGACGATGGAAGTGTAGCGGCTTCCGAAAGCGGCGCTACTCTGTTCTGCTGTGTACGTTGAAAAATTAAGTTGATGTTAATTTTTCCCTTGTTCCTTGGAATATTAATCATACCCTATTCTTTCTGAATTAAACGTTACGAGCCTTACCATAAAAATCAATTTGGATTCATAAGCAAATACGTTCAAAATAATCATATTAATAAATTTTTTTTATAATTAATCGATAAAAATAGCTCTCTTTCTTTTAACCGCGTAACTTAACTTCTATTTTCTTATGAATGATAGATAATTCTTTAAAAATACTTACGGTATTTGCACTGGAAATTCCGGACCCAATAGCTGACTACCCTCCCAAAAACAATCCAACGGCGTTATTATCGAGCAGGGTATTAAATGCTTAAATATTTGCTCTATAAAATAAGGCCCCTCGAAACTCGGTGTTGTCGGCGAGTTACACATATCCCTTAGGCTCCAATCCGTATCGAACATGTGTATTTTAACGGCACTCGCCCTTTTCAGCACTTCCAGATGGGACAATAAAGCTTGCGGGTGTAATACTGAGGCATTTGGATCGTGTGCCGTTTGTATTAATAATTGATGCGTTGAGCTTTCAGCCTCTCCTATCGTTTTTTGCGTATAAGCCAGTTCTGATTCAAGTCGTCCACCCTCTTGTATCCATAGTTGATGGACTTTTGAATGGATTTGAGCAGATTTAAGGCCAACACAAAACGTACTTAATACTAAAATGGCTACAAATAAAACTTTGCCAGCATGTTTTTGTACTGAACTACCTAAGGATTCGAGGTGGGATTGAAATACTGAACGCAGATATATAGCAGTGCGATTGCCACGGGCCTTACCCTGCAAAGAAAAATAAGAAGAAAATATTGCTTAAAAATTTTACTTTTTAAGAATGTGTATAGAATAAATATGTAATTGAGATATCAGACGTTAGTAGTTAACAATTGTACCGTTATAATAAATATAATAGAGATAAAGCATTAATCAATACTATTCCATTCATATTAATAAAACTCAACACTATTCCGTTACCAACGATAAAACATTATTCAACACTGTTCCGTTAATGTTGATAAAACGTTATTCAACACGGATTTCACGCTGTTCAAAAAAAAAAAAAAGAAAGCACGTTATCGTGGGACACCGGGTTGGAACTTAGCTGCTTACATTATACTTACCTTCGAAATTGAGCTTATCTATCTATCCATGTTTCAAATTTCCTTAAAATTTATTAGATAGTTTCGGAAGGGCAGAAATTGCAGCTTACTTCCCCTCCTACTATTGAAAAAATATATCACTTATATTTCCTTCTAGACTCAGATCTGTCCATGTTTTAAATTTAATTAGAATTGGTGAGATAGTTTCAGAGAGATAGAAATTGCCTTTTGACCCCCCCCCCACCCTCTTGTGGTCCTATTTTTAAAAATATATATAAATATAGCCTATGTACCTTTTCAGACTCACATCTATCCATGTTTTAAATTTCATTAGAATTGGTGGGACAGTTTCAGAAAGGCAGAAATTGCCCCTTATCCTCCCTCATGGTCCTATTAGTGAAAAAAGCCTATATGTTCTTCCAGACTCAGATCTATCCATCCATGTCTTAAATTTCATTAAAATTGGTTAGATAGTTTTGGAAGGGCAGAACTTGACCCTTCTCCCCCACCGCCCGTGGTCCTATTATTGAACAAATATACTCAGATCTATCCATATTTTAAGTTTCATTAAAATTGGTTAGATAGTTTTGGAATGGCAAACATTTCCCCTATTCAGATCTCTCTATGTTTTAAATTTTATTAGAATTGGTCGGATAGTTTCATTGAGGCAGAATTTCCCCTTAGCTCCCCTCGTGGTCCTTTTCTAGACTCACATCTATCTATGTTTTGAATTTCATCAAAATCGGATAGATAGTTTCAAAGAGGAAGAAATTTCTCCCTACCCCACTCGTGGTCCTATTTTTGAAAAAAATGTATAGCAGATGTCTTCTTTTAGACTCGGAAATATCTATGTGTTGAGTTTAATCAAAATCGGTTAGATAGTTTCTGAGAGGCAGAAATTTCTCGCTACCTCCCCTCGTGGTTCTAGTTTAAAAAAAAACGTATAACCTATGTGTCCTTCTAGACTTATATCTATCCACGTTAAAGTTTCATCAAAATCGGTTCTGTAGTTTAGCCGTTAAAGCGCAACAAACAAACTTACTTTCGCATTTCTAATATTAGTAAATAGAGTTAGCAGAGACACCTTCAGCTATCACTTCCACGAACCACTTATCCAAGTCACAAAGCTTTTAGCAAAGACACAAACCATATTGGAGGTTCCCAAAAACTAGGCCAAAAATCCCATGAGTTCCCCGGCACTTCCCCGGAAAGTCACGGCAGCACTGAAAATCTAAAAAATCCGCGGTGGCAACACCTTTATTCTAAGTAGTTGTTACTAGTATTTCTGACCTGTATTCGCGGCCAGTATTTTGTAATATTGAAAAAATGTTTGTTTTAACTCCCAATCATTGATTTTTGTTATTCCAAGCATTGATGTGCATGGCGCGCCATAAGGAACTTACGTTCCAAAAACTTTTTTATTTATTGATTGTTACACAAGTCCATAGTTAATATTTTTTAATTTGTGGCATGTTTTGAATTTGTGGTGTAGACGTTGGCAGTTAACGATTATACCGTTACAACATAGATAATGGAGGTAAAACATTATTCAACACTATTTCATTAATGGTAGTAAAACATTATTCAACATTATTCCATTAATGCAGATAAAAAAAACATTATTCAACACTGTTCGGGTAATGCTGATAAAACATTGTTCAACACCGATTTTCACACTGTACAAAAAAAAATAAACTTCTTCATTTGTTGACAGTTACACATTTAAGGAAATCTTAATTTGCCGCTTTTGTTTATGCTTTTAAATTGACAATTTCCTGTATACAGCTTAATGTGTTTGTTTTTACTTTTTACACCACTTTATTTTTTGAGATTTTATGAGTTATAAAATAAGGTTTTTTCAAGCATTAAAACTGTAATCAATTGAAATTTTTTATTGTAGTAAAAAAATAAAGACATCACTAATTTAAACAGGCACAAGGTAAATTAGCAATTACATACATACTTTCCTACCTTGAATTTAAGACAAACTCACTTAAAAATACAATTTCCGCCTACCATTGATAAACATTCAAATTAAAAATGTTTATTTATGGCGGAGTTTAAAAGTGTTTCATAAATTGAGACATACTTGCTTGCATACATACATATACGATAATACAACATTTTAGGAAACAAATTTTAAGAATTCTTAGGAAATCCTTTTATAGAAAAGATACCTACATATTTATATTCTTTCACTATTACTGTGTATCGTTTCATCCCTCTTAGTCTTTCATTATAATACGAATATCTGTGCATTATTTTTTTGCACGTTATCGTTAAAAGAAATGAAAAACGTGTCTATTGCTTAAAGTCGTCGTAGCTTGTCAATACCTTGAATGTCATGCTGTTTTGTATGTTTTTATGTGAAATCTTAATTTTCCTTGTAACTACCCGAAAATTCACTACGGGGGAATTCTTTATAACTTTGTTGAAGAAAAAAAAAACTCTTCAAGCCGTTGTGTTAGGTCTGGAATTTGTGAGTTTTGTTTTTGCGTTCAACAATTTCAAGTAGAATGTAAGAAGGAATTATTGCTAAGCAACTAAAAGGCAATTTCAGAGGCCTGTTAACACTTTTATGGCTCAAAAACAGACGTTTCTTTTTTAAGTTGTTGTTGTAGATGTTGTGTTCAGGGTTGTCAGATTTTTTCTGATCTATTTCGCCAAATTGATTTTAAAAATCATCAAAAGTCGCCAAAATCTATTTTATGTAGATTTTCTCAATATATATTTTGTAGTAAATTTGTTTTTGTATAATAGTTTTTTTAATATAAGTTTTTATAAAATAATCGCATAAAAATGTAGTAGAAAATCGCCAGAAGTAGAAATAAAATCGCCAAAAACTATTTTTTATCAATTTTTACCCGACTGCGCGACGCAAAGAAGGGTATTGTGTTTATCAGCCTATGTATGTATGTATGTGTGTTCCTTTGCGGCACTATATAAACCGAACGAGTAGAACGATTTTGACGATTCTTACGTCAATCGATTCGTCTTAATTCGGGGAGTGTCAATATGGCGGCCAACAGACGCCATTTTTTTATACGAAAAATATAAAAAATCGGCGAACTATATTTTGATTTTTAAATTTATGTCTTGTTCTTATCAAAATTCAAAATCCATTAATGACTGTAATTAATATAAGAAAGAGCATCAAAATCACTTTGTTTTACTTTCTTCCAGACAAGTTTGGTGGGAGTTATTTTCGAAAATACTCTTTCAACAAAGTAATATCTTGAATTATAAAAATTTTTTTTGAAAAATAGCCATAAAAATCGTCAGCAAATTTATTGATCGCCATGTCGCCAAACTAAAAATTTTGACGCCAAACAAGTTGAAAAAATCGCCATATCTGACAACCCTGGTTGTGTTTGCTGCTGCTTTTTGTTATATTTCAATGGAATTTTATCTGTATCTTTGATGACAACTTTGGATAAATGACATTACAATCTATTTTGGTTGTTAGTTTCAAGTGTATTCCCAGTGAGCACACAAGTTTATGCTTCTCAAATTGAAAAGGAAAAGAACGCACAACACAGCGTAAGAACGTTGCTCCTTACGTTCTCAACCGGTTTAGGAGCAACCACCGGAATAACTGCTGGGGTCAACACTGGAGCAGCATTTTGCGCTCTAAGGACAGCAACATTAGTCGCAGCTATGTTTCTTCAAGAGAGCCCCATACTCAACCGAAATAGTAGTCACCAATGAGCCAGCAATCTATCTACTTCATCACCTGGCCTTCAGTGACCCTTTTCAACTCTATCATGGATCGAGCACAATCATTAACTCCACCGACACTAGCGGCCAATTTTTTCTTCTGCCGATAATTCTTCCAATCAGAGGCCACAGCACTGTAACTAGCAGCAGTGTCATAGAACACTTCCTAAGCCATACTATTATCATCTGTACAGACATTAGGCGACGTATCAGCAGCACTAAACAATCAATCAGGTGCACCAACAGGACCAGAAAAAGCAATAAAAGTTAAGGCAGCAGTACCTCCAATAGCACCAGTAGCGAATTTTGCACCAACAGCATGCTCGGCACCCGCAGCAGCTAGTCTTAGACGCCAATGCCTTATTAATAACATAAATCAGTAGAAAGATAATTTGAGCTTCCAGATGATGAGGAAACAAATTTTAAAAGGCGTCAGCACCTAAAGCAACCATCAGTTGGAAGATAGCAAGACGATACGTATCGCCAATAGTTAGCAGAGACACCTTCATCTATCACTACCACGAACCACTTAGCCAATTCACAAACCATATTGGATTCCCAAAACATAGGCCGAAAGTCCCAGGAGTTCCGCGGCACTTCGACGGATGGCAGCACTAAACGTCTAAAAAATCGGCAGCGGCAACACTATTACGTTATGTTGTGTCATGTCAAAAAATTTCATATCATTTAAGGCGAAAAAAACGTAGCCCACAGACAAGTTAAAATTGTATTTCCATTAATTACAATATTTTTTTAAATATGGGTCCGCATTTATTAAAAATAATGTAAAAAAGCTTTTTGCAGCGTAATTAACCTTATTTTGTGATATAAAAAACAAGTTAAATCAGAGTTAGCAAAAGCACAGAGTTAACAAACGTAGTGGCTACGATTTTTTGGTCAAATATTTCCTAAGTGTAACTGGGCCTTTACAAGAATTGATATAATTAGCAGAGACACCTTCAGCTAGCATCGCCATGAACCGCCACAAACTATTTAGCAGAGACAAACACCATATTAGAGATTCCAAAAACTAGACCAAAAATCCCAGGAGTGCCCCCGCACTTCCCCGGAAAATTCCGGCAGCATGGGAAATCTAAAAAATTCATAGCGGAAACACCATTATGCTATGTAGTTGTGACCAGTATTCGCGGCCAATATTTTTTAATTTTCAAAAAATTTTTGTTTTACCCCCCCATCATTGATTTTTGTTATTCAAAGCATTGATGTGCATGGCGCGCCATAAGGAACTTACGTTCCAATGATTAAAATCAATACATGTCTACATACATATATTATTTCAATTGATAAACGTTTCGAAATGATTTAAATACAATTTGAGAAACGTAGCATTCTCAACAAATAGCGGATATTATTTTCAAATTGATAAATGGATTTATTCACAATGTTAGTGTCAAATGTTTTCTGAATTTGGATTGCAAGTAAATAGTAAATTTATTTCACTGTATTGAAATGCTGCACCAGTGCGGCAGAGATCAAGAACTTATGGTCATGCTAAGATCTTGAATCAATTGCCACTGATACTGAGCAAATATAGAGATAATATAGAAAGAGACTACGATTTCAGAGTTTATACCTACTAATGGATCAAGAACGATCTGCGTTGTTGGCTCTGGAGTTTTTTCGGATAATCTTGTGTTAAGATACTCATTCCGACTTCTTGATGGAGAAAGTGTATTTCAGGCTGATATATTGGCTATAAGAGAAGCGGGCAGGGTGTTATTTACAGCCGGCAATTCTATCCCAAGGTTACGCACCTTTTTTTCTCCTCTATTTAGCCAGCTCAAGGATGTGCCCTCTAGGTTAGCTGGTCAGACTGACGTTACTCTCATATGTGTTCCCGCACATAGCAACTTCCCTAGCAACGAACAGGCAGAAGAGGTGGACTGTTATGACTCTGCTCTGCATGCCTTCATTGCTGAAACGGTAGCTATACCATTTGGCACTATTACAAATAATATGTTCAAACACTGTCCTCAAAAAGCTGAAGGCAGATGGCGCAAGCTAAGTAACTGTAAGGTAGCTAGGAAGATATGACTCTGCTATAACAATTAATGAACAGAAATCGCAGCAACATCTCGAGGTTCGTCGCAGTAGTGACGGGGCACTGGGCGATCGACAGACATGCTTGTAGGATCGGCTTCCCCTACAATGCGTTCTGCCCTAGTTGTCGTGAGCAAGGTAGGGAAGAGATAGTTTTCCGCCTTCTTTGGGCAATCATATATATGCAGATGACTTATCAGAGTTATCAGAGATGACCTGATTAGATATATCAATGTGGGACGGATCTAGTATCGATCACTACATCCAAGAACTTGGATTCGGACATACATAGGTTGACACTGACGATTGGAATGGTCTGTCAAGATGGAATCATTGTGATTCCACTTTAATGCTTGCGCGCTGTAAACCAAACAAGCAACCATCGTTCGATATGTATCAAACGATAAAACAACCCCATCATACATATATATTTCAAACATTCAACTTTTTGTTTGTTGGGTTCATTATATTGATAGTGTTTGTTTGTTAGCATGTATGTATGTAGTATATGGTTTTTTTAATCGTCCTAGCGATCCCCTGTTGTTATAGCTAAAAAATTTTAGAAAAGTTATGTCTTAATACAATTCCCTAGAGTAAAACATGTCACTCAAACATGATTTATTACTCTGTGGTGTTGAATTTCATCTGTACAGCATAGAGACAGAAAATACCAATATATTTTCTATTATTATTATAAATTGAAAGTTATTATTCAGGCTTGAATTCGATATTTCAAATATTTTGATAAATTGAAGTTATTTTTTGGTGGCAGCAGGAGCAATTTAAATTCGCCTTGGCCAATTCGCTGGTGTAGCATTGATGTGAAACTCCATATATATGAGAAAAGTGTTTACTTTTTTTAGGGTTCTGTACACCAAATGTGAAGAGGAATCCTATTATTTTCGCTACGCTGCACTATAGGAAATTTTATCATTTTTGTGGTCAAAATTAATTACATGATACGACCTTTGGAAGTATCCCTCTTAAGGCACTTAAAATTTTATATCACTTACTATCACGTAGAAAATTTTTTTAATCACTTGCGCTCGCGCCTTCTCACGCGTGAACATTTTTAAGCACTCCTTTTTTTATATCATTTTAATTTGTATAAGCTTGCATGAAAAAAATTAATCTTCATTTTTTTGATTTCTTCCCCATACAGTAAATTTCTGCGATTTTAGTACGTTGAGTTAATAGAAATGCGTTTTTAAGCAAAATTGCAAATATTTGCAGCTGAAATATTTAAAATTCGGAAGATAATTGATTATCCTAGAGAAGTGCAATAATTTTTTTGGAATTCCAAATGAAAAAGGACTTTTTAGTTCTATTAGTCAAACTTAAAGTCACTTTAGATATTTCCATTTAATAGACCTAATACACGAATGCACCAACATTTTTTTAGAATCAAAAATGTACTCACTTTCCACTTTATGTTGGTTGCATTTATTAAATTTAAGAATTTGTAAATTCTTATTGCATTGTAAATCAGCTCTGGGCGAGTCAACATCACGCGTCGTTGGCAATTACTTCGTAAAGGCAACTAGGCCACTGTCGTTTATTGGCCTTCGAGAGTTTTGCGTCTCACATCGAATGTGATTAGTGATTGACATCGGTTAACGTTACTCATTGCGGTATCCCGTTGGTTTCAATTAGCCACGTGCAAAAACAATTATAAAGAATAAAATTGAAAAGCGGTTGGAGAACCAAACAAAAACTCAAATTTAAGCAAGTAAGGAGAGGATTTCGGGAGTTCCGGCTTCATATACGACGGTATAGGTCATTTGGAATTTTCTCGGAAGTTTTTGATACAGAAATTGTTGATGGCGTTTTAGCCTTGGTGTTCAGTTAAGTAAATCTCCCATCCCTTGTTATAACAAGTGGGCACGGGGTAACCACTAACCAGAAAAAAAATTTTATTGCTGAAATCATTATCTGAAATTTACACATTTACACACAGAATTAAATCACTCTCAAGCTGATATTGATTGCACTTTTCCAGCGTGTCCATCGGTTTATTTTTCTTCATTCTTATTTTTCTGGTTTTTGTTCTACTCAAGACAAACTTTTTTGGTTTGATTTTATACTTAAGTATATATGAACGTGTAAACATGTGAAAAGCTCAAGCCAGTAGCTCAATCAAACCAAAAACGTTTGTCTTGAGAACAAAAATCAGAAAAATGGGAATGAAGAAAACTAAACCGATGGCAACGCTGGGAGAATGCAGTTAATATCAGATTCAGATTGATTGAGAGTAATTCTCGTATTCAATAATCACGAAAAAGTTGTACATATAAGAGTGAGTCTATACTTGATAAATTTTTATCATGATAAATGTCAAACCGTTATCAAGATAAAAATTTATCAGGTATAGACTGCATTTATTACTGTTATTGCAGTGTCTTGACAATTTTGTCAGAGCTCAAGCTCAGACAAATTTGTCTTGATAAAAAACCTAAACAAACAGTTTGAAGGTTCAATTTATTTTCAAAAACTATAACTTTTACATTTTTACAAAAAAAATATACGAATAAAGCAAAATATGAATGTTTTAATTAAATAAAAGCAGTTTAATGAAAAAATAAGTGAAATAGTGCATGAATAGTGACAAACTACCTTCACGACGCCAAACAAATTGTGATTTATCATAACAAAAAAAAAAAAAAAAAAAAAAAAAAAAAAAACAACGTATTCGCATATATACTAACAATAACAAAAAATTGACATCTGTTCTGCCGACGTTTTGTTAGTTGTCATAATAAAAATATATCAGGTATAGACGTAGGGTAAGAGTTAAAATCACATTCAACAGAGCCACCTAACAAGTGGTGATAAGCAAAATACACGTGAGCACTGACGATTGAAGTGTTCTGTTCTGCTCTGCTGTGTACGTTGAAAAATTAAATTGATGTTAATTTTTCCCTTGTTCCTTGGAATATTAATCATGCTCAATTCGTTCTGAATATAACGTTACGAACCTTAGCCCAATAATCAATTTGGATTCACAAAGCAAATACGTTCGAAAAAATCATATTAATAAACAAATAGCTACTGGCAACGCTGGGAAAGTACAGTTAATTCAGCTTGAGAGTGATTTAATTCTCTTATTCAATTTTCACGTAAAAGTTGTATATATAAGAATTGAAATCACATTCAACAGGGTCCAATTCTTTCTGAATATAACGAACTTTAGCCTAATAATCAAGTTGGATTCATTAATTTTTTAGTTTCGTCCAGAAAAATGTACAAATTTCCTATAGTATGTCTGTCTGTTTTACATTTAAGTGGATTTCCACACCTGATGAATTTATATCATGATGAATGTAAAACTTCATATAAAAAGGTGTATTTTTATACCGGTTTTTTTAGATATGAAATTTGGCATTCATCATGATATAAATAAATTCATCAGGTGTGGACATCCGGTAACACAGAGTTTGACATCTATCGTGCAGCAAAATACCTGCTGTTTTTACATTGTTTCATTTGTTGCCGCTGCGTTGTCACCTTGTAAAATTAATTCATCTTGAAATTAATATTAGAATATCTAATTATGCCCTACACCAGCAGAACGCTACAAAATCTCTTGGTCTTTGTGCTATTTCTATCACTTGTCAGCATAGCTGCCAGAAATGACGATATGGCAAAAAACGATATGACATACTGTGTTGTCATATCGTAAGTTTTTTACGATATGACAAAACTGAGGAAGCCATTTACAGTGTATGGCTTTCTCAGTGTTGTCATATCGTAAGAAACTTACGATACGACAACACAGTATGTCATATCGTTTTTAGTCATATCGTAAAAAATCGTCATTTCTGGCAGCTATGCTTGTCAGATGGATTCAAGGCGAATTAATTTTACTAGGTGGCAGCAGCGTTGCCGTTGAAAATTTTCAAAAAGGGGCACAAAACGAGGATTTTGAAAATAAAAGGGGCACAAAAAGGGGATTTCTGAGAAAAAAGGGGCAACTTTAATAACAAGAAATATATGCAAAAAGTTATTTAAATTTTAAAAATAAAGGTTAGCAAACATAAACTGCCGCTCATCTGATTAGATTTAACATTTTAGCAATACCTTTTTGCAGTTCTATCAAAAACCATTACTCAAACTACTAATAAAATTGGACTTATTAATAAATAATATGCACTACGAGAAATCAGTGAAAAAAATTTTAAGGAAATATTGTACCATTATCATATAATTGCTGCAAAACAAAATTTGTCCAAGAGCAGTGCCTAATCATAATATTTTACAGTATAACTTTCCCGCAAATTGTTAGTTTAAAAAAAAAAAATTTTGATCTTTGTAAGCCGATAAAATAATTTGAAATTTAAATGATTCGGCGAAAATCTCTATCTGAAGCTGAAAACGTTAAAATTAAATGTTATGATAAAGAAGGTCTTACTCATGATCAAATTTGAAAAAAAAAATTAATGAAATTCAAATTTGTAAGAGTAATTTTTGTAAAATAAAAGAAAATTTTTTTGTGAGATATTATATTGCCAACAAAAACAAACTATTGTATATTATTGTTGTTTTCAACATAAATTCTCACACGAAATTTTCGTTCTATTTTACAAAAATTGGCAGTCAATGAGACTAACTATGGAAAGAACATGAAAGGAGACAACTCAGCACCTGAAAGAAAGCAGCAAAATAACGAAAAAGTTGGTACTAAAGCTATGTAGTTTGGCGACTATGGAATGCGTAACTCATAACACTGCTTTACAAATCTTTATTTTAAGGTAACTATGATATGCTAGACAGGAGAAAAATAAAATAAAATTTTTCATTTCGGCCATTGTCTATATAACGGTACGTTTGCGTTTTCGATGTATACTTCGCGTTAAGGCTCTGTCCACATTCCAAGGCTGGTTTGAAAAGATACAAAATTGCACGTCGAATAGTGTATAATTAACTTTGATCGGATAAAAAATTACTTAGTTATAGGGGATCAAATTTAATTTGTTTTTAATATTTATCGTTTTTCGCCAAGTGTTGTCTATTCGGAAGCTGCTTTGTACCAGAAATAAAAAACTCCGACCTAAATACCTTTACTGAATAATCTATTCGATTTTAAAAATTTTAAGCAATAATGGACCGAAATCCGATAAAAACTAAAAATGCTAGAAGAAAAAAAAACGAAAACACTAGCATTTGAATTTACTAGCAAATCTTTTATTTAATAGTTTTGTTTTATTTTGATTTTTACTACATAGAGCATTTTTTAGTAAATTTCAGGGTTTGTGTTTTCTTTATTTATTACACCATTTTTAGTTTTTATCCCATTTCGGTCCATTATGGCTTAATTTTTTTTTAATCGAATAGACTAGTAAATAAAAGTTTACAACTATGGATTTTGCTATTATTTGTGGTACAGCTTCCGAAGACAAGAATTTTTGTTAAATTTGGCCACCAATAACCCATTCTTTTTTTATCCGATCAAAGCCAATTATCCACTATTCAATGCGTAATTTTGAAGCTTTTCAAATAATATATAGATCTCTTTAATCGAACCAGCTTTTGACTCTGGGAAGTGTACATCTGGAAATAGCCGAAATTAAAAATTTTTTTTTTACTTTTCTCGTGTTAAGCATATCTTAATCACCCTAAAAAATGCATTAGAAACTTTATACATTTTGCTTGTAAAGCATTGTAATGTAAGGACTGATTATGCAAAAAAAAAACACCACTTAGTTCACTGCGTAAGGAAAATTGTCTAAAGTATCTCTTCATTTAGTAAAAAGTATCAAAAAAGTGGCAAAGATTAACAAAAAGTATCACATTTGGGTGCATTTTGTAAAAGTAGCAAAATAGTATCCAAGCAGTCGAAAAAGTGGCAAATTATTACTTTAGTAGCACCAACGGTAACGCTGGGTGGCAGAAGAGGCAAATTGAATTCGCCTTGCATAAAAATATAAACCGAATAACGGTACAATTTTAAAAGGAGAGTATTTTGTATTAATTAACAAAAAAGTTGCCAGTAAAAAATTACCAGCTTAAAAATTATTAATTATTTATTTTGCTATTTGACAAAAAAAACTAGTTTTTTTGTAGATATCTTTCTTAATTTATTTCTTTTAAGTATCATTAATCATTTTCACAAAAAAATTTATATATTTCTTGCTGTGTTAAAGTTTTATCAAACATAAGCATTTAAAACGAAGGTTTTTTTTAATTTATTTTAGTGGCTGGCTGTTTATTTTTTTTTCAATATGCTTAAATTAAAAATTTACAACTTAATTTGAAGAAATAACATTAGCTAACGTTTTAATTATGTTTGGCCCCAATAGTCATCATTTCAATATTTTATAGCAACAACAGCATAAAATTAGTAAAATTAAAAATAACAACTTTGAGGAATCAACATAAAAAAAATATATTTTTGTTAAATGATGGTGGTCTTAATAATGATGGAGTGAAAAAGCTATTCATTTGTATTTAACATAAAATTTCAGTTTATCAATTTATAATCATTAAACAACAATATCCGATATTTAAAAATTCCAAAGACCTCCCAATCTTTTGAGAAATATTTTTTTTCTTGTTCAAAATATGCAAATAAGTTATAGAATTTATTAAAAAAAGTTAAGTAAAAATATAACAAAAAAGAAGACACATATAAGAAAATCTGAGATAAGAAATTTAAAGGCCGAACGCTGGCAGCACTTTTTGGCTATTTTACATAAGAAAATAATAAAAAAAAAAGTTTAATTTCCATGCGGATTCAGAAAACCAAAGCTTAACCGAGACGAAAAATTTCAAAATTAAAACAATAAACTAATTACAAAATAAAATAAATTAACTAAAAACAAATTCATAAATTTGTTAACAATAATTTCCATTGATTGACATTTGTTCATTTCATGAAATCAATGTTTAAGCGAAAGCCGATATAAAAAAAATTTTCTTGCACAGAAAATACACAAACATCTCAAAGATCTCTGACAACGATAGTACACAAACAGCGTTGCCAGAATGATGATTTTATCATATTTTTGATGATTTTTAAACTAAAATATGATTTGATGATTTTCTTTCCCAAAAGATGATTTTTTTCTCCCAAATGATGATTTTTTTAACTTGCTTGAATAGAATTTAAATAAGTATTAAAAATCTTGCGTTTTTTAATTATTTGAATAAATTAATATAATTGTCCATAGTTTTTAACATAAAAGTTTATGGTAATGCATTGTGCCTTACACTGAATTAGCTATGTAAACTTTCTCTGACTAAAGTATTTTGAATTTTGGAATATATTTATTTATCCTGCGAATTTGGCTAGTTCTTGTAAAGTAAACACTTTTCCGTTTTAGCGACTTTTAAGTATAATGCAGAGTACACACTATCGAACTTTTCAAAACTTCATCAGCTTTGAATGACAGTGACAAAACTATCATTAATGTTGGGTGCTAAATACGTCATTCAGGAAAAAAATTTACTGGAAACATGGAAAGTACGAAAATTGAACGCAATTCATTGAAAATAATTTATTTTTATTTTTTCATAATATTTAACAACTCCTAGAATGCTTTTGTGTTAACATAATGCATTACACACCCTAATCTTGTTGTATACGAAAGACCAACGTTCAATTTTATAGCATCATATAAATTCTTTTCAAAAATAATTTTCCGCGCTTATGCGAAAATTTGAGCAAACTGTCATTCATGTTCGGTAGTGTGTACTCTGGTTAACTATTTTTCGGGATTTTCTTTATTTTTCATTGATTTCTTTAGTTTTTGGCTGCCTCCAAAATATCAAATCACATTGTAATGTTGCGGTTTTAGTATATCGAACCACAGCAACAAAAACATTTCTTTTACTTTACAAAAACTTAACATATTTTATACATAGGTTTTTGGACAATACCATTTTATAAAATTAGACTTTTTCGAGATTAAGGAATTTTGTCTATCCTTAAAGTTTTTGGGAAACTCGTGAAAACATAGAGGTTAAAATATATTTGTTGCAATTTTTGGTGATTTAAAAAAAAGGTTTACCGAAAATATCCCAAAATTACATATTGGTTTTAGTGATATCGAACCAATTCAAAGCTTTTTTCTGATGTTAACATGGTTTAGCGAATTTTCAATATTTACTTGAGTTGCGTTTTTCGAGTTTTTTTAGCTTCTTTATAATTTTGGAAATTTGTTCGTGAAATCGACCATTTTCGAGGTGGAAGTGATTCTGCCGCATTTATATACATTCTTGCAGTCATGTTGATTTTTAATAAACAAATTTTTTTGGGGATTGCTCCCGAAATTAATTCTTTTCCACAATTTTTAACAATTACATAAAATTTTTAAAAATATTAGAATCTTATTAACTCCTATAGATAGAAAAGTAAATGTAAGGATATCATACCAACTTATAAGAATGCTTTTTTGTTTTAGTTTCATATAAAAGTTTTATTGTTCAGCTTCGATTTGAATATTTTAGAATAAAATATTGCTGATGATTTTTTATATTAAAATATGCTGATTTTCTTCGAAAATCTTCTGGCAACGCTGTACACAAACATTAAAAAAATAGTAATAAAAATAAAAACATGAGAGGGGAGATGGCTTTTTACAAACAAAAACACACACGAATGTTTACAGAATCAGGCCAGTTCATAAAAGCACAGGGCCTATGCAACTAGCTAGATGTTCCCATACATACATAAGAATATTCACACACGCACGCTGGGGCCACCCAGTAAATAATGATTGTGTCAAATTTCCATTTGGGAAATAAATTAAAACCATTAAAGTTTTTCATTAATTTGTTTTGTATGTATGTATAGAAATTAAAAAATAAAAACTGAATGTAAAAGGGGAAGTGAATAAAGAATTTATGGGAACAAATATTTTTTTTAAGAATTTATTTAAGACGCGTATGGAGCAGATTAATTTCTTTTTTCATAAAAATTCATTAATAAAAATTCACAATAAAATATTAACGGCAAGTATGTATGGAAATGTAATCCAAAATGTTTTTCATTCGAATCGATTTTTTCTGAACAAACTTAACCTCATTTAGGAGTCGCTGTTGTAAAACGTCAAGTTTTTAGCAAATACATACATAGTTTTGTACAAGCTTTCAGGATGCATAAGTTATATAACAAAGGAGAATAATGCAATTGTTGAAGGATTTTACTGTAATTTGGGTAATATTGACAGGTGGAGCTTCCGAGACCACCCACAACTTTTCACAATGACTAACAGGGGAGCCAGTGGTATATCCTTGAGACAGTCCAAGCATAGCTGCCAGAAATTAAGATTTTTTTACGATATGACAAAAAACCATATGACATACTGTGTTGTCATATCGTAAATAGCTTACGTAAATAAATAGCATATCGTAAATAGCTTACGATATGACAACACATTAATATAGTTTTTTGTCATATCGTAAAATATCGTCATTTCTAGTAGCTATGAGTTCAAGTTCTGCAGGCCTAGATGTCTAAGGCTGTGTTCCTTCACAGCTGGGCGATGCAGAGATGTTGAACTGACTCTTCATCTTCTCCGTCGAAACAGCTCCTCCAGTGACCATTATGGAGAAAGCATAAATATTCCTACTTATGTTCGATCGTAAAGTGCACCGTAATGATTCCAACCAGGAGTGCCATCAACATTCTTCCAACTTTTATGAGTTGCTTGCTACTAAATTGGTAATTGCGGATCACTTTAGTGCCGCATTCCTTGGCGCCCACTCTTTAATATCATTTGACAGATCTACAAAGGGAATATCAATACCTGTTGACGCCACTGCCTATTTGTTATTGTGAATCATGGAATTATTCGTAACTATGCTTTTTATTTGTCGTCTCTTTTATATGTTTATATTAATTTTATGAAATTTATTTGACATATTGTCATAATTTTATTTTAAATTAAATTTATTTGCTGGAGTTTAAGCAATTGTCTATATGCAGCATTTCGTTGGTGCTTTACCAACTCATCAGTAGACTTCACACACAATTTTAAACAGTTACAAACCCTTTATCTTATGTACAAACTTTTAAAAACCATTTGAGAATTTACAAATAACTTCATAAATGATTTTCAAAAAATAAGCATAGTAGGCTTTGAAGGGTTTGTAACTGTTTAAAATTGTGTTTGAAGTCTACTGATGAGTTGGTAAAGCACCAACGAAATGCTGCATATAGACAATTGCTTAAACTCCAGCAAATAAATTTAGTGCTAAGAAAACTTTATAGATATTCCACGCGGGAACTAATACTATTTTTTAGGAGCTAGCCGCCATATTTTTTTATTATATTGAAGATTAATTGTCAACCGAACTTTGTCTTGTAAAAAGCTAGCTAGGCTTCTAAACCAAAAAAGTGTGTATTTTAAATATATTAAATTTGTGTGTATTTTTCTATACAAATAAATAATTTATTTTTAGGAATTAAAACATACATTGTATAAACTAATATAATTTAAAAGTTTGCTAATCAAACACGATAAAGCGTTATACTTGGTGTTCACAATCTTATTGGAGGTTACTAGCTTGGGCAGCTTCACCCAACAACAATACCTCCTTGCGAGTTTGTTACGGCTGGGGCCGAACCTGCTGTTGCGCATTCATCAGCCTTCATACCCTGGCATCCAAACTATTTTGGTATTATGTACTTCAAGCAGAGCGAGCACACAATTCGATTTCCCCACAGTTGAATTGGGGGCCAGAATTGTGGGCAGACTATCTACAAAAATGTTTATAGCACTGGTCACTGAGACGAGCCTGTCAATTATTTTTCTGGCCTCAGCGTAAGTCTCCACATGGAATACGGTAGAGGTGTTGGGTAACCTGAGCGAGACCGAAAAGTGATCTTCGGAGAATATCCCTGATCCAGTACCAATGTCCATTTTGGACCAATTTCTGGAAATTCCGACACTAAAATCGCGGGATAGATGTAGCGATGCCAGTCCCGAAATCCCGGGGTTTTTAGGGATTGACTAAGCACGAATCCCAGGAGTTGTCAAACAAATTTAAAAAAATCCCGAAATATTTAAATTACGTTTTTTAAGTAAAATTCTTATACTAAAAGCTCGTAATTAAAAAAAAACCATTGTAACACAATTTTATGTATTTAAATACTTTATGTCAGTCAAAGGATATCCTCCATCCCCACTCACCTGATCGGTGTTGATAGACGAACTTCTCCACGTTCTCAGTGAAAGTGGACATGAAAATTCGACCGTGTTCTCTCAGGCGTCATGCACTGTTTCACTCTTAGGAAAAAACTTGATTTGGGTATAGTATCTTTAAATGGATACAATATCCCTTATGCCATGGATATTAAGTATTTATGTGATTTTCTTGGCAGGAGGCAGACTTGAAATCTCTATGTAGAATTCTTTATACAGAAAGCCTCTAGAGTTGTACTGGATGCACCTGGAGTATGAGCCGTATAATTATCATGTAGATTTATAAAATTATAATCAGACCGTTTATCACGTACGTCGCGATTGTATGGTGTCCGGGAACTCGGCAGGTTGTAGGGACTACCAAACTAAGCAATGTCCAGATGTTGGCATATCTTCTTGCTACCGGTGTAATGAGGATATGTCCACATTTGCACATTCAGGCGCCTTAATTACTCTAACACCTATTTAAATCTTCATAAGATCCTCTGCAGCAGTGGCTGCTTACAGGATGGGTTTTGGAAACTCAGTTTATTGTGTTGACAGCGATCATTCGTCGATCCTGAGTACAATATCTTATAGGCAACTATAAGGTATGCCGAACGACATCATAAACTATTAACTGAGGTTCGCAAAATATTATGTCATCTTTCCGCCTAGGGCGCTCAAGGTTATGATCCGATCTTGTGCTAGAGTGCTTTGACTAACTAAAGCTATAAATAGGTAACAAAATTTTATTTACTAAATACTTGGTCATAGCGGATATCTAATTGGACTGCTACTACTTCTTTATGGGCTCATAGCATTTTTGTTGCGTCATTTGGTCAACGGATAACTCAGTAATAAGGGGAAATGAAATTTCGATCGCTAAGGGAGCAATATGATTAAATATTTTTGTATCTAATTAATTTTCTATAATTCTAGTTCAATGAATTAACTTTTAATTTTGTAACGTCCTCTTTCACAAATTTGTATTTTACTACTCAGTATAAACTTAAAATTTTTAGTACAATACATTTAAATTAGCTTTTCTTTGTTAATTTTTTATAGTTGTTATTTTTTTTTTATTTAACATTTTACCTTATAAATTGAGTGTTTTATTAAAAAATAAAAATCACGACACTCGAAATATCCCGGGATTTGAAATTCTGAAATCCCGAATCCTGGGATTTACAAAAACCAGTCCCGTTTGGCATCCATAGATAGGGTAATTGAAAATTTTGCGGAATTCCCATAAAAATTAGGGACGTAACGATACGCCGTTTTACCGATCCGATACCGATACTTAAAAATAAATATCGCCGATACCGATTCCGATACGAATATTGAAATTGAGTTCAAGTTTAGATTAACAAAACTCAAGTGCAATTTTTTTATTATACAAAATTACAGTGTAAGAGATTATTAATATTTAAAATTGCTTCCAAAAAATCTATATTAAAAATATGCAGAAAATACAGTGCAACAGTCCAAAAAACACACGGACTTGACAGTATAGATTCGATTGTACTACCACGGGGTAGTAAAACCCTATACTTAGCTTGGCGAATTTGGTGACCAATTTCGTTTTATGGACCTCCAAAGTTTTGGAAAATCAGCGGGCCCTCAAAAAAAATGTCATCAACTTTTGGCCAACAGAAAATTCAAACTCGGTGATACCGCTTCACTTTATATGGAAATAATGTAGCTAAGAGTTCGCTTAACAGATTTTATTACCATTTTATGCCAAAAAATTATTTTTTCGTGCACCTTTTTTGAAAAATTAAGGGGAAATTTTTTTTTCACTTTTTCCAGAATAACTTACAGGGACTCGTAATTTTTTATTAACAATATTTGGCAAAGTTGTAGCTACGGTAAGGCTGAACAACTTTTGTGAACATGTCAATACAATCTGAATGTATCTGGGCATCCTAAACAGCCCAGAAAAACTAATTTCTACCTTAAAAGTTTTCGTTTTTTACGAGTTAGGCTATATTTTTATTGCATTTTTTTGCTTTATTTGTTATTGTTCCACTTCTTATGTTGCTGTTTTTAGTATTTACTATTTTTTATTGTTTGTTGCTGTTTTGCCAAATAATGGTAATGAAAAATTTGGAGTCCCTACAAGTCCCTATTTTTTAAAATTTTTTTTCAAAAAAAGTATAGGAACATATTATTTTTCTGGGCACAAAATGTTAGTGAAACACAACAAAGAAGTATGCACTTGAATATACTATTTAAAAAAAATATTTTTTAGCATAAAAAATAATGAAAAACTAAAATTTTTAAGGTAAAAAGTGGTCTGTGTGAGCTATTAGAGTGCCTAGATACGTGTAGATTGTATTGATATGTTCACAAAAGTTGTTCAGCTCTACCGTAACTATAAGTTTGCCAAATATTGTTAGTTAAAAATTACAAGTCCCTGTAAGCTATTCTGAAAAAAGTGAAAAAAATTTTTTTCCTTAATTTTGTCAACAAAAAGTTGACGAAAAAAATGTTTGCCATGAAATGTTAAAAAAAATCAACAGACTCTTAGCTACATTATTGCCATATATAGTTAAGCGGTATTATAAAGTTTGAATTAGCTGTTGGCCAAATACTGATGACACCGTTTTTTGAGGCCCCACTGATTTTCAGAAAATTTGGAGCTCCATAAAAAAAATTGGTCACTAAATTGGCCAAACTGAGTAAAAAGTTTTACTACCCCATTGTAGGACAATCGAACCTGTACTGTCCAGTTCTTGTGTTTTTCCAAAAGTCTTTATTTGTCGCATAGTTCCTTTATAATTTTAAAAAAATTCTCGCCATACTCGCATTAAAAAAATTGTGAAAATGTGTAATTTTTTATCATTTTTTCTTGAGGAAAAATCATTATAGAACACCGAAAAAGAAATTTGTTCGAGCATCGCTTCCAATTCGGTGATTGGTAATCGAAAAACAGAACTTCTTGCAATGGCAAGGATATGTAAAACTAATTAGAAATGATCCAAATTTGCAATACTTCCGGATCCCGAATTCTACATTTTCATGACTTCTTTGGAGTGTCTTTTTTTACTGGAATAAGATTTAAAAAACAACGAATTTAATTTGAGTTCATGGTAAAATTAAAAAAAATAAATAATTTTTTTTACAAAATAATAGTATAAAATATTATTAATTTTTTAAAATTGATATTGATAAGATTTAAAAAATAACGAAATGAGTTTAGTTCATGGTAAAATTAACAAAAAATAAATAATTTGTCAGAAAAAAACTCTGAAAAAATTTGTTAAAGTATCGTCGTATCGACAGTAAAATATCGCCGATAGAAAATTTGTTGTAGAAAGTACTCTACTAGTTGTCAAAAAACGTTTAAAGAGTTTAAAGAGGGGTGGCATTATCAGTGCACCTACGCTAAAAAAATAAATAAATTTAAGTAAATTTAACTTAACTTGAAGAAATTCTGAAATGTCAAAATCCGCAAAGATGGGCAGACGGTGATGATATTCTGATAATTTCTGCACTCCACTAAGTTTGCCGTTTAAGCGAGTAAGGTCAGCAGTTCTAGTGAGTTCACCTGTTAGATACGCCTTGAACTCTACCGACATTGGGAAAGGGAAAGAAAGTGGGGATATTATACCGTTAATTAATGAACATATGTATGCATGTGTGTGTGTAGGTATCACAAATTAGGTAGAACTATAAACTGACAAAAATTTTATGACAATAAAAAAGTAATAAAAATATTGTATGTATTAAAAAAATTAGGTCCATAACATTCGGTGGTATTGGTAGTATGTAAAATATAATGGGACCTCCCAAGTTGAAGTTTTTCACAGCATTTTAGTTCTTTAATTTTGTGATACATAAAACTAAATAAGCAACAGCTGCTGCTATAGATACATACATATATATTTGCTGCATACACAGATTTCATCAAACACATTTAAAAACTGTAGTTGCTGTTGTCTTTTATTTTCAAAAGGGAGCACAATTTTGAGGGTCAACATGTGCTGCTGCTAATACTGTGGTGTAGTTTTACTAAATGAAAAAAAAATAAATAAAAATAATATCCCTGTTATGTGAAGACAAAAACATGAAGCAAAAGTAACAAAAAAAAAACTAAAAGATGGAAAAAAATAAAGCAGTAAACGAAAAGCTTTCAGGAACTGGTGATTGAAAAACAAGAATAAGAAGAACAACAAAAGCCCAAGTTCAACTAAATGAAATTTTTATTAAAAGGGGTTAAGCAATATGTATTTATAGTATGTACTTATGCACATACATACATATGTATGTATGTATGGATTTTTTTAAACTTTTTTCCCCTTCAAAATATCAAAATATTAAAAGTTGCAAGTGCATATGTATGTAAGTACATGAAATGTATATGATGTTAAGAGTAGATGCAATTTTATTTGTATGACTTTCATTTAAACCAGATTTAATTTTACATTATAACGGTTTAAAAATCTTGGTTTACATTGAAATTTTGTTTCGAAAACGTGTGCCGTGACGTGCGCCTTTTTTTTAGCATAAAAACGAAATAACAACAACATGAAAAAGAAGCTTTAATTTTTTACATACGTACATACATACATCCATACATACTACACGGTTGTTTTTTCAATGAAATTTTTATTATTTCTTTTTTTTAATTTTATTTTTTTAAGTCAGTTATTTTTTTCTTATTAAGATGTTAAAGTATTCAACTACAGCAACGACCCGCATTTTAGTTTTTTTTTATGGCTTGAACAACATTATTTTAGCCAGCAAAGTCCAATACAACAGCGAAAACAAAAAAAAAAAAAAGACAACAAAAGCACATTGATGTCGACCACCTTTACGAGGCAACAACGTAAAATCTTTTCGTTAGTTCTGCTTAAAAGGCTGATGCTGATGCTTCTTTTCTGTTGCCCAACGTGTTGTGTTGCAAATAGCCAAGTCGGCAGCTTTCTTTTTTTGGCGGCGTTGATTAGAGCAAAAAAGACTGGACTTGTTTTGAAGGTAATATGGTTAAAGGTTTCCTTGAAAAGATTTCTCTGGCAGCATTACCTATTCTTCCGAAATTTAAAATGATTCCAATGCAAATGTGAATATTAATATCAATAACAGTTTCACAGCTAGTATATGAAAATTGGCATGAAGAAATTTTTGGATCCTGGTCTGCTGAAGACTACTAGCTTGAGAAATCGAGAAGGAGTTCGACAGTTACAAAATGGTTTACTGGAATATCAATATACTCTGGAAAATGGCACCAATACACGCACAGGATAATTGTAGCAGGAAATCTAAACAGTATTCTATGCTACGCTCCAACAAGCGCTCATTCTTTATTCTCTCTCTCCATTTCTCTCTCCGGATAATCCAACCGAAAATCAGAACGGTCTTTTTGCAATAAGCAGGATGTAGGGACTTACTGTAGGATATGAGGAACAAGAGGGGCATACATTTCCTAAATATGGTAAACAAAGTCATTGCATTCATATTAAACAGACAAGTATCTGACACCCTGTTTTCTGAGATCCATAGCGAAAAAGCAGCCTTTAGGGCTAAAAATTCTTGTATAGAACATATCAACAGCCTTCGAATAATTGTAGAGCAATCGGTAGAATGGAGATCTCCATCTGGAAGGCGATTAAATGTTTTTTTAAGCACAAACACAACCCACGATGCGATTTAGCTTGTCAGCGGAAAAACACCCAGGGTGTATGGCGGGAATCGAACCCACGACCTCTGGACTGATAAGATAGCATCGCTACCATTCAGCCACAGCGGCACCCAAGGGGATCCACGGAAAAGTTATACACCTTGCATAAGCCTTGTACAAGAACGCAAACTGCCGTGTTAGACATTAGGACATGCTCAGCACCCCAATCAACGTCAAAGCAGGGGTCCGACAAGGTTGCCCACTCTCTCCCCTCTTGTTCAAACTGGTAATAAACTCGATTATGTCAGGAGTCAAAGCAGCAGCCAGAGATATCACATACTGGTTGAATAATAGACTCGAATATCTGGACTACGCAGATGATATTTGCTTATTATCACACAAATTCAACGATACACAGTCCAAACTAAATGATATAGAGTTCGAAGCAGCCAAATACGGCCTAAAAATAAACATTTCTAAGCCAAAAGTCATGAGGATAAACACCGCAAACCCCTCACAGTTTACACTGCAACACATCCCGCTCGATGATGTAGACACGTTCTGCTACCTGGGCAGCATAATTAAAAAAAAAAACTGGCGGCTCGAGGGAAGATGTGGCAAATCGTATTAGGAAAGCCAGGCAAGCATACGGCTAATTAAACCCTGTCTGGAAATCGCAACACCTCTCCAGACGGTCCAAACTCAATACGAGTATTTTTAACGGTTCTGCGAAATCGGTAGTCCTGTGCAGTGAAAGCTGGAACGCAAGTCTTCATAAATAGATGCTTACGCCGGCTACTCAAAAACTTTTGGCCTAGCAAAATCAGCAACGAAAAGGTATGGGAAGAAACTGGTCAGTTACCAATTGGGATTGATATACGAATGCGAAAGTGGCCATGCTCTACACAGACCTTCAGATGACGTCACAAGAAACGCCATTGAATGAAACCAACAAGAGAGCCGAAGAATGGGACGTCCAAGCCACACTTGGCGTAGGCAAATTGAAATAGAAGCAGCAAAAGTCAACGAGTTGTGGAACGAGCTAAAAAGTGCGGCAGCAGATAAACGAAGTTGGAATGAAATTGTTTAGGCCCTGTATTCCTTATAGGATCCAAAGGAATCTATATATATATATATATATATATATATATATATATATATATATATATATATATATATATATATATATATATATATATATATATATATATATATATATATATATATATATATATATATATATATATATATATATATATATATATATATATATATATATATATGAGGAACAAGAGATGTGCTGATATTTTTAGTGATCACCACTAGAGTGTATCTAAAAGATATAAAACGTAAATTAAACCTCAGAAGAAATGGGTTTAACCTGCAAAAGCTAATATATCATGAAGTGGCTTAGCTGTTTAGATTTCCAACGGATCGACGAACAGAGCAGATCTCCATTTTTCTCCTGATAAATATTGAAGTATACTAGAAAGATTTAATGAAAGGGCTAATATCGAAATAAGATAATATGAGAAGAACATATAAGTCCTGGATATCCGATCACATATGGAGAAAATAGGAAATGATATCACCACGACATCTAAAAAACAAAAGCGACGTAAGTACTAATAGGAAAACCGAACAGTTTAGCGAAGTTTAGAGTGATCAGATAGTAATTGTTATATTTCAGAAGCTGTCAACCAATTCCATACAGTTGTCAAAATAGTCGGTAAGATTTGCCAATTCATCATGCGTTAATTCACGTCTGTAGAACGTATGGACATTTATAAAGACTATCGGCTCAGTTGTATATCTGCTTACGGAATATTAACGGGGCTGGTAACTTAGCCAGAGGTGCCCAAATATCCTGTGAAACGGGTTGATCCTGAGGCCTCTAACGAATTACGAAGGAGATCTCCGGCTATAGTCATCATAATATTAAACCTTTGAGAAATAAACAGGCCGAATTGATATATGGCAAGGATCAATAGATGGAGCTGTGGCAGAAAGGTTTGTACGAACTTTAGAATTTATACTGACAATTTTTTAGGAAGCTTTACGGAGAGTTGGTGGGAGGAGGAGAGTTAAAAGCGGGAGTACAACTCCCATTCATGGGCCGTCCCCCTATCCCCCTTTAAACAACCAACTTTCCTAATTTTATGAATTTTCGAAAATTGGAATTTATCTTTTCGGTCAGTTCTTATATTTGTATTTTTTCACAGATTAGTCTATGGTTGAATTTTTGTATTTGCCAGCAAACAACGGCAAAAAAATGCAGGGTCTTTGGCGAAAGTTGAACCCACGACGTCTGGACTAATATGCTAGGGAGTTAAAGTTATCACAATTTTGCACATTGTTACAGTGAATCGGCACAGGAAATTCACTAGATCGCGGGACATTTTCAGATAATTCCCGATTTCTCGGGAAATGAAAGTTTTAGAAAAAAAACTTTAACTGATTCTCATCAAGGTGAATTAATTTTAGTAGGCGGCAAGGCAAAAATAACAGGTATTTTTGGTGTACGATGGATGCCAAACTAGATCTTACATATAATAAAACTGTAAAAGGGGCGTATCTGTACAGGAAATATTTTTTTAAAAATGTTTATCGTAAAAGTAATCGATGTAGAACACAAAACACTAACTATTGGAATTTTAGTCTGTCTGTTCCAACACGCATCACGCGAAAACCAGTAAATGGATTTTTATGAAAGTTTGTATGGTTCGGTTTACGTTTAGGATAGTTTTTACCGCAATAAAACATCTCTTTACTAAGTTAAAATGTTACTGGAAATTAGGAAGAAGTTCTCGTTGTTTTTAACGTTGGTAGGCACTATTTATTTTGTATAACGGGAGCTTTACACAATATGTAAATAACTTTATGTAATTGTATTCAACGGACAGCTTGTATTCATAAAATTAACTTTAAGTACGCGAAGCGGCAAGCACCTCTAGCATAAAATATGAATCAAAATGTCAACATATATGGAGTTTGACATCCGTCATACACCTTAAGGCGAATTTAATTCGTGCCTGCTGTCACTTTACAAAACTAGTTCGCCTTGAGACGTGCTGTAAAATTAAATACAAATTGATTTATAAATGTTATTCCTGAATAAAAATTATTCACATTTTAATAGGAACGCCGTTGTATACAACAATCGAATGGCGGCCTCATTAAAGTACAAATTCGATCATTGCTGCCAATTTCTTGAAAGTATAATGATCAAGGTACAATTTGATTTCTTTATTATAAAAACCAATTCAATACTAAAGCATGTCTTAATGTCTGTCCCTACAGCTGTCTGTTTTCAAAGTCCATCTATACACTCGTCCGTCTGTACGTTTATCATCTTGAAGTTTTTTTTAAACAAAAGTATAAATGTCTTACTTAAAAGTGTATAATATCAGGTAGAGCTGCATCAAAAACTCTTACTTATTATGTACAGGTAGGTATGAAGGTAGCCAGTGTTGTGTTATAGTAAATACATTTGGAACGTTTTGACTGTGGATGGATGGATGGATGGTTGGTTGAATGCCAGCCATGCTTTACATTTTCATGAATTGTATATTTCACAGAATGTGTGATTATTACCTTTGTATTGTTTTGTTTTTTCTTTCCGGTATAAATATTTTTTGTGTTATTATTTTGATGGTGTTGTTGTTGTTGTTGTTTTAGACAATCAAGTTCTTTTAAAGATTTTTCGTAATTTTGTGTTGTTTTCGGTCAAAAAAGATATAACGCTGAGTGTGGTCGTTTTGTGTTTTTTTTTCTTTCTTTTCGATTTAATGTCTTCATAATTTGTGTTTTTTAAGAAATAAGAAAAAAAAACCTTATAAAATGATTGCTTTATTATTAAAGTCTGTATCTGTTATAATACTCGTAAAGAAATGTTATAATTATTTATTTAGGTTTGTTTGAAGTTGTTTATTGCGAAAAAGTTTCTAATTTGTTTGCTTTAATCTCAAAGCAATAATCTTTGATAACCGGAAATTCTGGTAGGCGTGTTTTTCGTGTGCGTTTGTGTCTCTAGTATTTGTTTTTTTCCTTCTTTTAGTTCTCGGAAGTAGGGTAAAAAGGTTTTTGTTTATGTTTTTCTTTTAAGTATGCGGGCCTCTTACGAACAGAAAAAGTTAAAAAAAATATAGTATAATTCTAAGCATTGATAGCAACGTTTATTGAAATTTATAATGGGGATTAAATTTTACCAAAAGTGTTCATTCGTTCGTGTTGATTTTCATGTGTTTTATTGTGATCGGGTAAGGGTGTGTATTCATCTTTCTATGCATACGCTTTCTTTTGATCTTTTGCTAGGAATTTAAAAGAAAACACTACTCCTCCTTAAAAGGCATAAAAGTGTTTTTTTATATGTATGTATGTCGTCAAAACATAGACGCACATTAAATTGTCATTGTGATGTACAAACACTCATGTTTTGGATATTACCCAGTAAACATTTTTGTTTGTTTTTAATACAAACACACCCCACGAAGCGATTTGCTTCACTGCGGAAAACATCCGGACTGATAGCATGAAAAACATATCAAATAATATTAAATAGGACATATATTTGTATCCTTGATATGGCAATATAATGTAATACCGTTTTCTCTTTTCGTCGCTATATTCTGATATTTGCGAGAATTTTGTAAATTTGTGCTACCACTTTTTATTCCGGCTTATCGTGAATAAGAAATAAAAGTTATGTTCCCACGAAATTTTCATGGCAAATTTTTGTTCCCTTTCATTAGTGCTATCAGTGCTAAGTGAATGTTAAAAGCAAAGAAACTTGTAATTGTTTCGGAAGAAAACATAAACGAAAAAAGGATAATCGCTCACATTGGGATTAGTTTTGGTTTATTAATATCTAATTAATTTATTAAGTATACCACTTTGCATCCAAGAAAATCCTGGTTAAGCCCGGAGCGAAGTCAGCACTTTGTATCATGTAGGCGAATTTCCAATGTATTTGAAGGTTGACAATATAACGCCGATCGCAAAAGAGGTAGGGATAGAGACCCTGAGAATGGCCGCCCAATCGCAATTTGGGGTGCACATTCCAAAGTGATGGAAAGTGTTGGAAACTTTGTAGACCAACTACACAGAATATAGAGATCTGCTTGTATTTGGATTACAGGTTGTTTACGTAATAGTTTTCAGTGGCTCTGAATGCTATATTAAACTTAATTCCGTTTGACCTACATGTATTGGATGTAGAGCGGCAAGACTGGATGCATATGGGTGGTGTATATCAACAACTTATGGTCATGCCAGGAACCCGGATCAATTACCACCTGCACTGGGGAAACCTTCCAATTATATTGCACCTCTTCTGGACTTGGTAGGTAATATAAAAAGAGACTACCACATCAGAGTGAATACTGATGGATCAAGAATGCTCTGCGGTATTGGCTGTAGTTTTTTCGGATGTTCGTGGGAGCAGAGTGTCTTTTTCCCAAGATCATCCGGGCAGGGTGCTGATTGACAGGAGGGTCCAAGGGAAAATCGGCATTTTTATCGACAGCCAGGCGGCACTTCTGTCCCTAAGGTCGCTTACCATTTTTGCTACTCTTGTTAGCCAGTGCAAGCATGTGTTATCCAGGTTAGGTGGTCAGACAGAAGTTACTGTTATCTGGGTTCACGCATATAGTAACTTCCCTGGCATCGAACAAGCTGGATAGGCTGGCCTGAGTTGGCTCTGCATTGCATACTTCCATTGCCGAATCGGTAGCCATGCCGTTTGGCACTTTTAGAAACAATTGACTCTATTATGAATGGCGTCGTCAACGTCACATGCAGACGACACCAAAAATTGTCCTGTGTACTCTTTGTTGGCAACAATTGACTAATACATATTAACATGCTGTATTAATTTATGAAGCTTTAGAGAATAGTAAGAGATTGTCGATAACATTCACTAGTTGTCGACAACAAGTGACAGTTTTTGCCGTGTTGATGTAACGTCAACGATGCCATTCATAATAGGGGGAATATGTGCAACACTATCTTCAAAAAGCTGAAGCAATATGGCGCAAGCTAAGTACCTGTAAGGTAGGGACAGTTAGCGATCGGCAGACAAGCTAGTAGGATAGTCCTTTCTTACAATGCGTTCTGCCGTAGTTGTCGTTTATAGAAATGGCTTTGCATCTTTTGAGACAGAAATTTTTTGGCAATCATATAATAGACGATCTATCATGGATTGGTCTAAATGACCTGATTAGATATCTCAATGCGACGGTACGGCTCTAGTACCGACTACCGTATCCTAGAACTTGGATACGGACATATGTACATATGTTGACACTGACTAGTGGAGCGGTCTGTCCAAACGTTAGCCAACCATGGTGAACTTCCATCTTGTATTTTTTTTATATTTTGACCAGCACTAAGTGCATGTCCCTACTCATGCAATGTATTGTACGGTAACTAGGAAAATTGGTTATGGGAAGGAGGATAGAGGTAGTAGTGTTTGTGAGCATTCGATTTGAACTTTCCCACATTGAAAGTGACAGGAAAGACCACTGCAGGAAGTTTATTCCACATATGAACTGTTGGGCCGAAGAACGAATTCGATCACAAATTAATGTGCTCTTAATGAGGAACGTGTTATCGATCTTAAATGGATGTATTCCTGTCCTGAAGAATGTGTTGTTCGCAGAAAAAAGGGTTTCTCGGAAACTAGTTCCCTGATGTCATTACAACACAATCCATTGTAGTAACGATAAAACAGCGAAACATACCCCACATTGCGCTGATGCTCCAACGAGTCAATATAGTTGGCTATCCTACTGTCACCGATGAGTTTCTTCGTCCCCACTTAAAAGCAGTCGATAAACTTCAAAATATACTTTGAAGCACCGGCCCCATACATGAGAGGTGTATTCCATATTCGGTCGGATTTTGGCGGTATAAATATTAAGGAGATCAGGGGCCCATTTCTCAAGACTACAAGTTACAAATCTAGAAGTAAAATACCCCCAAAACAACAATAAATTTTGTAAAAGTGTTGTTGTTTTGATCAATGCAGGGGTACTGCAACCTTCCAGCTGTTCCTTCGCAGTTGACAGCAGCATTTTTTGTTGTTATTCATTTAGCAATAGACCAAGTGTGCTGGAGATTGGTACTATGAGACAAATCATGATATTGTAACTATCTCTGAATGTACCATGAAATAGACTGTGAAAGAGCCAATGTTGTATGGCTGCGCACAGGCGTATGACCGATCATGCTGCTTCATTTGTAGTTATAGATGGCATAAGAGATAAGGAATCACAAACTCTTGATGTTCTTGGCATGAAAATCCATTGAATTGCCCGATTTATTAATCGCATTTTTTAAGACTCAAAAAAATCAATCAAGAAGTGTACCGGCTTCTTAAGACAGTGTAAGAGGTTCTCCATTCCATCTGATATCCTTTATATTTATACCACCAATGTGTGTATATAAGACGAAAAATTGAATACATCTCTCAAGTATGGGCCGGTGCTTCAAAGTCTATTTTAAAGTTATTCCGCGTACAAAAAAGTGCGAAGAAGCTCACCTATGTTAGTAACGAAGGTAGCTCTATGGACTCATTGGCGCATCGTCGCGATGGGGGGTTTGTTTCTTTGCTTTATCGTTACTACAATGGAATGTGCTCTTATGAAATCAGGCAACTAGTTTCCGAGTTTATGATCGATACGCTAGTGAATCGCACTACGCATTACAGAGAAAATTCGTTCTCTAGCCGAAGAGCTCGTATGTGGAATAACTCTTTCCTGCAGATGCCTTTCCTGTCACTTTCAATGTGGGAAAGTTTAAATGGAATGTTCACAAACACTACTCATTCTATCTTCCCTCCTATAACCAATTTGCCTAATTCCGGCACAATGCATTGCAGAAGAAGGGGTCATATCCTAAGCGCGGGTCAAAAGTAAAACAAAAAAATAAAAATAGTTTAAAGAAAAATGCAACCAAACATAGAACTAATCGAACTACTTCGGGATTAGTATGTATTGGTTGATACTTGGTTTACTTTTAATGTAACCGGAAATACAACGTATCATACTAGTGCTCTTCAATATTGAAAATTTAGAAAATTCTGCCGTTCCCCCCTAATGCGCATGCACCCACAAAAATTTCAGCCGCACACATATGTACCTACATATTTACTAATTTACTTTACAAAAATCATCTATATTTTGAAAATAAAATTTTCTTAAGTCTATTTCTACACAAATAAAAAGCAGAAATTTAAAAATAAAAGTCATTTTATAGGTAAGGGGAAAAATCAAGCAAAACGCTAAAAAGCCAAACGAGAAGAAAAAAACTTAAGTCACAACAAGGCGCAACAATGTAAACAACTTTATTATTGAAGCTTTAGCTACTGTTTTGCGTTGTATGTAATTTTTTATTTATTTTTGGTCATGTCTATCACAACTCACGTACTACTTGTAGTTTGACCGCAAAAAATAAATTGTTTACTTGTTGCGGTTGTGTTGTTGTTGTTGCGAATGAATATACAATTTTTGTACCTCCTCATCCATTAACCATATCTATGGCAGACATAAAAACATGCATTTCTTATGCACTCGTATGAATGATTCAATGGAACTTTAAACATTGTCTGTCTGCTGTACTCTTGTGTCTTTTTTTGGGATTGTTTTTTATTTCTTCTTGTTTCTTACATACTACATATGCACATTGCTTTAATATAAACTAAAATCAGAAAATAACAACAACAAGAACAACATCTTTGGCATTAGTGTACTTTAAACTTAAAAAAAAAACATTAAGTTTTGACAATAGAAATGTCATTTTGACAGAGGAACGAAAACAGTTGACAGTTAAACAGATACAAAAATATTTGTAAGATGTTTTTGCGTAGAATGTCATACATACATTCATAAGTAACATGTAGCGCGGTTTTTGTCGTTCGGATTTGCTTTACCCATAAAAATGAAAACAATTTTCAAAAGCAAAGCGAAAAAAAAGATTTTTCTCGAATTTTTTTCGAATCTATTTCAATGTACTATTTGATTTACATACTTATGTATGTATTTATGTAGATAGATTCGAACTATAATGTCAGTCGGGACTATTTTTTTTCTGGAGAGTTACCGAAATCCCAAAACGGGATTCTGGAATTGAAGCAAAAGTCAATATTTTTCAATACTTCGATCGCCTGGGGCAATCTCCAATATTGGCTTAAAATTTTGTACATATGTATGTGTTTTTATAGAGTCATATTTCTGGGAGTTAAAATCGAGAATCCGAACACTTTTTGTTAAGAGGCCCACCCTAATGTACTTATGTATATGTTTACGAAGAAGCATTTTTTTGCTGTTGCTTTAAGACTCCATGGGTGGTCACTGTCGCCACTATACCGACTGCCTTACAATCAACTTTTTTCTGCAGTCATACAATACATAAGTGAAGTGCGCGGCAAGCCGGCAAATCACCAACCAAACAATCAGCTATACTATATGTAAATACATCTACACAGAGAAAACAGATCAGTTGAAAAACAGTTACAACTATTCAAATTTATCTATCTTAACTGATATTCCATTACAAGTACTGAATTGCAATAAATTCAATAATATTTCTGCTCTTTTATCTGAAATAATATACCTCTGATATATTTTCAGTTGCAATAACAAAACTTTATTATAAAAATTCGGTTGTAAATTCCAAAGTACGTCTTTGGTTCCACCAATCGAATAATGATTTAAAATAATCAATATATAGTATTAGAAGAACTTAACATAAAAAATAATTAATATTAAAAATTATAAAATTTTAAAGCCGTATGCATACCACGCAAAACATTTAAAATGAATTCAAAATGTGTATATTTTCGCAAATCAATTGGTATCCCGTTTATTGCTGAAAGGTAAGATTTTTAATTGTAATTAATTCAGTTGTTCTACATAATGATTTATTTGGTGTTTCCGCAGATGGCTGAGCAATATGTTATGGAAATAATTTTAAAGTTTTGAACCGTGAAGACGTTGCCTCTGCCATGGGAAATCGTAGCGAAGTCTTTTTTGCATTAAGAATTGGCCTGGGTAAGTTTCTGAAAGTTTTATCTCTACAGAACAGTGGTTTCTTTTAATATACATCTTTCAATACCTTTACAGTTAAACCATAACGTGCATTAAATATATGGAGTTTCTGGTTAATAAGGTACTCAGAACAGACAAAATTCGATTGGCAACAAATTCGATTACCACAATGAATCTGTTTTCTCTGTGTATGTATGTATATATGTATATACATATGTATGTATGCATGTATGTATGTATATACATATGTATATACATATGTATGTATGGATGTATATACCCAGCGAAAATTGCTTGCCAATATAAATGACATCAGAAAAAATCTGAGACTGCCAGAAAAGCAACCGAATTTTCGAAAATTCCCCCAGACATTAGCTAGAGCACACACCTCATAGTTTGCGTACATACCCAGCAGTAAGTACACATACCTTATCCTACTCCTACACACACAGAGAGAAAAACAGCCAATCTAATATCCAAAAAATATCGAAATTTAAAAATATTTAAACGCAGTTTCAAAGCGGACAAATCAGTTTATTTAAAAATAAAATTTATTTATCACTATGTTACTTGGTTCGGAAAATATGACCTTTTAAGCGTTGAGAAAAAATTAGGTTGTAATTCATTATTGATTTTTATATCAAATTTGTTGGCATATTGAATCGCTAATGATAGACGTTTTCGGACAAAGTAACCTTTTTTTTGATAAAGTGTTATATCAGCTATTTTAAACTGTTTTACTTTATATATTTGCTATTTCAGTTAAGGTTTACAAGCGTAAATATAACAACAAAAAAAATTTTGTTTCAATTTTCTAAATCTTTTTAGAGATAGAAAAAAAGTATGAACGAGAGTCCATGAAAATTTAGTGGAATCTTAATGTAGATATTATAGAGTAATATTGTTCGCAAAATTAGGTGCGGAGACTTGCGTATGCGACTTTTACATCAGTTTCTCTAAATATACACCTTTTTAAAATTTGCCTACTTGTTTGTACTTTCTATATGATTATGTTGTAATTTGCTTCGGAAACGTTATTAAATTAAAATACCAATGAAGTAGTCGTTTTCAATTTTAAGACAAATGTTTAATACATTTTTAAACTTGAATGCACTTTGAATTTTATTGTTTAAAAGCATTTTGAATTCTTAAAATTGATCGTATATAGCATAGGGAAAAATGAAACAATATCAGATATTCCCCCTTATTCCGTAACTATTTGTCGACGTCACGTCAAGACAATACCAAAAAAATTGGCACATTTCTAGTCATCATCGACAACAATTTACTATTACTGATAGCCACTTACTATTCTCTAAGGCATAGAAAATGGGAAGAGGCTGTTATTAGTAGTAAATTTTTTTTAACAGCGAGTAGACAAGTGCCAATTTTTTGGTATTGTCTTGACGTGACGTCGACAGATACTTACGGAATAATGGGGATTATTTGTAAAATTTTGTTAAAATAAACAAATTGCACAAAACGCCAATAGCAATATATCATCATCCGATGACGACATGCTTGCAAACGAACGCTGTGAAGTCACAATACAAATGGTTATTGATGAGTTTATTTGTACGTCTCCGTTGAAGTAACACGCACAACGCACTCACACATATGCAACGGTTAATGTGTTTATTTGATCGTATCCAGGGCATTTAACAAGATTTTGTGAAAATCGAGTGGGGAGCTAGGTTTTGTTGTTATAGGCAACTTAATTAAAAAAAAGATTTAGTCCAAAATCTCTTTTGTTTATTTCAGGTATAAGTGCAGTATCGGAGAAGTTCCTCAGAATTCGTACAGAGTTTCCTCTCGGATATTTCAGCAAATTTTCAAGAACTTCTTCAGATAAAGAGGTCCGCTTTATTGTCAACCACTCATATGACTTTCTGACCGACTTTGGATACGAATTTGGCATACTGTGCACACTATCTGACTGAAATCGGCACAAATGTTGCCTGGGCACATACATACAGGTGCGGATCCAGGGAGGGGAAAATAATATTTGCCCTTTTAGAACTACTAATATATATCTCATTTCTTTTGTATCGATAGAACGACGAGACACACCCCACATTGCCGCTATGCTTCTGTGAGTCAGTAGAGATGGCTACCCTACTGTCACCGATAAGCTTCTTCGTGCTCTTCTGTACACGGTCGAATAACTTCAAAATATAATTCGATGCCCCGACACATATATGCGCGTTGTCTTCCAGTTTCGTTCCGATATAGGTCGCACAAGTAGTAGGGAGATTTGTTCAAGATTAACGCCACTACCTGCCATTACGGCCTTACGGTGGTCTTAACACCGAGTGAAGTTGAGTGTTCACCACCAACTCCAAGTTTTCCCTAAAGTCAAACCTCTGAGATTTGCACAAACAACTTGTTAAAGTGTTTTAGCCATCTAACCTCATATTACATCAGCAGCTAACGCGATGCAGGCGAGCTCGCAGCCGAGCTCAACCAAGGAATAACCAGCAAGCTAGAAGTCTACCACAAAGGCAGATGACAGATATGTATACTGGCTTTCCCCAACACCCGACCACAAGACACCACCGATGCAGTCACTGTTGGTTTAGTAACAGCACAAAGAGACTCTCCATTGTTTGTCCGAAGTCAAACCAGGCATTAGCACTGGTCGAGCATCAGTCATTAAACCAACACCACGTGGACTCCCAAGGGCGACCTTAACAAACAAACAGTCACATAATTTTCCTTCATTTTGAGGGTAACAGAGTATATGTTTCGTGAACATCAGCCAAAATGGTGTCGCAAATGGCGAGCATCATCTGTTTAACCCTCTAGAGGGCAGGTCATCTGTGGGGCTACTGGTTCCCGTGGTACCAGTGCTAGGTTACTGGTCAAACGTCGACAGAAAGCCCCTAGAGATTAATTTTCTATCGACTTTGGTCTTAGGCGAGAGCCTAGGTGCCTGTCTACCTTCTTCAAGACTTGCATAGGTTACCCTACTTGCTTTAAAAACGTATGTGCACGCCCGTTTTCACAAACATGTGTATACAAAAAGTGCTTAAGAGGGATGCCAATGGACATGTTAGCGTAGAAGAGCACTTCTTTAAGTCCAGTGCTGGAATACCATCCGGCCTAGGAGACTTATTTTTGTCAAGATCCGCTAAAACTTTTTTTAATGCACGCGCTTGAAAGAATATTTCTGACATAGTTACAGATACTCTTTCAAACGCGATCAGTGCTTGATTGTTTTCGGGCAGTTGAGAATTGCTTGCAAATAATTCAGCCAGACTGCTTTATCAAGCGGGGTCTGTGAATATTTGAACATTCTTTACGACTCGGAATTGAGAAACTACCATTATCTGTTACATTTTCAACGAATGACCAAAATCTCTTGCTAACCCGAGGGGCAGCAAAAGCTTTAGCACGAATATGATTCTCTGGCACAAGAAGATCTCGCCGTCTTCGCTGAGAATTGGTATCTGCGTTTTTGTTACTACGCTAGATACTGAATACTCTCTCTCTCTCTCTCTCTCTGGATCTAACTGCATTTTTGCATGACTGATTAAACCAAGACTTCGTTCTGGGTTTAGTCGGAATTCGTTTGATGCAATGAACGTTTTCGTTCCTAGAAAAAGGGTGTTTACGAACATTTCTGCCATGCCATTGATCCCAACGATACTTTTCGCAGATATATTTTAAATTTTTCGTAGCTGTGCGTGCAACGTTACGAAGTTCTGAGAACGTAAAGGAGGCAAAAATGATCAGAGTTACCAAGAGTTACATACATACATTAACGCTCACTTAATACTTGTCAGTTCTTGAAGTGAAAAAGGTCGAGAGCAAGGCAGATTAAACAAGGTAGCCTCACTTCTACAACAAAAGCATTTGCATTTGCTAACTGTCAAATATAACTGCAAAATCGGAAAACCACAACAAAGTTGCTTTAACAATTATAAGCAATTACTTTTCTTTACATTATTATAGAAAACACAATTCTAGAGAAAGTTCCAACATTTTGGATCGATCTAATAAATAAAACTTAAAATATGTGGCTTTGAAAATGAAAAGAACACTAAACAAACCATAAAAGTTCCATTAAGTGGCTGATATCTTATGTCATAACTTTATTATTGCTGATCGGTTTCTTGTGATTTTTGGCATTTTGGAGAGATAAAGCTCCGCAAAATTTGAGAAAAAAAATTTAGGAAAGGGGTGGAAATTAGAATCGGAGCGTTTTATAAAATATTGGGCGACCCTAACAAACATACACAAGTAAATATGTAGGTACGAGCCAAGGCATTACCACCTAGTGATAAAACCAGCAAATAATTTTCTCTCTTTTAACAATAATTTTCTTTTACATTTTCATCAACAACTCCTCATTTACAATTTTACAACATACATTTAACGATGTTTGTACTTATGCGAATGTATGTATGTATGTATGTATGCATGAAAACATGCTCCAAGGTTTTAAGTTTGTTGTTTTTAGTAACGAATGAAAAAAAAATATCTCAATAGTGATGTTATGCTTTAGGGTTGGCGCGGTTACCAACATGACTGGATCACACTGTTGTAGTTTTTAGCGTTTTTTGTTTGTTTTTGCTTTACATCATCATCATCATGATCTTAATGGCAGTTATTGTTGTTGTAGTAGTTAAGATGCTTTGAATGGCTTATAACGTATACCAGCCATAAAAAATAACAACAGAAAAATAACTATTGTATTATAGTATCTCAGTTCTGTGGCCGACTGTCTGTCTATCTGTCTCACTGACTGTGTGTGTTCGTTTAGCGTTTTAATGTCTTCATTATTTTGGATTTACGTTTATGTGTTTTTATTTCATCTTTCCTTTCTCTGCTTGTGATTGTTGTTGTTATTTTCTGTTGCTGTTTGGCTTTGTATGGTTCTTTTAAACGTAAAAATGCATGTAACAGCAGAAACAGCAAAATGAAAACAAAAACGCCAACAACAAAAACGAAAATAAGAGCCACGATCATCATCAGCAATTGAGTGGTATATGTACGTAAACGTAATACGAGTGATAGTAGTTGTGGCAGTAGATTTTAGGTGGAGGCGATAAATTTACACCCAAAAAATTTAACGCATGTTTCATATTTTTTAGTATGGGATTGTTCACATATTACGTAACGCTCTTAGGGGAAGGGGTTGCCAATTTGCTACGAATTAAAGAATTTACATATGTATATTAAAAACTTGTTCAAAATCGTTGCGAAGTGGGCCTGCGAAACTAGCGTTACGTAATATGTGAATAGGCTCTATTTGCATATTTTAAGCCAATTATTTATATAGCTCTCTTAGGGGGGGGGGGGGGGGGTTATGTGTGGAGTGGGCAGGAGTAGGGTTAAACATTTGTTATGTAGTTGAGAGTTTATAGAGAAATTCTGTAAGAGGCGTTATGTAGGGGATTTAAAATATGGTGTTATGTAATATGTGAACAATTCCTTTCAAATTTATTTCAATATATTTTCCCCTCATGCATGTTCTAGCACAAGTGAGGATGGCGTAGACTTCCGCTTGGAAAATCGTAGGTTATTTACCCATGGGAATGGCCCTTTAGAACTTAGGGCCGTATATCACTGACCCGTGTTTCCATTTTACTGTTCGGAGCCGTCAATGAATCAGATCTGGTCAGCGTCTTCGTATCATCTCGTGTGGTTCAGCCATTGACTCCTTTCAATAATTAGAATGTCAAAGTTCAAGGGTAATGTGTGTTGTATTTGACCACTCATCCTAATATCACGCTTAAATCGAGCTAAGACAAAGTTGAGTTTGTTGAGCGCGGTCATGTTCATCCGTTAATAAATATGTATGTGCCTGATATGTGGCTGACTGGTAGCGATGCTCGCCTGTCAGTCCAGAGGTCGTGGGTGTGAACTCCGCCATTGACTACGGGCGTTTTCCGCAGACAACCCAAAATCGCTTCTCGGGTTGTGTTTGTTATTTAATACAAATAAACCAATGCTTGATTGGAAGGAACCGAGTTCTTAAGACTGTAAACTGGCCTCCTGTAAAATTTTTAAAATGACTTAAGCCTTGTAACCACAGATATATGTATGGGCCGTTCACAAACTGTACTAGTATTCCTATGTGCCCCGCCAAATCTTCGGATTTTATAGTGAAATGGATATGTCTTGTAACGAAGTGCACTCCTACGGCCCTCCTCCTTCGCTATAATGTACAGAATGGCACCCAGGGCATTTGTAGAATAGGTTTTTATTGCTCTGGTGATCCAAATATATACTAGGCGTTCGCCAAGAATTATAAAATACAAGATTACGACGTTCTGTGCATGCAAATTGAAATTTTCTGCGCATGTGTCACCATCCAATTAAATTTTTATTATATTTTTAATTATTTACTTAATTAAAAACAAAATTTCCATTAATGAAAAAAATTCTTTTTTCAATTTTTGCAATTCCAATAATTGGTATCATCATTTTAGTGATAGATACAAAATTAAACAACTTTTTGATTGTTGGAATTGTTTTGGTAATTAAAACCATTTTTCAATTTTTTCTGTGTAATTGACCCCTTAAGGTCTGGTAAAAGGTATAATTATAGTATTTTCCAGGTTAATAGACAACACCCAATCTTTGCGAAATTTGTCAGTTAAGGTTCCATTACTCATACGTAACGTTGATGTAGTTGCATGTTGCTAGTCGTTTCTGTCTCATAGCTTTTCAATGTGACAGAAACGATCAGCAACATGCAACTACATCAACGTTACGTATGAGTAATGGAGCCTTAAATCTTGTTTATTGCATCCTTTCCGGTATGGTTCCATTCTCCCACCTTACCACAGGTATGATTGTTGCAGGTTTTTGGGTTGTTCAAGCAGTCCAGCGATGACCAACCACCACAGCAGAGGCGATAGAACGCTATCTTGCAAGGCAAATTCATAGCAGGTAGAATCGCCTTAATTCGCTTTAGAAAATACCTGGTTTCTTTGTCAAAAAATGTACTGAAAAATAGTCAACAAAGCATTTGACAAAATAGCCAGATCAAAAATACAAGCGGAGAAAATGAGCAAAAAATAAACAGCTGATCTGTATAGTCCACCTGTTATGAATTCGCCTTGGCTACCTTGTGGATATCTTCTGTTGCACTTATGATCCTAGATGCCCCACATGGGTTTGATACCTTTTCTATGAAGAGCATTACCGAGCGCATTGTACGATATATTGTTGAAAGCTCCCTCAATGTATATTAAAGGGCATAGGAATATTTGGTTATCGCCTATAGCATTTTGTATGACATTGGTTAAATAGTGTATATCTGTTATCGTGTATGAATGCACTGTGGGGTAGTTTTTCCAAATGTAATTATCCAGAAGTTTCTCCATAGTTTTCAAGAACTGATTGGTCTAAATGATTTAGATAGATGAACGGATATACCGCCAGTCTTTGGTATGAAGACGACTTCAACCCCACGCCAAGTCTTCGGTATATAACATGCCAATAGGTTTGATTTGAAAACCCTGGACAAGTGTGAAACAACTGTAGCACAATCTTATTTCTTCTGCACAAAAGATCCTTTGGGTCGCGATGCTCGAACATGGCAGAGCTAACAGGTACATCCATTTCTACAACAATAGAAAATGTTGTTGTAGAAACAACTCTTGTAATTGTCAAAAAACGTTGACAGACGGGTGGAATTATGAAAGCAGTTAGCTCTTTAAGGAAATGTCAAATACCGTAAAGAAGGGAATCTCTATATTTGAGTTTGACTGTTTGAAGGCGGCAACAATTTTATCACATTGCACTAAGTTTGACGTTTAATCGAGGAGGGAATAGCATCTCTTCTGTTCTAGTGAGTTCACCTATTAGATACGCCTCGACTTCGAATTTCATTTCGCTTTCTCAAAATATAGCAGGAAGTCGAACTTAATTTCGAATTTTTAAGCTTTTGTTATATATACATAGAATTAGTTTTATTTATTTTTTAAGGCTGGTACGGAGTTCTTACGGAAATTCACGTTCCCCTTATGAACTGTGTGTAAAAAACTTACGGAAATTGAGGTTGGTAAATTTCTTACAAGCAATTTCTGTTTGCTAGTACGGAGTTCCATAAGAAAAGTACACGGAAAATTTTACATCTATTATCTATTAGAGGGACGTCACAGCTATAAAAGGATACTTCTTCCGTCGACTGAAACAAAAATTAATGTTCCTACAATTGTTTGGTCACGAAATTTTGGACATTTATTATTTTTCGCAAGTTGTAATTAGTTTTTAGTGTTTTTGTGTGTTGTAAATTAAAAAATAAAGCAATTTGTATGTATGCAAACATAAAGGACACACGATTATTTTTAAAAATGTAAATTTCCGTATGAAATCCATGCCAGCCTTTAAGCAAAACTTTTTTCCATACATATTTTAAAGCTCAGAATTTCTAATTTGGTTACGAAGTTTGTCAAAAGGGGAATATTATGATTTAATTCTACACAAATGGAAGTAGAAAACAAGAAAACTTGAAACATAGAAAGCAATTTTTAGAGTGTTTTTTTTCTCAATCTGGACAACTGCATTTTTCTTCGAGTGTACAACATTGAACTCGAACATTCTACCAGCTTTTAGGCCACTAAAGATTATAGTTTAACTCTATACAGCAGCTCATGAAGTTTTTTCTTCTTTCTGTAATATTTTTGGCAAGCCATCAATTGATTGCCATTATGGATTGATCTAAAATGCACTCACTATTAGCTTTGTTTTCTTTCCCATTTTTTTCTTTTGGGGAGTGGGGTCTTTAAAGAAAAAAAAAAAACAACTGTGATTGCTGGTTTATTATATGTACTCTTTTTTTGTTTTGTTTGTTTCTTACAACGTTATGCAAGTTGTTGTTATTGGGAATTTGTTGGTGGTATTTTTTGTTTTTGTGTTATGCTTTTGGTTGTATGTAGTAAGTTGCCAGAGAGGAAAAACAAAGCAAAAATAAAGACAAAACAAAAATAATAATAAAAACTGTTATAAAAAAGCTGTCAAACCGCAAACGATTTATTTTAATGACTCAATTAAATGTAAAAAAACCAACGAAAAAACGCAAATAACATTGTTTTCATTCTTTTTTTTTAGTTTATACTTAGGTATGCATATCTATTTATGGGTGGTCGATTTTATTTGTATATTTAGGTATTTAATTTAAAGAAAACTGTTATTTATTTAACTCAATTTATTTTTAAATGTGCGCCTTAGTAAAATTTAACGAAGGTTTTGTTTCTGCTTTACTGAAACTTAAGAGATCAATTACATTAAGTTTATATTATTTATGTAATAAGCCGATTTCGGAAAAAAGTATTCGATACCCGGATTGTGAAAAATATCGATTTGACAGCTCTATAAATACATAACAAAATAAATACAAGAGGTAACATAAGTTTTCATATATGTACATACATATATAACACAATTTCCTTACAAGTGCAGAGTAGAGGGCTGCAAAGTGTACTCAAATGTATTCGTAGAATGTACTCGTATGAATTTCGTGTGTGCTTAGATGTATGTTCTTATGTATATACCTATGTATACATGCATGTATATGTGTGTACATACATAGCCACGATCAAATTATATATATATATATATATATATATATATATATATATATATATATATATATATATATATATATATATATATATATATATATATATATATATATAATACATATATATACATATATATACATATATATATATATATATATATATATATATATATATATATATATATATATATATATATATATATATATATATATATATATATATATATATATATATATATATATATATATATATATATATATATATATATATATATATATATATATATATATATATATATATATATATATATATATATATATATATATATGTATATATATATATATATATATATATATATATATATATATATATATATATATATATATATATATATATATATATATATATATATATACATACATATATATATATACATATATATATACACATATATACAAAAAAACATACATGCATACACAGACAAACATACATACGAGTACTTTCGAGTATATTCGTGCATCCCAGAGATCCAGGGAAAGTAATTTTAATGAAAAATAAAGCTAAGTGGTCCAAGAACAACGACATTATACAGCCGATTTTGACAAAACTTATACCATGATCCAATAAGTAGGTCAATGCAACTCGACAGCTGTTTTTTGTTTACCATCGTAAAGATGTCAGATTTCATAAAAAAACAAACAAAATTTTTTATATATGTAGACATCTTCAAGATTATGGCATTTTTGTTGTAGAGATGCATAGACCTAGTTATTGGTTCATGGCTTATACCATTTTAAAGATATTTATTGGCAGATGTGCACAATCTATATTTTGTGAAAATCGGTTCAGAATTCTTCTCAGATCACTTTTGATTATTAAAAGCTGATTTATCACTTCGGCGATTGAAAAAATAATTCACATACATATGATTCATTCATATGATCAAATAATGATTTCTTGAAAATACAGGAACAAAATCTAAAGAAACCGCAAAAATATTATAATGATTTTTTAACATCATTTTGAAATCACATTTTGACAAGGTTCACACAGGGCAATTTTTGTTGCGCAACTTTTGATTCAGCTGGGAGAAAGACGGAGAAAAAATGTGTTGCTTTCTGTGTCTTTCTCGCGACTGAATTAAAAGTTGCGCAACTGAAATTGGAATCGAGCTTTTGAAAGCGACTTAAGCAGTTAAGGCTTGTGACCACAGATACATTTCATCATAACTCAAGAACGGTTAGTTCGATTATAATAAGTAAAGCAGCAAGATGCGGAACAGTGGCCAGCAGTGAGTATTGAAAAAGTGAATAGAGTTGAATCATAATTCATAATTTCTTGTACTTATACGTATTCATATTTATTGCGATGTGGTACTAATAATTAATACTCATACTTAACAAGATTTATGACGTTGTTGATTTCGACTCCCCTTAACTCAATGTGAACAGACGATTGAAAATAATAAGAATGATTCGTGAATGAACATTAAAATAATCATTATGAGGTTGTGTGTATGCTCTGTTACGTGTTTGTATGTTGTGTGTTTGCTATGATCAGTTGAGTGGGTAGAATCAGTTGTAAGTATTATGATTATTGTGAGTATTTTATAAATCAAACTGAGTTGATTTGTGAATCAAGCAGATGGTATGAGTACGATGACTACTTAGTCTGCGTTCATACGATGCATGCGTTATTGACAAGATTCTCACTTTTTCTTCTTTGAACTTTCATTGGCGTTCACACAATGCATGTCTTGTTGACGACGTGTTTTTTAAGTACATTAGTTATGTGCATGCTTGTGTGCGATTTTGAGTTTACGAATAAGAAAGTAAAACGCACTGACAGTACATGAAACTGAGTACTCGTTTCTTTCCCCCTCGTCTCTCTCGCCTATTAGGTAGCAATCATGTCATTAAGACATGCATCGTATGTACGCAGCCTTATACTTATAAATCAACGTTATTGTAAGTATGAGTACATCAGAGTAGTTAAATTTGAATGATGTCTACTCACTTGTATTTTAAACTTCATAAGTCTATGTCTATACGAATCAACTTTTGCTGCGCAACTTTTGAGTTTATGTGTGAGAGAGATGAGAAGATTGGGAAGGGGTGCACTGCTTCATGTACATGCAACTCGCTTTTGTTTTCTGCTTCGTAATATTAAGCAACAACAAATTCTATGTAAAAAAACTAAAGCGGCGCAACAAGAATTTCATTGTATGGACACGAATGCAACTTTAAAAGAAAATTTAAGAAAGTTGCAGAAGCAAAAGTTGACTCGTATGGACATGGACTAAGTGAGTAAGAGCAGCGAAAAAACTATGCATTGCTGATATCTGATGCGGAATAAAATTACCTTTAAGTCATCCATACATAATTTTTTTAATATTTCCAGATGTTTCACGGTTACACATTTCATTGTTTTCAAAAACTCATAAAAAATTAAAAGAGCAAAACTTTTAAAATTTTAGCATTTAGCAGAAAGCTATGTATGTATATTTAGGGTTTGCATTTTTATTTTCAGAAAAATAATACGCCAACCACAATATAACGAGAACATTTGGACCAAAGAAGAGGACACTATTTTTTATATACCTAAATAACTTAAAAAAAATACATTTACCAGCCAAAAGAATTAATGCTGTGTAATTTGAAATAACAACGGCAATACAGCGCTTCCAACAATGCAAAAATTTCGATATAAGACTGAATTTACACGATGAAATATTTTATGAAATTAGTTGCATGAAATTTTGTTTTGTTGGCAAGAGCTTTAGATAAAAAAAGGGGTAGGAAAATTTCATGACTTCAATTTCTTGAAAATTTTAATGAAATCTTTGTGTACATATAAATTTTTTAAGAAATCTTTGTATACATATCAATATGTTTCATTGCCAATCCTTCAAATCTTTCATTAAGAATCAATACCAAGTAAGTCACTAATTTTTGCAATTTCGATCTATGCTTCCTTTCTGTTTATGGAATCGAGTGGTTTTGTTAACTAACTTTGTAGTTTCTTCAGTTTTAAATTCTATTACTTGTTGTTATATAAAACGCCGTTTAGTTATTCCCAGTAAAAAGGAGCTTCCAAGGAAGTCAATAAGATCCTGTACTTGTGATCCGGAAGTGGTGCAAATCGGCATCATTTCTAATGATTTTTACAAAGGCTTGTCATTACAAGAAGTTCTCTTTTTTGATGACTTTTCATTGAATCCCAAGTCATGTTCATGATGTAAAGAAAATTTGATTTTTTGTATGTTCTTTTTAATAAGTGCAAATGAACTAATTTTTCTATAGAGTTACAAAAACTCGCATATATGTATATGGAAATGTGATTTTTGAAAGTGACTTTAGTGCTGTTATTGAGAATTATAGAATTCTTAGAAATAATTTCAATTATAAATTAAGCGGAAAACAATTTTTCAGATGCATTTATAAAATAATATCTACCATTTATTTCATTTGCTTATTTGCAAAAATTTCAAAGGAGTTCCAATTTCGTAAAAGTAAAACAATCTTTTAATTAATTATCGGAAAGTTGTTAATAGTCAGTTCCTGAGAAGTCGAAAATATGTATACAATAATTGATACTTTGGAAGTAGAGAAAAATTAGTTCCCAAAAAATTACTTCCAATTTTTTTTCCTGGAAAATAAGCCTTGAAACTAATTAAGCAGCGTCTAAAAATGACTGCCGTTAACATTTATTCACAAAAAACTTACAAAAGTACTGTTTATCGGCAACAAAAATATCTACTGTATCCTTAAAAATTTTGTTTAATAAAAAAATATATGGAGAAAAGTGTAAAAACTATGACAACTCCGGGCACTTGCTAAAAATGAAGGAGGACTACCCCGGACGCCCTAAGAAGGAGGGCGGTGTCTACGGAAAAGAGGGCAGATGGCAGCCCTATGTATATTAGGAATAAAATAAGTCATAAATTATTTTATTCACAATTAAGTGAAGAAACTCAATTGATAAGATCACAATTTCCATAAAAAAGAAAATTTTTTTATTTGCTTGTGTGTATGTGTGTTGCATGAAACTCCCAATTTTGGTAAATTAAGTACTCTCACTTAATTCTGCATAAAATCGACATTTGTTATTCGATTTTAATATCTTATGACTTATTTTATTCTTAATATACTCAGCTTTCAGAAAAATGAAAAAAAAAAATAAAAATTTTGCCCTCTTAATTTTTTTATGAGTTTTGGAAAACAAAAAAAAATTTATTTTGCATGAAATAAAGAAATTTTCGCCGCTAATTTCTGAATAACTCCGAAATAGTTGGAAATGCAAAAATTATTATATCCCTATGGAGGATAATTTTATTCCGCATCTTTTGGTGGTTTATTTATTCAAATCGGGCAAGCCGTTCTTGAGTTATGGTGAAATATACTAATGTACGTAGTGGAAATATTAGTCACACCCATTAAAAAATCTGTACGTGATAGAAAAAAAAATTAAAACGGATTTGAGTGTAGCGCGTTAAATTTTGTATATTCCGCATATTTTTGTTTAAAGGCGATTTTTTCTGCAGACCAATGTTACTTTTGAGGATTTGAAAAACTGGATCGAATGCTGAAAACTGTGATCTCAATCGGCTGAGTGGTTCGTGAGATATCGTTGTCGAAAATTAAAAAAAGTTTTTTTTAATTACTCAAAAATCTATGGATTTTCTAGCGCTTTGAACTTGACATTAGTGGGAACTTCTAGGAATGGCCTGCAAAGTCATCCGTATATCATTTTTCTGTGAATACGAGTAGTTTTGTTTTTAAAAATTCAAGGGATTGTGACAATATCACGGCGTTAAAATGGCTTTAAGTATTTATTAATAGTACAATTTAATACCGAATTTTCTAAAAAAAATTTACGAGTTTATTGTAGTATTAGCAATAATTCTTGCAAATAAAAAAAGGACTAGTGAACATATGGGAGTGGAACTGCCTAAACGTAATGTTTTACTGATTGTTGTGTGTTCAAAATTCCATCTGAACTTGATGTAATTTGAAAAGTAAAAGTATTGAAAAAGAATAATTACATTTTGTGGGCGTGTCAATGTCCATTTTTCTAATCAAATTTATATTGTTTTCAATAAATATAATTTTTAGAGTCTGCTAATAATAAATGGCGGAATTATGCGATAACAAATATAAAAAAGAAAATACAAAAGAATGGTTATCTCCTCGTTTTCTTTAAGTCCGTTAAACTTAAAAAGTTTCAGAATTTCTAATCGAAATAATTTAAAATAAAGATTTCATTTCATGTGCTAGTGAATTGTAAATTTTCAGAATTATAATAGGCAAATATTAAATTATAGAGAGTTTTCAGTTTTGATTCCACCCAAAAATCATTGAAAGTTAACTTCGAAAATTTCTGAAGTAAAAACTCGTACAAATTTTATTTTTAGGTTCTTACAAAAATAATCACACAAGATTCTAAATAGGATTAAGTTTAATTAAATAAATCTTTACTCTTCTACACTTACCTTATCGATTTGATCGAGTGCTACATGGGCATCGACCCATGTGGTGCGTATATATAAATCTGAAAATAGCTTTTCATCGACTACATCTCCATGTGTATCGGGTACACGCGGTAAACTATCCATTGTGGGTACAACCATATTTTTGTAATGCAAGTTTTATATATGATTTTTAATAAAGAAAAATCGATTTTTATAATTTAGCAAATTAAAGAAAATTAGCTCCTTTTGAGTACTTAAAATCGCGACATTAGCCGCTGTAAAGATGTAGTGCTGCCAAGTTTGTTAGATAAATACGAAAACATTTGCTTAAGCAATTCTATTCTTTTTTTATGACTTTGCTGCTGTTTGTTGTTTAAATTCAATTAATTACAAGTACTATTATATTATTTTTAGTTAAACTTTTTATTTTGTTTGCATTTTCTTCCATCTTTCCATTAACACTTTACACGTCAAAATATTAACTTTATTTGATTTTTATTATTTCGTAAATACATATTTTATCTTCCGTTTTGTGTTTTTGTCACGTTTTCGTTTTTATTTTGTTTTATTTGCTTGCAGTAAGATCTTTTTTCCTTTTTAATAAGCCAGCACTAAATTATTTTCTCGTGTTGACTACATTCTCTTCTCTTTTCAATGTGCAGTATTTATTTATTATATTTTCTTTATATTAAGAGTATTCCATTTATTTCAGCGTTAAGCTTCTTTATAATTCTTATTTTTGTAAATTTTTTTTGTAAAATTGCTTCAATTCTCCATAAACTGCTTACATTTTCTTTAAACACTTTAAATTTCTAGGTATGTATACTTCTGCAAGTATTTATTTCCTTATTTTTAAATAAATTCTATAAGATATATTTACTACATTCTATAAATTTAAGATATTCTATATATTTTTTGTGTATGTAAGCTTTTTGTTGTTGTTACTTTTGAGGCAAATACACAAAATTTTATTTTAACCGCTAAAACGTGTTACTCGACCGAAGATCGTTTTCAATCTGATGCAGTTGCCTTTTCAACATTTGGATAGAGATATAACGATTTTAGTCTCGAAACAACTTCATTAGCGTGCTAACAAAAGGCACACAGCCACACACCCATACACACTCTCAAACTCACACTTCGATAGAAAAAAATTGTATCTACAAAAAAACTGTGCTCCTGTATTTCTCAGATATAAATGCATAATGAATGCATGAATGTTTTGTTTGCTGTTCTGCTCTTCTTTCACTGTCACTCTATTTTCGTTTTACTCTCACTAACTGTTATTTAGGCCTTTTTCGTATGCGGCCATTTTGATTTGCTATCTTTTTTCTTTGTAACTGTAATGTAAAAGATAAGGTTATTGTTGCCAGACTATTTTCAAACAAAACCGGAAAAGTTGTCTTAACAATCGAAAAAAAATAATAACATTAAACAATAGTTCAATAGATGTTACAACAGTTTTCAAATGTTGTTGGAAATCGCTATGAAAACTATTCGAATAACAACTACACTTTTTTTTTAATATTTTCAATTTCAGTTATCTATAGTCAACAACGCGCCCCACGGTTTTATTTTAGTCTGATCAATGCCCTATATTGGTGAGAAGAGTGGTGTGGTGACTGGTACCTGCTACTACCTAATTATTTCTTTATTTTATTTGATTTCCTGTCTAAACTTTATGATCTGCCATTTTGTTTCAGACTCTACCTGAGATTTCGTCTTTTTTCCACAGTGTACTCTAGTATCTAAGCGCTTTCATTTAACACCCATATCAATGGGGCTGACAATATTTATATAATCCCCATTTTGTACTGGCCGCCATTTTTTTCATTGCGTACTTTATTCTACTAGTCAAACCGTTTCATTTCATATCCATATTGAGGTGATTGTAAAGAAATAACTAATTCGCCATTACAATAACACATGGGCGTGTTATTGTATTGCCATCAAAAGTAAAGGTGTTTACCAAATTTCAGATCAATCGGTCAACAGTAAGGGGCTAACAGTAACATTATATTATAATCACAATTTTTCTGGCCCTTTTTATTTTTTAAATTTTTTATTTTTCAATATTGAGTTTTAAGCAATGAGGGCATTTTTTTTACAAAATGTTTATTAACTATCCAATATTTCGTTACACTTTGTGTAACGTCTTCGGGTGATTTTTTGTTTTTTTTTATAAATTTTTTTTGCCGATTTTTTTAGTTTTGGTGATTTTTTAGTTTTGAAGTTTTTTGTTTAAACGATTTTTTCGGTTTTTGCGATTTTTTTAGTTTTAGCGATTTATTTTAGTTTTGGCGCTTTTTTCATTTTGGCGATTTTTTTCGATTTTTGATTTTTTTAGTTTTGGCGATTTTTTCATTTTAGCGATTTTTTACTTTTGGTGATTTTTTTCCCTTAAGCGTTTTTTCATTTTGGCGATTTTTCGTTTTGGCATTCTGTTAAATTTTGGTATTTTTTATCTTTAGCGTTTTTATTGATTTCAAGAGTTTGCCTCTTACGGTTTCCAAGATACAGCAAATTGTTTAAATTACATAGTCGAAATTACATTAGCTGATATAATACCCTTTAATTTTTATTGTTTTAAATGTTAGCGTTAATTGGTGTACTCTATATAATAATACACTAACTTTTAAAATTTCTATGAAATGTCTATATATGTGTCTGTATATTACATTAGTATTTCAACAGGTTTCGTTGCTCGCTTTAAAACACCCTTTAATTTTTAGCTGTCATATATTTGTTGCTGTATCGGCCAAAGTTTTACATATTCTAAGCTTAAAATTACCATTTCGATCTTGAAACGTTACAGTGATGTCCATTCATTAGGTTTAGACCCAAATATAGCGATTTAAGCGATACTTTTTCCAAATTAGCGTTATTTTAGAGAACAAAATTAGGCACCATTGCATTTCTTGAATTCTTATTTCACTCTTTCAATCTTAGATTAAGAAAAGACGGAAAAATGCAATTGTCATAAGGGCTTTAGTGCTATCTCGTGTTGCTTTTCTAGTTCACCCGTTTATTATTCCTTGGTGGCGATTTTTCTTGGCGCCTTGCAGTTGCGTTAGAAACGGCCAGCTTTAACGCAGTTATATCACTTGCCCTTTGTTTTATTTTGATTCTCCGCCAATGCTTACTTCAGCGCCTCCTTCATGTTAATGAAAAGATATACCACATTGGCTTCCACAATCCCCACCTTGAATACCTGTTTCTTAGAAATTACCCTAACAGTCTACTGAGTCAGAGCAAACGAAACTGTTTCGATTGTTGTGACGATGGGATCACGAATGCCGTTTACAAACACCTCTGTTTTGAACTTATCCAAGAAGTGATGATTTTCGCCTGGATAAGTAATTTCCACCAAATCGTTCGATTTCCATTGCGAACTCTTGTAAAGATTCATTGGTTTAATGTACTCTAACTCGCAATTTTGTGCGGCATATGTCACGCTCACCATTGTAATATCATTGCAGTGCCGCCATTAAGCCGTCATAACTGTTTATTCAGCTCACTGGTACGGTTTCAACAACCTCTGCTATGGTGCCTTTCATGGATAAAATTAACTATATGACTTTTCCCCATTGTCCCATCCATTTTTCCTGGCAATTGTATCAAACTTTAACTTGAACACGTTAAATTCCGCATTACCACAAAATATGCCGTCTTTATTCTGCAATTTCACTTCTGGTACCAATTGTTACGATTTTAGTCCTTCTCGTAAAACGGTTTTATTACTTCCCTCGAGTTCGTTTGATTTGCAATAAAAATAAAGCGCAGAGATTTAATTTCACAATTATTTCTTGATAACACTATTATTTATTTTCCAATTAGTAAACGTTGTACTAAACAAATGTTAACAAGTTGACTCTTAAATTCTCACTTAGAAGATTCACACTCGTCGACGGATAAAACAGCACTGGGTCGCCAGATAGCCAGCAACCTCTTTACGTATAAAATAATACTTCGATTTTAACATAATTTTGATGTTACTGTAGTCACAAAAAGTTAACGGACCTGCGCCATGCGCTATCTTGTATTCTTTGTTGCATAGTTGCTATCTATAATTGCCATTCATTACTGTCGAATAATCTTTTACGCTCTTCCCCCGAAAATACTATTTCCGTTATTTTGAATATCAAGTTGATAATGATCTAATTTGTTGCTGGTCTGTGGAGTTGATTTTGCCAGTGCTGTATTTTTGTCCGTTAATTTTGAAATCTAAAGGCATGTACTATTTATGTAATTTAATTTCATTTGAAATCGAAAACTGCAATTTCTTTTCACATTTTCGTCTTAAAACAAAATTTGGCTTACAACAGACTGTTCGAAAGTTTTATTTGATACAATATTGTACTTTACAACGGCTGTGAATTGAACAAATATATCGGAAAATCATAATTTTCAAACCAAAAATTGTCTAATCGTAATCTGAAAATCTGGCAGCACTGATCTGGTAAATATTTGTCTCTCTCTTTTGTGCTGTGTGAATCTCTTAAAAAAATTATTATGGCCTGAAGAGTTGCTCAATTTAATGTTAAAATTTTATATTGTTGGAATTTATTTTTGTAGCGGCTTGCAAATGAAATCATTATGGAGTAAATTATGTTAAAAATATTGTCATCTCTATGTTAGTGTTTATGAAAACCCAGAGACGTTGCACATAAAATTGTTATACGCACAAACATGAATACATATATACATACTTATACACATACATAACTGTATGTGCGAGGTAAACTACGCCAAGTAACATTTTGAAAATTTTACACGACCGCAAAAAAATATCGCAAATGGTTCTATCTCTGTAGAATTAACAATTTGGGTTCCCCAAATATTTTATATAACTCTAATATAATTTTTTAAAATCGAGCATATCCGTAAGAAAATTGCGTTACTTATTAATAAATTCAGTAAAGTGCAACATTGGCTCGCATACTGAGCGTTCCGTACGAATACACATACATATATCCCTTTTCGCTTTTGCCCTTTTTTCATTTTGGCAAATTTTTCGTTTTGGTTTTTCGTTTAATTTTAGTTTTTTTTTTATTTAAAATTTTTTTTTTCGTTTTTTGGCGACTATTTTTAGTTTTGGCACTTTTTTCATTTTTTTACTTTTTTTGTTTGCGGTTTTTCGTGTTTTGGTGATTTTTTTTGTTTTTTTTTGCCGATTTTTTTTTTGATTTTGGCGTTTTTTTGTTTTAACGTTTTTTTGCTTTTTCACGATATTTTTAGATATAGTTTTAGCGATATATTTTAGTTTTGGCGCTTTTTTTTAGTTTTAGTGCTTTTTTCAATTTGGGGTTTTTCGGTTTTTAGTGATTTTTTAGTTTTAGTGCTTTTTTCAATTTGGGGTTTTTCGGTTTTTAGTGATTTTTTAGTTTTTGCGATTTTGTTGGTCTTTGCACTTTTTCGATTATTTTGTTGTTTTCGCGCTTTTTTTGTTTTAGCGCTTCTTTCGTTTTGCATATTTTTTCCGTTTTTGTTCGTTTTTTGACGATGTTTTTAGTTTTAGAGATTTTTTAAGTTTTGGGGTTTTTTTTGTTTTTTGGCGATCTTTTTAGTTTTGCTGATTTTTTTTGCGTTTTAGCGATTTTTTTACTGTTGGTGCTTTTTTTTCTTTAAGCGTTTTTTCATTTAGGCGATTTTTCCTTTTGAAATTTTTTTAATTTTGGAATTTTGTAGTTTTATCGTTTTTTTTAATTTCTCTTTTGAAATTTTTTTAATTTTGGAATTTTGTAGTTTTATCGTTTTTTTTAATTTCTCTTACGGTTTCCAAGATACAGCAAATGTATAAATTACGTAGTCAAGATTACATTAACTGATAGAACACCCTTTAATTTTTATTGTTTTAAATATCAGGGCTAATTGGTCTATTATACAGACTACATCAATTAACATCAACTTTGAAAACTTAAAGTGTCTCGCAAATGGGTTTGAGCAGTACTACTGTGCCTTAAAACATAGGACTTACAGGATTTAACCTATCGATAGAGGGATAAAAGGCTGATTCCAACAGTATAAAAAATGTATTTTGTAGTTTACCTCCCACCTACAGACATAATGTGAGCAAATGTAAAAAAAAACCATTGACGTTCAATGATTGAACATTATCCAGGGAATCAGAACTCGTTTTTTAGTTGTCCTTAAGTCGGGAAATCGCCAAAAAAGATAGACCGATGCAGTTTCTGCTTCTTATAGAATAATGTTGAGTTGATAACACTAAAGAAAATTTTGTATTAAAATTTAGTTATTTAAAATTAGTTAGCAAAGTATGTATAACCGAATTTTCGGGAACGAAGTTCCCTTTGAGACGTTATGCATGCACATCACTGGTATAAAACCAAAAATAAAAACATAAAACGAAAGCGTGAAACAAGAATGTGTACCGAAAACATGAAATACAAACATGAACGAAAACATGAAATGAAAATCCGTTGAATAAATAAAAAAATCGTCAAAACAGGAAAAAATCGCTAAAACGAGGAAAATCAGTGATACGGAAAAAAAATCAACGAAAAGAGGAACAAAATGTTAAACGTAGAAAAAATTTCTATAACGGGGACAAAGCGCTAAAATGGGGAAAAAGCACTAAAACGCGAAAAAATCGTCAAAATGGGGAAAAATCACCAAAGTGGGGAAAAATTCACCCCAGCGGAAGAGTCGGAAAAACGAAAAAAAGAAATCGCCGGAAAGGGTAAAACTTCACAATAGTGAAAAAAAGCTGAAAAAGTCGCTAAAACGAAAAAGTCGCAAAAACCACCAGGGCGCAAAAACAAATCGCCAAATCAAAAAAAATCTCAAAAAAATTTCCAAGATGCATATCCATAGATAACCAGCCAAGCATTGCCAGCAAAGCCATACTTGGCTTTGGTCCTTATTGGTATTGCCGTGTAGAGCAAAGCTTTTTGATAAAGGATCGGTTTTCGGCATAATCAATGTTTTCCACTATAAAGATAGCTGGAAGAAGAAAATGGTCTTCATTACCGTGTCTAACTAAAACCGAGTTTAAGCGCCTTTTCTTTATCCTTCTATGAGGGGAAGCTCGACATATTTTCAGTGGACCAGAACCCTTCCTTGAGATCGATAGTAACGACGTTGTATGGAATGATCACATTTTTCAAGTTTCAAAAGAATCGTTCAGGTGCCTTGCTTTCTTAAAACGTAGTAAAAGATACTTCACTCCATCTGTAGTGCAATTCACAAACTTATTTTAACGCTAAACAAGGCGTTTAAAGAAGTTAACACCAAAATTATTGTTTTTACTATTCGTTAAACTTTTAAGCACTACTAGCTGCGTTAATTAAACAGCAATAATTCTTATGGTGTTACTGAATAGACAACAGTCAGCTGTTCAGTTAGAGCACGTAGTCTTTTGGCAAAACTCAAATAATTATTCGACAACAATATACACACATATAAAATCTTTTATATATAAATAACAATATTTATATTATTTAGACAATTAATTTAACTTTTATTTCTCAAAATTAAAGAAATTCATGAAAATATGTTCGTGTACAAGCATAAATTCATTTGTTTTTCTCTATTCCTCTTTGTGCTTTTCGTTTATTTTAATAGTGTTGGAAAGTGATATAAAATTTTAAAAAATGCCTTAACACGAAGTTAACGAATCAAATA